>JASPKZ010004924.1:0-345000 GCA_030220185.1 Diploptera punctata
CACAACCACCAAGAACACCACAACACAACACATCACAACCACCAACCACCACCACAACCAACACCAAAACGAACCACAACACCAGGCACCACAACACAAAACACCACAACCACCATCACCACAACCACAACCACCAAACACCCACCGCAAACCGCCATCACAACCACAAAGCACCCAACACTCAAACCACATCACCGCCACAACCACCAACACCACACACAACCACGAACACCACTACAACCACCAATACCATCACAACCACGAACACCACCACAACCTCCAACACCACCACAAAAACTATCACCATAACCACCAACTCTACCACAACCAACACCAAAACCACCACAACCACCAGCACCACAACAAACACCACAACCACCACAAACAACACAATCACCATCACCACAACCACCACCACCAAAACCACAACCACCAGCACCACCACAACCACCAACACCACAACCACCGACACCACGACCACCACAACCACGACCACCAGAACCACGACCACCACAACAACCACCACAACCATCACCCCTACCACCACCACAATCACAACCCCACCATCCCCCAGCATCATCACAATCACCACCACCCCTCAATTACCACCATCATCATCACCCCACCACCACCACAACCATCACCCCTACCACCATGTACCACAACCACCACCACCACCGCAACCACCACCCCCACAATCAACACCCCCACGACCACCACCAAACCCCTACATCCACCACCATCACCACAATAGTCTACAGTACCACGTATGTGTATTTATGTTCTCTCAAGTTATATTTTCTATAATTTTTATTCTAACTTGCTAAGATCTACACGTTATTTGTAATGACTTCATGTCGGAATTTTAGTTGTATGCTGTAATAAATAAAATCAATATATATGTGCATGTGTGTGTGTGTGTGTGTGTGTGTGTTATGAATAGTTTACTTGAGAAAAGTTTTACTGTCCTTGTTTCCCCTATTAGAATCTATTTAAGTGTTTTTGACCTTAAATTACGTTTTCAAATGTACTGTGTAATAATGCCTATTTAACTCATTCCTATTATCCAAAGTGTAAAGAAGACTTTTTATTAGTACATACATAATTCGTCCCAATTCAAGTTTGTCAAGTCTCCAGTGAACTTCATAACTTTTTCGAGTATTTAAGTAGTGGAAAAAATTTGGAAATAATTTTATTTTTAAAATGTCGGCCGCGGTTGTCCTTGCCTCTAGAGGATGGGAAATTCTAAGGGATATGTCTCTCGAGGTATAGGGCTACTTTAAGCTTTGGGTCCCGAGTCTAAATTTTTTGAGGCTCCTAAAAGAACCGCAAGCCTTAATAAAAAAGTTCTGTATGTAAAACTTAACTGACTTTATTCATCCAAATAATATCTTGGTTGTCTGCTAGATATCTCATTGGGGCGATGTGCGAACTACACGTCTATTGCTGATATCTGTTGGGAAGTAAACGTAACAAAATTAGTGCGATTAATAAATTTCCCACTAATGAAGCAGTGATACGAATGAAAATGCTAATGATAGTGAAAAATGCAGTATTAACCTACCTGTACACCCTTCGACAGAAAAGATGAGTAATCTCTGGAACGCACATTTCTTCTAAGCCATACTCGGCACAGCGCTGGGTTCAAACTAGGAAAATAGTCATAATTGTGCAGTCCCTGAGCTACTGTGTTATGTGGTATGAACTGAGGACTCTTTTACGTGTCCCGATAGCTCAGCGGTAAAGCTTGCGGTCACTGGTTCTGTTAATGAAGATCGCAGGTTCGCGTCTTCAATTACGCAGTTTTTTTTCGTGATATTTGTATTAAAACGTTTTATGAATTAAACACACTTTATATGGACATTTGAATTAATCTATACTTTTTAAGTTCATAATTTTTTTTATACCGTTGAGGTTATAACAATGTTAAATTATATATTTTTACACGCTTTATATTAGCTTGACCTGTATCTGTCTATGTAACGAACCTGTAACTATGTAACGGAATTTTTTAACACGATTTTCATCCACTTAAAAACATTGGATCGACTTGAAACTTTGTATACTTGTAAAGGACCCATGACAATACAATAATTTCATAATTTTTTTCTAAAATCCTGGCCAGAATCATCGGAAAATCAAAAAAATAAAAACCTGTGTAATAGGTTGCGGACTTATCGACTTTTTAGCCAATCGTTGTAAGAGCTCAGTTAGTAGAGCGGTGGACTGTAGTGGTATATAATTTCAGCAATCAATAGGTCGCTGGTTCAAATCCGGGCCGGAGGTTTTTTTAGAAAAGTATTAAGCAATTAAATTTTCATGGGATTCCGGTTTATGACAATCAATTAAACTAAAAATAAAAAAAATAATAGTTTAAAAAACTGAAACAACACGCTTTATTAGATAACCAAACTAAAAAATAAAAAATAAATAATAGTTTAAAAAACTAAAACAACACGCTTTATTAGAAAACTGAACTAAAAAATAAAAAAAAATAATTTTAATTTCCAACACGCTTGGGGAAAAAAATTAAAGTGGTCAACAAAAAAATCATCTCTAACACATCTAGAATAAAACTAGAGTTATCTACAAAAAAAATAATTTTACCATCAAAAGCGTTGGGTGATTTTTATGGTTTTTACGTTTTCTTCTTAGAGACTTTACTTTTACCAATATCTGTTTATTATCAAATATAAGTATTAATTGATATAGAGCACCCCACGCTTTTGATATTAAAATTATTGTTTTTGTAGGTAACTCTAGTTTTATTCTAGATGTGTTGGAGATTATTTTTTTGTTGACCACTTTAATTTTATCCCAAGCGTTTTGGAAAATAAAATTATTTTTCATTTTTTAGTTCGGTTTTCTAATAAAGCGTGTTGTTTTAGTTTGTTTAAACTACTATTTATTTTTACCTTGTATACTACCGTCTTCCTCAACTATCTAAAATGTTCGTTGATTTCACTCTAGGCCTTTCGATGCATGCTTCATCTTCTGGAGTTGTTGTAGTAGTATTGAATTAACTGTATGTCTAATAGAGGGTTTTGCTTATTAGGCACATTTTCGTTGAGAATGTTTGTATTCTTGGCCTTCTTGATAATTTCGATTTCTTGTAAAATGTTAATTTTGTGTCTGTTGTTTTCTCTGTGTATAATTTACATTGTATTATCGATATTGTTGAAACTGTGGCCGCTTTCTGAAATATGTTTAGCGAAATTTGATTTCATTGTTAAAGGAGAAGACAAATCAAATTTCGCTGTTCACCAGGTTGAATCCAATCGAAAATGTATGGGCTAAGATGAAAATAGAGATGAACTCTAATTGGCCTGCAGATGCACGAAAAACGAAAGATGGCTTATGGGCACAAATTCAAGACGCCTGGGATGCTCTAGCCGATCGTCCACGTGCCTGTAGAAATGTTTTGCATCAATGCCCCGCAGATTGAGGGCGGCAATAGATGCTGAGGATTCATACACCCGATATTGATTTTGTTTTTGTTAAAGTTTTTCATTTTAGAAGATATTATTTTCTTTCTTCATTTAATTATTAGAAGGTTTTCATTTATGTGTTTTGTGTGTGCATTAAAGCCATAAAACTCAAATATAAAATTAAATATGAAACTATATTACAGGCGAAATGCTATCCTAACATTCAGTAAAAAGAAAAAAAAAAGTAGAACGGGAATCGAACCCGTGAGGTTACGAACGCAGATGTTGTGTGTTAAACCTCTCGACCACGGAAACGCGCAAAGGCAAGCTCTCTCTTTTATGTTACATGAGTGCGCATGCGTTAACTAGCAAACAACCCAGTACAGTTACTGAAAACGTGTTAATGTGAATAAGGCTTCTGCGAGTGCTCACGAAGTTCCCCGATCGGTTGATAGAATCAAGAGATGACTCTTTTTTTTTGTCTAAGGGTGTACATATTTTTAAAACGTAAAGTACTGTAGGTTATTTATAATCTATTTTCAATTTTTAAAAACTATTTCGGACTTAAATATATTTTATAGGATAAAATCTGATGTCTAGTATTGACGCAGATTAAGTTCTGTGAATATATCCATGTAAGAGTTTATTACTTTATAATCAATACTATAATATACACCGGGTCTAGACCTAATTTAACGAATATGGATGACACCTAAAATTTTATTGAGATTACCTATCCATCCATAGTAATTCTGCCCGAGGGCAGGTCCTTCACTGCAATCATAGCATTTTTATGCTATGCTTGCAGCTTTACTAGGGAATTGTAGGTGTGGTAGCTTCCCGTTGCTTTCCACACCGGTGAAGGATGATGATGATGGCCATATGATTTCGGGGACCGTTTCGGCCTTAAAGTTTTCCTGACATTTGTCTTACAGATGAGGAAAACCCCCGATAAAAACCTCACCCAGAAAAACTTGCCTCAACCGGGATCGAACCCGGGCCCGCTGCGTGACAAGGCACAGCGTTGGACATTGAGATTATATAATACAGTATTATAAAACTAAATATATTAAAATTATAAATTCATATCTGCTGTATCAGCAACTAATACAAACTTTTGTTCTTAAAACATCGTCAAACATTAAAATTGTATTATTTAATCAATTATGCTGATTTTGCCATGAATTTCAAAAGTATTGATTACAAAATGTATTGTACATATTTTGATATTTTTGTATCAAATTTAGGATTAATTATTATCTGATATTAATAAATTGTCCACCGCTGTGGTTTCGAGATAGAGTGCTGCCTTATCACGCAGCGGGCCAGGGTTCGTTCCCCGGTCGGGGCAGTTTTTCTGGGTGAGGTTTTTATCGGGGTTTTTCCTCACCTGTAAGACAAATGTCAGGAAAACTTTAAGGCCCAAACGGTCCCTGAAAACACATGGCCATCATCATCATCATCATCACCATCCTTCGCCGGTGTGGAAAGCAACGGGAAGCTACCACACCTATAATTCCCTAATAAAGCTGCAAGCATAGCATGAAAATGCTATGATTGCAGTGAAAGACCTGCCCTCGGGCAGAATTACTATGGATGGATGAATTAATGAATTAGCCAGTGTTATTAAGCTTACCGTACAATCAATATGTTTAAGTAGTTACATTTAATTTTAATATTTGTTCCTTGTATCACTTTTGCAGAAACTTCACCAGCGTTCAAGAGATTTCGCTAAATCGAGAATTAATGACCTCATTGTAAGTTCATTTGTCGAGAAAATTCTCCATTTATTAAGAAGTATCAAGGGATTTCTAACTCTAGAAGATGGAATTATTTATTTAGCAGATAATTTTTAATTATTATTATTATTATTATAGCTGTTTACGCTAAATGTGATAACGAGTTCAGAAAGTTTAACTCTTAATTACTCTGTCCTCAAAAAATACATTTTTTATACATTTAAAACAGTTTTTTCATCATGCTGACATGAGTCTGTTCTTATGTCTTTAATATTTCCGTGAATATAATAATGGGTTTTAACTAAGAAACATATCTTGTTCTGTATCTAATTGTAGTACTTTATGATTTTACAAAAAAGGCCGGAAAAATGGAACATTAAAGCACTACATGCAGTTATATAATACAAAAGTCGGACACAAATTTATGAATAAATCATGAACACACATTATTTTGCAAGTAAACTGAGAAGAGTATGCAATAAAAATTATATGGATATAAACATTATTCCATAATCATAAACATTACGGGTTAGGCAATGTAGCCTGATTCGTCCCAATGAAGTCTAGAACTAGTCACCACCTTAATCATTTTGGTCACCCTATATCTCGTCATCCTATGGGTCTGCAACATTCTTGGAATTCGGTTTCGTGGGATTCTCTGCACATGTTGATACCATATTACTACATATCCATCCATCTATAGTAATTCTGTCCAAAGGCAGGTCCTTCACTGCAGTCATAGCATTTCCATGCTTTGCTTGCAGCTTTACTAGGGAATTGTAGGTGTGGTAGCTTCCCGTTGCTTTCCACACCAGTGAAGGATGATGATGATTATGATGATGATGGCCATATGATTTCGGGGACCGTTTGGGCCTAAAAATTTTCCTGACATTTGTCTTACAAGTGAGGAAAAACCCCGATAAAAACCTCACTCAGAAAAACTGCCCCGACCGGGGATCGAACCCGGGCCCGCTGCGTGACAAGGCAGCACGCTACCTCGAGACCACAGCGGTGGACTTACTACATATAATTTTGTATTTATTTCATTATAAGGCTAAATAAATATAAATTATTTCACGTTACAAAAATGTATTTTAATAGCTGTGATAAGATTTACAGTTTTTGCAAACCGATAGTAATGGTTGGAACGTCTTTGTTTTGTTTCATTCTTACAAGTAGCAACTAATGCAATATGATTAAGTACAGATTCATAACTGTAACTTTATAAATTATAATTTTTGGCACACATTTTGGTTATATTAATTTTTATTCGTAGTTTATCTTGAAAGAGATCTAATATCCTCAACATTCCATAAAATAAGTTCATCCTGAGCTAATTCAGCATTATCATATGAATAGTTCTCTGAAGGACACAGAGGAAGAGGCAGACCGATTCAGACATGGAAGTGAAACATTCTTGAAGAAATTGCAAAGGAGGGGAAAACCTGGAAAAGAGTAAAGAGATTTGTTCAGGATAGGATCCGTTGATGACCTATGCTCCTAATAGGAGAGAAATGAGATGATGATGATGATGATGATGATGATGATGATGATGATGATGATGATGACATTTGTAGTTGAATAGCTTATGTGCAGTAGGACCTACATTTTAATATGTATTTATTAAACATAATTAAACTCTCCATCACATCAAATAAAATTGTGTGCACTGAAGGACTGAAAACGTTTTATGAATTAATTTCGAAATTCCGGATTTCAACTATTACCTATAAAGTTTCACAGGGCCTATTCAATCCTTGCAATGTAAATAAATATATTTGTTATATTCAGTAGGTTAAATTAGAATAACGAAAATAAACTTGAAACAATTTCTTGAAAATGCAATATTGGTCTAATACTTGGTCTCGATGAAGATAAAACAATACAGAAATTAAATCTGAGCAGAATTTCTAGATCACAAATAGTCCCCGAACATTATTTGGCTATCACAATCACCCGATCACATTTGCCTTATTTAAGTATGAATATGTAAGTGAACGTCGTGTCTTAATTGTTCAAGCTGTTTCGAAAGTGGTCTCGCATTACTTCATTCGTCTGATCCCTCATTCGAGAAGGACTTCCATGTCCTTGTGATCAGAAAAGTAGGTATGTAAATCCAGGCTGCGAGTATATGCAATAGCGAAAAACTGAATATGGGATACCGTTACATAATCGCAAAAATTATGATTCCTTTCTTCCGTCCTCTTTGACTTAACAGCCCTTGAGGTCCAGCCTTAGGCTCCCCTTTGGGATTTTTTGATAAAATCTGAATCCTCCACAAAATCTATGGCTAGAGCATGGAACTTACATCCCAGTCATATCAGGGACTGTCGATCACTTTCACTATTTAAATCTAAATCGATTGATATTTAAAGTATACGTAATGAAAATCTTACCTGGTTAAAAACTAGACCTATATATAGCACTTTGTATGTGTGCAGTACGTACAAAAATTAATTTAGGATGTAAATTACAACTTGGCATATCTTAAATGTCCAAAGCAACTAGTACTATTTAATTCTTTGTTTTTGTTAGTATTAATGTTAGACTAGACTGATATTGTTTACTTATTAGGCTACAGATTCAAACTAACTAACTCACTGGCTCTATGGAACCCGTAGGTTCACGACCGCGCAGACATAAGCTCTCCATACATCCCTATTCTGAACTAATGTTTTTCAATCATCTCCTGTATAATCTACTTCCCCCAGATCATGGATAATGTTATTCTCCCAACCCATTCTTGGTCTACCAACTGGGAGTTTTCCCTCCGGTTTTCTAACAAGAAGCTTCCATGCACCTTTTCCATCTCCCATACGTGCCACGTGTCCTGCCCATCGCAGTCTACGAGACTTACCTGTTCTTATTATATCTGGCTTCCTATACATATCATTTAGCTCACTATTGTGTACTTTTCTCCATTCACCTGTATGTTTGTCTCTTTTTTGGCCCAAAAATTTTCTTAAGAAATTTATTCTCAAATACTCGTAATCTTCTTCCCTCCCTTAAAGTAAGAGTCCATGTTTTTTTTTATATATTATGTGTATGAAACTTTGTATTATTTTGTTATTCACTCGTTGAATGAAAGATAACGGAAAAACTGCACTTAAACTAGCCTATAGAACAACAGTGCGCATGCGCCAGAGTTTATAGAGCCAGCGATAACCCACAATCGAACTACATATCGATTATCATCCTCGATTACTATCCGTCGCTATGGAATTTAAATGACCAATATTTGCAATAAATCCCCAAATCTATGTTAAAAAAGTATATTAATAATATTAAAATTACCAAACGTTTATTAAAAGTGGGTGTACACTTACTTATCAGTCCCTAACGCTGATCCAACCAGCGATAACCCAAAACAGCGATAGAGAAATCATGGACAAAGTAATATAGGCCTACTCTGTGGAGAAAATAGCAGTTAGCATCACAATATTGTCTAACAGTGCCATAATATTGTGATTTGTATATTTAAATAAATACTTCAAAATTGTCTAATAATGTTACAAAAATTGTTAGAAAAAGTTTAAAATATCAAATAATTTATTAAATACAGAAGAAGAGTTTACAACAATATAACTGAAAAATCAAGCGATAGTAGAAGTGCAGTTGAGCCAAGACAACTTTTATGGCCTTAACTCTGCTAGCGTAAATAAAACATTATTTTTACTATTATAATTATTATTATTTTTGCAGATATCGTGGATGACATGTGGTCAGCATGTCACTTCAATGAAACATCTAATAGGCAAATTTGGATGTAGGAAAGTAGATTAAATTTTAACAGAGGCTAAAAATTGAGATTACAGTACCGCAAATAAATGTGATAATTACACAGTGAAAGCGACAAAATGTAATAAATGTGATATCCCCGCAATACTTATCGAATAGATGACTCTAAGCTCTTACTGTGGCATAAAATTCGTTTGTAAAAAGGTAGAGTGAATCTATCATAAATTTATCAAGCCGACTGTTAATTCCTGAATTTAAGAACGCACCCATATGGTACTAATATGGCAACACTGCAAACACTATTGCCGGTGTAACAGTAAACGCAAACTTTTTCAATCTATCAGTACTAGTGTCGGCGTGGAGCGTATAAAAATAGCGACCAACTGTGTAAGTGTAGTGCATAGTTTGGGATAAGTATAAATTCCATAGACAAAGGGCTGACAACCCGGCTGACATAAAGTGTCGATTGTCTAGAAAAAGTGGGAGCCTTAACCTCCTACTGCCCCAAGGGCCTCCTGAGGCCTGTTGTGGGATCACTTTACTTTTTAATATGTAGCGAGTACCGGAAATATATCATGGCGGTGAACCATCAAAAACAGTGTAGCTACATTAAAGACTAATTCAGATGTTAATTGGGTTGTGCTTACAAGAGGTGAACATACACATGGAAGTGAAAGCAAACAGTGTATCGAAAATCATATAGGCTAGGCCTAATTAGAAACACTATAAACGCAGAGCTACGGAGGACCTGACTACATAACCACTTAAAATGATTCAGTAAGTCAAATAAAAATTATATTAACAGAAGAAATGTTTACAGTATTCAAATAACAATTTACAGAATAAAAAAAATTAACTCGTTCTGTAAATGAGGCACTAGAACAATTATATGAGTTGGATATTTTGACGAGAAATTTTGTTACGTTGATATTAACAAGAAAATACTGTTTTGTGGATTCTATGCCATCTACGTAAATTCAAATAAAAAAACTGAAAAACACGCAATTTATTGTTGCAGTATGTGAATAATTGCCTAGATAAACATGTATTATTTTTTCCAAACAAAATGTGAGAAATATTTTTAAATGAAGTGAGAAGTTTAGCTCAAAATAACCGAATATCACTATATTTACATTGTAAAATATGTATGTCATTTCTCAGACAGTGTAGCCAACTTATCACAAAAACTCGCTAATCTGGTGTACTAACTCTCCCATTTTCTCTCTATAACGTACACAAACTAACATTAACTTGTAGCCTACATCTAACTCAAACTTGCCATTTTTTTCATCATAATTTGCCCACTAAAGTAAGTGGAGTCCTGGGATATAATCCCCTTAGGTCTATATGTGAGTAAACATGTTAATTGCCTCCAGCGTGAATATATGTTATCACATTGGCCAATATGACGCTAGCAGTCACTTGTTCTCTGATTAAATATTCACATGTGGCACACTGGAATAGAATAACCCGTGTTTTTATAACGTGTTAAACAAATTTAAAGAAATTAAAAATGTAATACGTTAATTGTAATACCATATAAGTAGATGGCACATTTTAAGTGAGCCCAGAATATTTCTGTGATATGTATACCATCCACTTATATTACAATGTCAGATATATTCAACTTATATTTTGTTTACTTTTGTCTAAAACTGTTGAAACGCGTCGGAAACATGTGGAACGGTATTCTCTAGTTATATAAAAATAATTTTAACCCTGTACAATTTTAGACTTTGAATTAGCAACACAAACTGCTGTAAAAATGTGTCTCCAAATGCGTATATTAAGTGTTGCAGCATTTATTTGAGACAAACCTGGCTCCGGAAAATTGTAAACATCGGGTTGAAATGTGAACACATGGATAAAATCTCAGAATTAGGAAAACCCCTAAATATTTATTTGGTTTGCAGTAAATACTTCAGATGTTGCAGATTAATGATGCATAATATCTTATAATCCCCAAACGAATGCTTTCGTCGATATATATTCGAACATTTCAACACTCATGACCACCAAATTTCCACGGTGCTATGGACTAGTTTTCCTTCAAGCGATCCCCGAACAACAAATGTACCTCAGTCTTTCCATAGACATAAATACAAAATAATGAATCGGCCATCTGTTCGTGTTCTGACTGAAATTCTAAGTTGGTCTAAAACGAAATATACAGCTCTATCAATACTATTCAAAAAGAAAAGTTAAAATAACATATCTTGCAGAAATACACATATAACATGGATCTCTATAAAATGTATTCTCCTGATACAATATCGTTTCTGTAAAACGAGTACATCAAAAGTTTGGGACACCCTTAGCACCCACAACAGTTCAGAAGAATGTGAGCGCTATTGTGAAGCTTTCTCAGAATACCGTGGACTTCATACTTATGGTGTAAAGTAAGCGTTAATATTCATTTGCGTTAATGATAATGTCAATTTTGGGGGGTACTGTAACCATGCCAATTTGGATAAATTAAACGCACTTTGGGTGGAGAGTTTAAAAGCCTTATCCGTCATGTCGTGTTCCTGTAGTAACAGGGTGGCGTGATACATTTAAAAGTACTTACAGGTGGAGAGGTTAAACTAATAGATACTTTTGAAATTCATATTAAAGCATCGTTGAGGTTTTGTAATAAGATGTTAATTATAAAATTGGCACCTGGTAAATTAGTTGTTTTCATCTAAATTATTAAACTTCATCAAGTTACTCCAATTTGGAGGCCTTTCAAAAACAATGTTTCTTCTTCTGCATTTTAACTGGTACCAATTAAAATGCAGGAGATTAAACATTGTTTTTGAAAAGCCTCCATATTGGAATAACTTGATGAAGTTTAATAATTTAGTTGAGGATGACTGACTTACCAGGTATCAATTTTATAATTAACAGGTCAAACTAAGGTAAACAAATAATTTCTGGATAAAATATTTAGTTTCTAAGCATTCGTCTTATCTCTGAGGATAGAAAACCCCATATTGACCACATTAGCAGCAAATTAAGTAAAAGTTGATGTTAAGAGTCTTAACCGAAAGCTTATATTAGAAATATTTATTAATAGTTTATTACAGTTATATTTATAGTCATTTCAGCAATGTTATTTTGTTCTGAGGCAGCATTAATTTATTAGAAAAATTCCGTTTAATTCTACAGAAAGCTCTTGGAATAATAAATGGAAACAATATCATAACTCACTGTTAAGCGCTTTCTGTAAAATTAAACTAGAAATTATTAGTCCTACTCTTGCACCCATACTTATTCAATTGCTTATACAGAGTGTCCACAAAGTCCTTCTACCAAAACAATGTAACTTAGTTCGTAAACTATTTCAGATAGAGACAAGCGGGTTTTTGCAACGTATTATACATCTCTCAAAGTTTTGTTTACATTTGTTGCAGATTGTGATTTAAACCACAATGACGACATCACAGGAAAAAGCCCAATATGTATGGTGGTATGCTGAGTCTGGTAAATCAACAGTAACTGTACAGCGAAATTTCCGCCGCAATATGTAAGAGATCCTCCATCCAAATCACCCATAATTAAATGGGCTGAGAAAATTTTAGCGGCTGGCGTTTAATGGGCTTGCCACGGAGTGGACCGGTGCGAGTCAAGAAACTATCGACAATTTGCAACTTGCATTACAACGCAGACCTCAAAAATCGGTTCGTCGTGTTTCACAGGAACTGCACTTACCAAAATCAATCATTCATAAAGTCGTCCATAATAGGCTACATATTCAGGCCTATAAAGTTCAAATTACATGCTGAATGCAATTGACGGAGACAATGAGTACCTGCACAGGTTGATGAAGCGATTTTCTTTGTATAATTGTAGGCTTTCACGGCCGGCGTCTTGATCCATATTTGGTTCGTCTTCCGGGCTTATAGGCCGTGGTCTGGTTGTCTTCTTACTCACGTTTCGTCTACTGCTGCGGTAGACATCATCAGGAGATACTGCGTGCTTTCTGTGAACTCCTCAACAGTCGGCTGCAGACTGGCTGGTCGTTGATCTGATCTGATCTGATAGTCGACGGTGACTTGCACCGTCCAGTGTGCTGCATACTGTTCCCCACTGGGATAAACTTGGCAGCAAATTCCTTTTTGGCTATCAAGAAGTGGTTGTGGATTATGTAACCTCAGCCTTTGGTGACATTGTATTTTACCTAACAGGTCTATACCAGAATAATAGTGCAAAACCTCTATACTTGTAAGAAGGCATCATAAACTACGCCGCCGGCAAGCAGAGAGTCCGAAAGCCGGACAGCGTAGTGTGACCCACACTTCTCAAAGCAAGTGATCTCGCACTATTATGTGGATGGTCTCTCCTTTGAGGTTAACCTGTAAAACACAGGTTAACCAGTCGGCTCATGAAGATGAAACGCTCCATGGGACTAGACAATTCAGCCAATAAAGGCTGAACATCCCTGAGAATTTCCTCCCCACGAGCACTTAAGCTACCTGTTAGCAATTGCTGGCCCTTAACTTTAGCAGTGCTATTCTCTTGTGTTGTTCTGGAAGCAGTACCAGCCTGTAAAGCTTGAGTGAAGGAAACTCTTGGATCAACCTTCACAGAAGTGAAGGTCTTTCTTTGAGTTGCAGTTGGATTTGGAACAGGATCACTTTATGGATGGTTTCACTTTTTGGTTTGGAATAGGTTTAGCTACCCTGCTATAAGCTTCAAGGGCCGCCTTGAAAGCAGGGCAGCCTCTAAAGGACGCCGGGTGACCGGACTCCTTGCAGTTAGCACATTTAAGCAAAGTTGTGTCTCTCCGCGCTTCGGCCTTTAGGGTACAGTCCTTGTGCCCGTGAGGCCCAGCGCAGATAACACAGCGAGGAGCCCGATTACAAGCAGGGAAAGTATGATTGAAAGACTGGCACCGGTAACACTGCTTAAGTCCAGCCCTAGGTCTATATGGCTCTATGGCTACAACAGTGTATAAGAGACGCTTTAGATCATAAATTTCCAACGCTTTACTATTGCGTTCTAGTTCCAATATGTAGATAGGAAGGGGTATGGCCAAATCATTTTCGGTTTTTTTAATCTGTTTTACATCTTTAACAGGGAAACCCAACGCGAGGATTTCCTGTTTAATTTCATCTGGGTCTACAGTTGCAGGCAGTCTCTTTAACACCACCTTCAAAGGAAGATCCCTCTTCAGTAGATAAGTATAGTATTCCCTATTTAGGGACTTGAAATACTCCTTTAACTTGAAGAAATCTTCCAATGAACGTGCATAGTAGCGTATTCCTTCAGGAATACTGACACACTTTAGTTGGTCGCCAATTAGTGATTTCAACTCTTTGTTTATTCGGAACAGATTCCCGTGACCAATAAGAGTTATTGGTGGGGGTCTTTGCTCCGATTGGACAGCATTACCTGAAGGAGTAGCTGTAGATGTAGCCATAGTAGGGCCAGTAGCTTGAGGAGGGACCATCTCTGAGGATGTTCCTGCAGTGGAATTTGGAATATCAGTTAAAACTGAAAATTTATTGTTGGTAGGCACTGCTGGAACCTCAACTCGTGATTCCTGCGACTCTATGGATCGATTATCTGGATGTATAGGTTCAAATACATTAGTGTGTTTGCCCAGTAGTATGGGTTCTTTTGGTTTGAAGAATCAACTTTTGTTTTCTTAACGACTAAAGTCGGTACTTTTTCTTTTTTCTTTTTGTTTTTCTGTTTAGATTTTCCACTAGCAGTTGACTGGTCGTCAGTGAGCATTTGCTCCTCAGTGGTCATCTGCTCACTGGTGTCCATATCACTGCTAGTTGAAGGAATTTCTTCTTCTACATTGCTATATGCTTTGGGAAATGAGGAGGAATAGAAGAGCGCAGTAGTGCGAATCTCTAATAAATCTCCTTTCAATTCGTTTAGCATAGCTTCAAACGTTCGTTGTCCTGGTTCGTTATCTTTTATCAATTTATTTAATCGATCCAAAGCAGCAGTCGTGAAATCACGAGCTTCTTCAGACCTCTCATAGTTCTGGAAAGTGCCCATGAAATTTATGAGTAACAAGAAGGTTCCACTAAGAGTGGACAGCAATTCTTTTATTCGGGTTTTTTGTCGTATCCATATTTGTGGACGAATGCTTCAAATTTGTTCGCGGAGTCTTCCCAGAGTATGAGAGGTCCGACATCCTCACTTTCTGGATCCATAGACCCGTAAGACTTTGGCATAGTAGCCATTATGCTTGGTAATACCAAGTCTTAGTTCTGGTCACTATACACAAAAGCACTAAACACTTGTCACCAAAGAATATGATTACACAGCACAATAATAATTATTGTATCCACTCCACTTACCTTGATAGCACAGCACTCGAAATTAGATGCACAAAACACAAAAGATCACGAGGATCAGCCCGTGTAGGGCCACGCCCTAGCAAGGAATTTGCTGACCAGCTGTAGTTGCGCGGATCTGATTGGCTGAGACGAAACTGGAAAAATTGATGCAGCCAATCACAGCACACGAAGGACTACAAGTCAGACGTTAACAAATCAATAATTGTCGATTGCAGTAGTAGTCTAGGATGCCGTGATGAACAGCAGTAGACGTTTAGTAAAGGCAGGATCCATAGCAGTACGAAGTATCATAAGCAAATGTTGCATGATGTTTTCAGCACCAGCTCTGATTCCAGTATGGCTGGTCGTTGGAAACTGTCTCTCTGTTTATAGCTAAACCCCGGGTGGAGGGGAGGTTTTCTGCGCGCACCGAGTTGTGCGCTGTATTGCCGTGTGCAGAAGTCATAGGCTTCGTTGTCGTGTTATGCAGTGCTGGGATCCAATTTTTTTTTTCAACAAAAAAGAAGAAACCTTGAAGATAAACAAAATTTGGATCCCAGCACTGCATAACACGACAACGAAGCCTATGACTTCTGCACACGGCAATACAGCGCACAACTCGGTGCGCGCAGAAAACCTCCCCTGCACCCGGGGTTTAGCTATAAACAGAGAGACAGTTTCCAACGACCAGCTGTGTTTTGTGTATAAAAATCGAGTGAAGTGCTATCAAGGTAAGTGGAGTGGATACAATAATTATTATTGTGATATCTAATCTTATTCTTTGGTGACAAGTGTTTAGTGCTTTTGTGTATAGTGTCCAGAACTAAGACTTGGTATTACCAAGCACAATGGCTGCTATGCCAAAGTCTGACGGGTCTATGGATCCAGTAAGTGAGGATGTCGGACCTCTCATACTCTGGGAAGACTCCGCGAATAAATTTGAAAGGTTTGTCCACAAGTATGGATATGACAAAAAACCCGAATTAAAAGAATTGCTGTCCACTCTTAGTGGAACTTTCTTATTGGTTATAAATTTCATGGGTACTTTCCCAGACTATGAAAGGTCTGAAGAAGCTCGTGATTTCACGTCTTCTGCATTAGATCGATTGAATCAATTGATAAAGGATAATGAACCAGGCCAACAAACGTTTGAAGCTATGCTTAACGAACTCAAAGGAGATTTATTAGAGATTCGCACTACTGCGCTCTTCTATTCCTCCGTGAATTGCAAAGAAAAGAGCAACATACCTTCAACTAGCAGTGATATGGACACCAGTGAGCAGATGACCACTGAGGAGCAAATGCTCACTGACGACCAGTCAAACTGCTAGTGGAAAATCTCCAAAACGGAAAAACACAGAAAGAAAAAGAAAAAGTACCGACATTAGTCGCAAAGAAAACAAAAGTTGATTCTTCTAAACCAAAAGAACCCATACTACTGGGCAAACCCACTAAAGAATTTGTACCTATACATCCAGATAATCGATCTACAGAGTCGCAGGAATCACGAGTTGAGGTTCCAGCAGTGCCTATTAACAATAAATTTTCAGTTTTAACTGACATTCCAAATTCCACTGCAGGAACATCCTCAGAGATGGTCCCTCCTCAAGCTACTGGTCCTACTATGGTTACACCTACTGCTACTCCTTCAGGTAATGCTGTCCAATCGGAGCAAAGACCCCCACCAATTACTGTTATTGGTCACGGGAATTTGTTCCGAATAAATAAAGAGTTGAAATCACTAATTGGCGACCAACTAAAGTGTGTTAGTATTCCTGAAGGAATACGCTATTATGCACGTTCATTGGAGGATTTCTTCAAGTTGAAGGAGTATTTTAATTCCCTAAATAGGGAATACTATACTTTTCAACTGAAGAGAGATCTTCCTTTGAAGGTGGTGTTAAAGAGACTGCCGGCAACTATAGACCCAGACGAAATTAAAGAGGAAATCCTCGCGTTGGGTTTCCCAGTTAAAGATGTAAAGCAGATTATAAAAACCGAAAATAATTTGGCCATACCCCTTCCCATCTATATATTGGAATTAGAACGCAATAGTAAAGCGTTGGAAATTTATGATCTAAAGCGTCTCTTATACACTGTTGTAGCCATATAACCATATAGACCTAGGGCTGGACTTAAGCAGTGTTACCGGTGCCAGTCATTTAATCATACCTTTCCTGCCTGTAATCGGGCTCCTCGCTGTGTTATCTGCGCTGGGCCTCACGGGCACAAGGACTGTACCCTAAAGGCCGAAGCGCGGAGAGACACAACTTTGCTAAAATGTGCAAATTGCAAGGAGTCCGGTCACCCGGCGTCCTATAGAGGCTGCCCTGCTTTCAAGGCGGCCCTTGAAGCTTATAGCAGGGTAGCTAAACCCATCCCTAATCCAAAAGAGAAACCATCCACAAGTGATCCTGTTCCAAATCCAACTATAACTACAACTCAAAGAAAGACCTTCACTTCTGTGAAGGTCGATCCAAGAGTTTCCTTCACCCAAGCTCTACAGACTGGTACTGCTTCCAGAACAACACAAGAGAATAGCACTGCTAAAGTAAAGGGCCAGCAAATGCTAATAGGTAGCTTAAGTGCTCGTGGGGAGGAAATTCTCCGGGACGTTCAGCCTTTATTGGCTGAACTGTCTAGTCCCATGGAGCGTTTCATCTTCATGAGCCGACTGGTTAACCTGTGTTTTACAGGTTAACCTCAAAAGGAGAGACCATCCACATAATAGTGCGAGACCGCTCGCTTTGAGAAGTGTGGGTCACTCTACGCTGTCCGGCTTTCGGACTCTCTGCTTGCCGGCGGCGTAGTTTATGATGCCTTCTTACAAGTATAGTGGTTTTGCACTATTATTCTGGTATAGACCTGTTAGATAAAATACATTGTCACCAAAGGCTGAGGTTACATAATCCACAACCACTACTTGATAGCCAAAAAGGAATTTGCTGCCAAGTTTATCCCAATGGGGAACAGTATGCAGCACACTGGACGGTGCAACGTCACCGTCAACAATCAGTCAGTCAACGACCAGCCAGTCTGCAGCCGACTGTTGAGGAGTTCACAGAAAGCACGCAGTATCTCCTGATGATGTCTACCGCAGCAGTAGACGAAACGTCGAGTAAGAAGACAACCAGACCACGGCCTATAAGCCCGGAAGACGAACCAAATATGGATTTTCTTTGTGTCTGGACATGTTAACTACCATTACGTTCGGATATGGGGGTACTGGTGATTTACTAGACTCAACGTACGACCATACACATTGGGCCTTTTCCTGTGGAGTTGTCATTGTCGTTTATATCACAATCTGCAATATATACGTACACAAAACTTTGAGAGATGTAGAATACGTTGCAAAAAACCGCATATCTCTATCTCAAATTGTTTACGAGCTAAGTTACATTGTTTTGGTAGCAGGACTTTGTGAACACTCTGTATTATGTAAAATAAATTTACAGAAATATAGCCTGCGTTCTAACTATCTCTTCATAACTATCCTACGAGGAATGACAATAATATATGTTTTGATGAATGCAAATTTAGTAAAACTCGAAATAGTTATGAGGCTGTATCCTTGAATATATCCAGTATTCATCCAGAAGGAATAAAGAATCTTATTTCAAGTTTTAAAAGAACTATCAAGTCATTGTTGACACTGAACCCTCTTCACAGTCTCCATGAATATTGTAGCATTGACTGGTTTAGACATCACAGGAAGGGCTTTATTGATACACCAATTAATGTTTCCATACATTGTACTATGTCTCTTCCTATATAACATACAGTATGACCACACAATATGGATTGAAAACTGTATAAATTTTAAAATATTTAAAATGTTTAATTAATTTATTATTTTCGAATGACTGATTAACATGCAACCACTTAATGAAATGAGTAATTGCAATATATAAGAAGTAAAAATGTTTATAAAATATGTAGCCTATTTCAATTCTCTAAATATTCATTATATATCAATCGCCCTGTGCCGTAGCCGAGCGGTTTAAGACACCATGCCTTGGTGCAAAGCTACTGGACTTTCGCTAGTTTTAGTCCCCATGCGGAAGAAAATTTCTAATAAAACTTCGGTTGAGAAAACCAATTATAACGATTGGGGGACTCAATATGCTGACCACATTTCAGTTATATTCTAGCTGTATGATCATTCACCTCTCTGCTTTACACATTCAGATGTGAGGCCAGCTGTTAATTGTAAATGCAACAAATAAAGCTGTTGTATCACTGTTGTACGGAGAATATATGATTTATTAGCAACCTCAGGAATATATTAGTTTAAATGTAACATTCGACTAAAATAAAATACGAAAAATAGTAAAAAAATATTTAACTTGACATAGAAATAATCGAAATGATATGACAAACTTTAGGAATCGTTCAAAGATAGATATGATTTATGGTAGGGACAGGATTGCCAATTTTGGTGATTGTTGTTTCATACTTACCGTTGATTGTCTTTAACTGTGTCGTCTTGTACCCCAATGGATAATGAGTCTAAAACGTATGGTAACTTTTTTAATGTAACGTAACGAAAGCTATGGTAACACAGTCATGTTAATAATGTAGTAACCTAAATGTTAATTGTTGAAATTGTTTTTAAAAAACCACGTGACTTGGCGAATTAGAACTTACTACAAAATTATGTTAGTAAGCGTCGCAATACAAAGAAAAAAAAAGTATATTGGCAATATGAGATTTAATCGAACATGTAATGAAATATAATCAATAAGAATCTAAATAATTTATAAGTTGTAACCCGTTGTAATATGCATATGTAGTCATTTTAGTTACAATAGCCGCACGAAAGGTCTTTCGCTGAATGAAAATGTGTTGTACCAAGACTGGATTTGTATTAATCACTTTAAGAGATATCGTTTGAATTAATATTTTAATATATTTTAGACAGTCCACCGCTGTGGTCTCGAGGTAGCGTCCTGTCTTGTCACGCAGCGGGCCCGGGTTCGATCCCCGGTCGGGGCAGTTTTTCTGGGTGAGGTTTTTATCGGGGTTTTTCCTCACCTGTAAGACAAATGTCAGAAAAACTTTAAGGCCCAAACGGTCCCCGAAATCATATGGCCATCATTATCATCCTTATCATTATTATCATCATCATCATCATCATCCTTCACCGGTGTGGAAAGCAAAGGGAAGCTACCACACCTACAATTCCCTAGTAAAGCTACAAGATTTAAGATTTTAAGATTTTAAGATTTATTTAGCCTGGTGGAGTTAAGGCCATGTGGCCTTCTCTTCCACTCACCAGGACAAACATATATTACATAAGAATATAACAATCTTAATTAACTCTAATATTAAACACTAAGTAAAAATTTGATCAAAAGATAATATCTAATATACATATTACGATCTATAATACAACCAGTTAATATTAGTTAAAATTAAGACTAAAACTAATAATAAAATGTATACAAACAAGACATATTAAATTGTCCCTGTCTAGTGTATATAAAAAACAGGAAAATAATGAGATATAGAAAACTAATTTTACGATTATACAATATTTAAAACAAAACAAATAAAAATATTTGTTATTCTTAATATTATTTACATAAATAATTAAATATATTAATATTGCTAAAAGAATACTATCAGTGAGGTGTATAAGTTAGTTTGTTATTAAATAATTCTTTAGTTTGTTTTTGAAGGATGTTATAGTTTGACAGTCTCTGACATAGGGTGGAAGGGAATTCCATGTTTTGGTAAGTGACACCGTAAAAGATAATGAATAATATACAGTGTGATGAGGCGGGATATAAAGGACAATGTGCTGATGGGATCGAGTGTCAAGATTATGTGTGTCGGATAGTCTGATGAAGCGGCGTGATAAATAATTAGGCGATGATGTGTGAAGTATTTTATAGAGAAGGGATAGGGAATGACAGTTCTACGATCTCTTAGACGAAACCACGATAATTGTTCCAGGGACGGTGTAACATGGTCAAATTTGCGAATACCACAAATAAAACGTGCGCAAGCATAGCATGCAAATGCTATGATTGCAGTGAAGGACCTGCCTTCGGCAGAATTACTATGGATGGATACTTTAGACATTAGGACATAGGACTACATAAATTTTGTTGGGAAGCAAGAAGACATCCATCCATCATAGATTATTGTATAACACATTCCAGATGGCAGAAGTAACTCAAGATATCAGACTTTAGGCAGAGGTATTGAGTTATATATAGCATAATTTGAAATTTCAAATCAGCAACATTTGAAAGTCTAGGAAAAAGGAAAAGAAAATCAGAAGAAAGCATTTGAAAATGTGGGATGAAGAAATAAAATAAAGTATACAAGAAAGAAGAATGCACACAAAATATGGTTAAGTTCTCAAAAGGTTGAGGGTAAAATCGAACACAAAAGATAAACGGCAATTCTCAAAAGAGAAGTGAGTAAAAGAAAGAGGGAATCCTGGAATAAATTTGATACAAATTTAAAGCATGACACATACAAAACAAAGCCTTAAGTTTATAAGATTTTGAAGTCAATAAATAAAGGGGTAAAGGAAGCTACAAATATCCAAGGAACAATAGAAGAAAACATTTTTTAGAAAAGTTTTAAAAGTAATGGAACAGTACAACACAAGGCAACTTAGAAATTGATGCATGTAGGTCTAATGATTATGAAGATGGAATAAGCGAGGGGAGCTATCATCAGGATTTCAACTGTGGAAGAGCTAGAACAAGTATTGAAATTACTGAAAAATGGAAAGAGTCCCGTTGATGTTACAACTCAGAACTCCATAAATAAGTTGTATTTAATTTTAGCCTCAATGGCGGCATTGTGAACACTAATAAAATTGATGAAAAAATTCAGTTGAAATATTAGTCACAATATATATATATATATATATATATATGTGTGTGTGTGTGTGTGTGTGTGTGTGTGTGTGTGTGTGTGTGTGTGTGTGTGAATAAGAAAGTTTTCTTGGGTTTTCCGCGTCTTGGATTCAAGTTCGGCCCCTGGCCACTGACTCCGACGTTTCGGCATGATCCCACATGCCATTATCAAGGAATGATAAGTTCGAGTCACAGGTTTAGGTCTTATATAATTAAACAAATAGAGTTTTCGCTGTGGTCCGTTTCCAAAGACGTACACCCAACCAAGGTTGTTATTATGTAGTTAAACATTTTCAGTTTTCAGTGCGGTCCGTTTCCGAAGCCGTACACCCATACAAAGTTCAGTTATATATATATATATATATATATATATATATATATATATATGTATGTAGGCATATGTATGTATGTTTGTATGTCTGTCTGTCCTTTATGCGCTGCCAAACCTTTCACCCGATTGTGATGGAGCTTTTTGCAAAATGTTCAGGAGTTTCCCGAGGAGGTTATAAGCTTTAAGAGAGTTGTACTACTTAATCTCTTCACCCTTAAAAATCATTGTTTGTAGTGAAAAACGTATTTTTTTGGAACTTTTTGGTTGCTCAAATGGCTTACGCTCTCTAAACCATAACACATAGTCCTACACCAAAGTAATGTATACAGAATTAGATATCTAAAAAAATCTATAAAAAAAAACCCGCGACAGCATAGGCCTATGTCTATCTTTTACGGATAACTGATAATAACCATTTTTAACTTTCAGCTCAGTTATGCTAAGAAGATCGGGTAGATTAGATTCCCGAATAAGCGTATCAGCACACGACGGATATTATTTTACGGATAACTCTCAATAACCATTTTTGGTTTTCAGCTCATTTATGCGAAGAAGACCTGAATGAGTAGATTCCCGGGCAACGCCAAGTAATCACCACGGGGTATCTAAAAATAATTTTTCTTTTTACTTATTGAACTAAACATAGAATCACATCTTATTTCTTTAGGCGTAGCAACGCACGCCGAGATAAAAATTATAAAATAAAATTTAAAATAAAATTATTAGCATATATGTCTGTCTCCTCAACTTTTTAAAGTAACATTCTTATAATTCGATATTATAATATTAATTTTATGACCAATACCTCAACGGAATTTTATCATGAATTTTATTCATGTTGTTCATGAGTAGGCACCAGCTTTTTCTTCTTGTAGTAGGAGACTACAACTTCAGTGAAGTTTAGGCCTTCTGAACTACTTTTCTCTATTCAGAAAGATACTGAGCACAAATTGACCATTTAATCCTTAAATTAGCGATTCAATAATTTCTCCTGCCAGTTCTATAAATATTCCGGACTGCAATGAAAACAAAATCATGTAAAACTCTAAGTTAGGCCTATATTATTTATAATTGACACAAACTTAAGTAATTTAATTTTAATTGTTTTTCTATTGTTTTATAAACAATTTCAAATAAATAAAGTCGATGTTTCATATAGGATTTGTTAGGGTTTCCATAATATTTAGATTAGGATAATTTGCGTCATTACATGTATCACATTCTTCAGAAATCATTCCTTTGTGGAGTTTCCAACATGAATAGAAGCACTATCCTCTTGGAATATCCAAAATAGGCCTCCAATCGTCTTCTCAAACGGTAAAAGGTAAAATATAGGACATCTTGATAGTCAGTTGCGTTTATTGGCCCAATAGGGAAGACTATATTTGTTCAGCCCCCATAATCAAACCAACCCATGCCATAGTGACTTATCTCTTTGTTGGCGTTTTGAAAATATCTGCTCTTCTTTTCGTAAAGCATCCCAATAATAAGCTGCCCCATCTGATTCACTTAAGTTGAATATTTATCATAGCTGGATAATAGGCCTACTTGTTTCCATTCGGACTTTCTGATCATGTGTTGGTATTCCGAGGCTACTCGTCAGGTCTTGTGCTATTTCGGTCAGTCGAAGCTGCCTTTTTTTATTTCTATATATCAGCAATTTGCTTCGAGCCACCATTCTAGAGCAACGGGAAGCTACCACACCTATAATTCCCTAGTAAAGCTGCAAAGTGAGCATGAAAATTCTATGATTGCAGTGAAAGACCTGCCTTCAGGCAGAATTACTATGGATGAATGGATTCTAGAAAAGTAGAATTGTGTACATTAATGTTGGGATCTTGAACTATTCTCCGAGGGAGATACAACCTGCACTCAGTCCTCTCCAGTCTCAATGCAAGTTCACACGCTGTTCTAGGAAACCTTCTTGAACCATATACCGTTTCATGCTTCAAAAAAACTATTCACCGCCCATGAGGATTGTCAATCATCCGTGCTATTTCTGTGGATGATAATCCTTCGTCCTTATAAAAGAGTATTTGCCCTTTCTTCACATCTACCGGTCCTGGTCTTCGTCCCATTGCATTAAACACATGGAACAAACCAAAAATGTCCAGCATGCAGGTATTTTCATTCTGCCACGTACTTATACACGCCCGCTACAATAAATACCGGCAGTAACAGGGAGTAAGACAACTATGACTTGCGTTTGTTTACGTGGAACTGGTGGTTGTATCATTATACTACAGCTGATGGGTATCAATTTACAACAGACAATTGAACTCATGGTTGTATTATCGGAGAGTAGAAGTATATCTGTTTATACTGTGTTGTTGTGAACACTATATATCCTACATACAGCAACATAAGTTCATAGCATTTCATTCTGCCATTTGTTTCAATACAGTCTCGAAAAATGTGATGTATCATTTTGCAACGCATCTTAAGGTAAATAACTACAAAATGCATTTTTAGTACCGGTCAAACTCTGCCTTACTCCCGCGAGAACGGCTGAAAGGGAATACGGCCACAAGAGTCTCGTGTACAAGAGCTCAAGAATAAGTCCCGGGTTCCTCGCATTGAGTAGGCCTACTGAGGATGAAGTTGTGCAGTGTTCGTGCTACATATAAAATGTTTACAGCATGTACGAAGCCGTACGTTTCTCAATAGACAGAGATTTTTTACGAATAAACGTTTATTATTATTATTATTATTTATATTTATTGTTATTATTATTAATTATTTATTGTTATTATTTAAATATTATTCTGTAAAACATTTAAAGGACATGCCATATGAAATCGGTAATGTATATATTATCATCATCATCATCATCATCATCCGGTATCATGGTTTCCGCCCCCGTCTTCCGGAAACCAAACGCCATTCCTCTCTGTGCATCCATTGACCTTCCTCCAATTCTCTGATATTCATAGCCGCTTGTACCCCTTCTATCCAAGTTTTCTTCGGTTTTCCTCCTTTCCATTGGGATCCATTCCATAACAAATCTTCGCTCTGGCATTCTTTTGACATAGCCATACCACTGTAACCTTTTCTTTTCTATATGTCTATGATGTCCGTCTCCTCTTGCATGCCCATAATTTCGCTTATTTATTTATTTTGTATTCTATCGATTCCAGATTTTCAGCTGATCTTCTTAAAACATCCATTTCTGTACTTAAAATTCTTTTCATTTCCCAGATAGGAAATATCCAATCTTTAGCTCCATATATATATATATATATATATATATATATATATATATATATATATATATATATATATATATTCCATTTCATAGTGTTCTGCCCTAGGGTAGGTCCTTCACCGCAATCATAGCATTTCCATGCCATGCTTTGCAATTTTACTAAGGAATTATAGGTGTGGTAGCTTCCCGTGCTTTCCACACCTGGGATGATGATGATGATAAGGATGATGACGATTATGGCCATACGATGTTCGGGGACCTTTTGGGCCTCAGAGCTACCCGAGATTTGTCTTGCAGGTGAAGAAAACCCCAGAAAAAAACCTCGCCCAGGGAAGCCCGTTCCGACCGGGAATCGAACCCGGGCCCGCTGCGTGACAAGGCAGCACTCTACCTCGAGACCACAGCGGTGGAATATATATATATATATATATATATATATATATATATATATGTGTGTGTGTGTGTGTGTGTGTGTGTGTGTGCGCGTGTGTGTGTGTGTAAACTCCCATCTTCTAAAGTTTTTCATTTTTTATAGTGAATCTTTATGGTGCACTGTACACCTAAACTGAATTTCAAGTCTCAGTTTGATAAACAGTAACAATTCTTTAATTATTAATGAATAATAGATCTGTGAATTTATCGTATTTTTATAATGAAGCGTTCTGTTTGAAATAAATTTCTCAAAGCGTAACAACTCCCTGAACTTGAAAACATTGTAACATTATATATAATGTTTTGCACTATCTCTTGAAAATGAGTATGCTGGTATTTACATTTTATCTAAACGGTGTAACTTCAATTAATATAAAATTGATAATTTTAATTATTTTATATAAAGAAATAAGTTATTTCGTATTGACCAACTATTGTCTGTTATTTTTTTTTGTTGATAGATAAAAGGAAACTTCATAATTTATAATTTTCTTAATCAGTTCGCATGGAAGTAAATTTATGTAAATTCTAAACACACAGGCCTACTGAGTACATTTTGTTTACAGCATTAAGTGCGTGTTTATTTTTTTATTAGTAATGTACTGTACAGACTTATATTCAAAGCGTAAGGTTTGTAGAATGTAGGTTACATCAGGTAATTTATTTAATATATTTCCTTTAGCTTTCGAAGTCATTGTATACAATATTTTGCTTATGAAGATTGTTCACTGCTCACGGGAAATCTGATTCAACGGGACTCCCCGTAGCTCTCTCTTGCATTTTACTCCCGCGCGTGCGTGTGGCATTCCCCTCCCATGCCAAGTGCAATTCGTAGAAGCAACGAGACTGGATAACTCGGGGAGCAAGATTCGAGCGGGAATTAATGTGAATTTGACAGGCTCTAATTTGTATTATATTCCCGACTAATATATATTATGTTAATGGCAATTCAGTTTGGAATTTAATTTGCTTAGAATGAACGCTGGATGCAGTAATCCAGCATAGATGCTCGAAACATGAGTTGAGCTGATGGCATGGGGTGCACTTGATTGGGTTGAATACATTTATAACAAGCGTGTTACATTTTCATTGAATTCCCATAGAGTAGGCAGGGAACGCGCGTAGGAAAAGAATAGAAATGAGAACTGTACTTAACCTCAAAGGAGGGATAAGTACAAACTGAAGTGTGTCTGTTTATCAGACTCATCTAAAATAGAATCGTGACCAGAACAATGGTACTGCTGTGTGTAATGACATCTGAATGAGATACATTGTATTGCTGTATTGAAGGGTCGCTATACCACAGCCTCCGTGTAGAAGTGAATTAAAGTATTAATGACTAGTTTCAGTAACCGTCAGGTCCCGCCCCTTACCCGAATATTTAAGGCATCATACCTCGGTACAGAGCTACAGTTAGAGTCCACGTGGGGAAAGGAATTTTCTCATGAAATTTCGGAAGTATGAGATCGATGCTCACCCAGCATCGTAAGGAATTTACATAGCTACAATAAGTAGCAGTTTTAGGTTGAGAAAATCATATTACAGATAGGGGATCCGTCCTGCTCACCACATGTCACCACTGTACTGGCTGATTGATCGTCCACCTCTGTGATTAACTTTTTTTGTTTGTTTTACTATTAAGCGAGGTGGAACTTAATTTCAACATCATCTATATAGATTCGAAAAACATACGGTAAGACACGTACATTGTATTCAATTTGTTAGATATTTTGAGAAATGATATTAATTCACAAGCGAACTATCAATGAGACAGTATCAAGACTTGCTTTAATATTGTTATGGCAAAATTGTCTAATAAAGACATATAGCCTATAACAAAAATAAGTTGCGGGACTTAACTGAATGTCTCATAATAGAGGCTGGAGAGTCCTTTACAAAGTAGATAGAATGCAGTAGATGAACAACCTCAATAAGCTGGGCGGCTCCACTATAAGTGATAAGTTTCAGTGTAGGCCTAGTACGAGTAGAGGCTGACACTTTAATTGTTCAAGAAGAATGATCCTAATTTTTCGTTAACTAATTTTATTATAGGAAGAGTGAAAAATATGAGTTCCAATAATTTATCTTTTATTTTTTTAGTTGTACACTATCTATCTATCTATCTATATATATATATATATATATATATATATATATATATATTGTCCACCGCTGTGGTCTCGAGGTACTTGCTGCTTTGTCACGCAGCGAGCCCGAGTTCGATTCCCGGTCGGGACAGGCTCCTGGGTGAGGTTTTTTTCGGGGTAAGACAAATGTCAGGAAGCTTATGGCCCAACGGTCCCCGAAAATCATCCGGCCATCATCATCACCCTTATCATCATCATCCTTCACCGGTGTGGAAAGCAACGGAAAACTACCACCCTATAAATCCCTAGTAAAGCTGCAAAGCATAGCATGAAAATTCTATGATTGCAGTGAAAGACCTGCCCTCGGGCAGAATTACTATGGATGGATATAATTATTGCGACACGCATATATAGGCCTAGTTCATTTATATACGATATATAGGTCTATATCCTATAGGCCTACCTATATATTAGTATTATTATTTATTATTATTCCTGTTCACAGATATTTCTTTTAAAGATGAAAACTTTGCTTGCATTAGTATTCACCCTAGTGATTGTGGTTCCATTTGTTTAGGGTTCCATAGTTTTCTGATTGTGTCTTTTTTATGCAGGTGAAGTTATGAGTACCGTTATATTGATTTCGGCACGCAAAAAAAAAATCAGCCAAAATATAATCCGACACAGGCACATTTCATTTTTGACTCAGATACAAAGAGCTCCCCAATCGTAAGACCGAGTAGTTTATTATGGATTGTAATAAATTATAAACTGCGCTCAAGTTGAGCATAACGCTTTTGCGTTACTTTGCTAAGAAGTTTTAATATTACAATATTAAATTACACTTAGAACAATATATGTAATAAAAATGTCAATGTAGAGTAAACCAGTAATTCTAAATAGGCCCTACATATTTTTCAAATCATAAAACGTATATAGGCCTATCTATACATGCTGATTGAACGGTGTTGCGTGGGTGTTTATTTTTCCCAATCTCCTTGTCTCCAATCAGCTTGGTGACCCGGAAAAATATGGATTCGAAACCATTCCTGCAAAATTAGACATTTCAATATTCACTCCTTCTCACCCCTCATGCAGACGGGGGCTGAACTTGGACATAAAGAGTATCGGGAGTGTCACTATCCATCTCAGTGACCCCGAAATCTAAGGATTCGGCACTAATATGGTGCTTCATTATTTTTTCTACATGTCAACTCCTCACGCCGAAAAGTACAAGTATGGATTTGACATTAATCTCTCTTATTGTTATTTTATTTTTTACTCATTCTCACCCTCTCACACCCCTTAGGGCTGCAAGGGATCATATCTAGGCTTAAATGTTATGGAGACTATGACCAGTCAGCATAGCGATCCCGCAAACTGCGATTTCGACACTATTCTCGGCAACTTTCTGAAATTTTATGTTTCACCTCTTCTGACACTCTTTCCATTACGGACATTAAGGATCAAACTTGGGCTTAAATGTCATCGATTTGACACAATCACATAAGCGACCCTGAAAAATAATGGTTTTTCACTCCAATTTCGGTCATTTTGGATATTTTATTTTTCACCCTTTCTAATTCCATGAGTGCTTGGTTCAAATTCCGATTAAATAGATGGGGACCGTCATCATTCAGTTTAGCTCCCCGGAAACTATGGATTAGACTCTACTATCGACCACTTTTTACGTCTAATTTTTTAATTCCTTCTCACCCCTTCACTCCCTTAGGGGTGCTAGGGTCAAACTTGGGCTTAAATATCATCTACACTGTTTCCTATCAGCTTAGCGATCCGAAAAACTACGGATTGGACACTAATCTCGATCCTTTTTTCAGTTTATATTTCATCCTTTATCCCCCTCGCCTCTTCTAGGGGTGCTATGGGCCACACTTAGGGTTTCTATATGTCACCGAAATTGCTACAATGGACTCAGCGACAAAAAAAACTATTATTGCGACATTAATATTCATTTTCGATAATTTTCATAGATATATATATATATATATATATAGATAGAAAGGGTCCCTTTCTCTACCACTCCCTTCGTAGGGATGCTAGAGGTCCCTTACTTCCATGAAACGTTTCCCAGATTTTAATTTATATTATTCCAGGTGATCCAGAGTTATACGTCTATCTAGAATATATAGGTATCATTGATGATCATTATTTCATTTCATCCTTAGGAGTTTTTTTTTTTTCCTTTCCTTTGCAGTTACTCTATAGCTTGTAATTAATATGTGTACCAAGTTTGATTAAAATTGCTCCAGGCTCTATGCTGCTACATTACATGCATCTATATATATATATATATATATATATATATATATGTGGACTCGTGATCAGATATCGGTTCTCTTGGCAACATGTTTGAATTTAACATGATTGTGTTTATCGCTGCTTTGTAAATTTTTATTAGACTATATAATCTTCATATAACAGACTGTTGTTTGAATTTTTTTCTACGATACTGAAGTTTTCTGTGTCGAGACGAGTCGAGATAAGAGACCTTTGAGCAAAATTTGTCTGCCATTTCATGCCAAACTTTGAATCGCATTGGAAATGACCTATAACTTCGAACTGCACCGTTAAATTGGATTATATTCTTTACACATTGCATATGTACTTAGAGTTCAAGAACTTTTCTAATAGGCCTTAAATAATATCCCAATAAAAGCATACTACTGGTTACTGTGCATTCGGATTAACCCGATAAGAGAGATTAAGAGGATTAATGAAAAAACAACTATTAACATTGCAGTATTCTATAAGAATTCGATGTATTTGGTATGAAAATGTTTATAATCGGAGGATCAAAATTAAGCAAAGGAAATTATCATATCCTTTAATATTTCTGGTCTTCGAATAGTTTCTAAATTAAGGAATTTAGTAGCTTCACTGAGCGCATTTGAGTTAATGACAACATTGCGTTACATGAGAACTAAATAACTCTCACTTGGTCGTACAGTATTCTTTCTTACAGCATTGAGATGCATAGTCAATTCCGCATTCCCAGTGGCACAGACTGAACAGCCGCTGTAAGTAAGAATGAGCGTGCAATTACACAAAAACGCCGAATTGTGTAAATATAAGAATAACTAAAAATAAAAATTACAACGTTCTGCATTTTAAAACTTTTTTTTTTTTTTTACAATCTGATAGGTCATTCTAAACGGAATTTTTTCTAATCAATTGAGTTGGTGTTTACTTGATGAAAATCCATATTTATTTAAGGAATTTTTTCTCCTGAATTCTAAAATGATCTCTATTTTCTCCCATCACGTCAGGTTTTCAAAATATTCATGAATAACTAGAAATTAAATTATAGCTCTGTAAAATGTAATAAAAATTACTTTCAACAAGAATTATGTGTGAAAATCTAGGCCAGAATTTATTTGCCACAAATGAATCATACTTAATAAAAATTATTAATTAGCATTCCAGGCATACTTCACTTTTCGACTCATCGTATTCTCGAAATGACTGTCCATCATCAGTTTTCGAATTTGTGGGCCAACGATTACAATAGCTTTAATTTTTTCGTAGGATAATGAAGGAAATGTAGCGCAAAGGTATTTAAAGCACTCACTGTCTTTATCTAGAGTTTTCACAAATTGTTTCATTGAACCTAATTTTACATGAAGAGGTGGCAACAATACTTTTGAGGGATCAATAAGAGGTTCACTTCTTATATTTTTTTTCGGCCGGTATTAAATTATTCCTACGTGGCCACTATTCCCTTTCCCAGTGTTCTGACCTGGCTCTGATATCCCATTCACATACGAAACAAGGGTATTTTGTGAAACCAGCTTGTTGACCAACTAATAGTCCAATAATCACGAAATCTCCACAGACTAGCATAGATGGTTTTCTTACTGCAATTTTTGTAACAAAACTTTACATTTTCATATGTCTCCTTTAAAACAAAAGAGTGGGCCACAGGAATGGAAGGATAAATGTTTCCATTATGAAGCAAAACACCTTTAAGACTTTTTGAGAAGAATCTATGAAGAACCTCCACTACGTATGTTATGAAATTTTAAGACAGCAGTGCAATATACTAAATTTTCTTCTTCAGCGAAAAAAGGGACACGTTCCTTCTCACAATGCCTGTTACATGAAAAATATGTACTCTCAATCAATACTTTCTTTACTTTTAACCTAGAGCCTAACAATTCTGCTGATTCTTTAGGCAAATTTAAATCCCTCACTAGATCATTAAGCTCACTTTGATTAAAACATATATAATGATCAGAATTATATAGTTTATTATCCACAGGAGAATCAGTTTCAGTGCTACTGGATGCAGACAGCAATGTATCTGATTCACGGTGTAAGGGAACCGGAATATCAGGACCATGAGGTACGGGCTGAATGGCAAAGAGAATGTTAGGATATACAATATCTTTCTTGTCTTTAACATTCGATCCTGCTACCTTAAATATGCAAAAATAACAATCGTCTCCATGATGTGTAGGTTCATAGGGTTTCCAAAGGACAATGAATCCTTTTTTTCCATTTTTCCAACTCCTCAACTCTGCAACAAAACTACGACACACTTTGTGAGGGCCACGATTTATCCTGGTCTCCTAATTTAATGCCAAAATATTGAAAGTAAGTTTTCTTTACAAAAGCAGTTATATTATTTGTTTCACTAACGTATATGACCCACACAAAATTAGAGTAAAACAGATTTGGATCATTTACACAACCACAATTTTTTGTACGGATCTAGGACGGATATAGTTAGTAGATTTTAATAAATATAAACATAATTTAAAATATAAACATAATAATAGTTATATTATTTCACATTTTAAGTAATAAAGTTGAAATTATAAACTGTTGGACCTTTTTAACAAACGGTAAGCGCGCTGTAATATTACTAGTAGGCCTACGTATATTACAAAAAATATTCAAAACATACAATTTTGAATTGTAAAAAATTCTGACGTGGTACGCGAAAACGGATTTCATTTTTGCAATCAGTGTGAAATTGTGATTCAGAAATGCTCATTATTAAAAAAAACAAAATCCATGCAGAGCAGTATAATGAATGAATACGTCGTGTTAATTAGTCTAATTCCAACATCTTCAAAGAATATCACCAGAAATAGTTGAAAAAAGAATAATAGGCCGTACTAGGCAACCAACCCAGATGACCACGAAACATAGGAATACCGAGGATGGTATGGAGAGAGAACTTTGAGGGCGGTATATGATAATAAACTCATTCCTAGAAGCTGGTGCAATGGCGAAAGTGCGGCAGTGATATATACGTGTGTGTGTGTGTCAGCAACTATGAAACACGTGGAGCAATTTCAACCAAACTTGGAACATACATGATTTACAATTTAGAAATGATGCTATGGGGGGTAATAGATCTCTAGAACCCCTATGGGGTGTGAGAAATTATGAAACATGAAATGTCAAAATATCCTAATTGAATCCATAGTTTTTGGGGTCGCTGAGATAAATAGTGACCCTCGGATGCAATTTAACTGTAAGTTCAGTCCTCATAGACATTAGAATAAAGTTGAAAAATAAAAATGTCAAAATGAGAGAGATTAGTGTCGTATCCGTAGTTTTCGTAGTCGCTAAACTGATTCGTGAAAAGTACAAGAAGCACGGGTTAAAGTTATCCGGACAGCGCCGGGTAATCAACTAGTAAATTATAAAAAGCTCTCGTTCTTTCTTGTTCCAACTGCACTTTATACATATGTAAACTTTGCTATTCTCATTTCAAAGGAATCGACTTCAGAATCGATTGGTGCACAGTAGTACAGAAATGTTTGAACTGTTCTCTAGCTCTTCGCCCTCAATGCTGTGTGTCACATAGCAAACTACCAAAGATTTATGGTTGATTACAAGAATTGCAACATCTCCACTTCCCTGGTAGTAATAGAAGGACGATTGAGGAATTGAAATCCCATTGGATGAGGGGAAGCGGAAAAGAAATTAAACATAGCTGAACTCTAGAAACGTATTGTACTGTACTATATTACAAGACTCTTGACTTCCCAACTTCCTTCAACAAATGTTAAACCAAAAATATATTGTAGTATGATTATTTCAGTTACACTAAATGAATACTAAAGTTGGTCTATTACTTCAAGAGATGAGTAAATATTAAGATGTTAGAATAAAGTTCTGCCGAACATTTTTGAACCAAAGAAAAACGAACAGACAAGTGAATATAGAAGACTAGGCCCTACATAACACTGAGCTATGTGATCTGTAAGGGAAAGCGTACGTAATAGTAATAACAATTAAGTCTAGTAGACTCCGATGGAGAGGATATGGGAACAGATGGGAAATACAATAGTGAGATAAAAATTCTATGCAGGAAACCCAGAGGGAAAGCACCTATTAGGTAGGCCAAGAATAATTTGGGGAATAATATTAACCATGATATGAGAGAGATAATTTTTTTTGGGAAAGATTGGAAAACATTGGGTCACGATAAGAATGTATGAAGAGCATAAGTTATCTCCTCGCGGCCGTGAACTTCAGAGTTCGACAGTGTTAGTGAGTTAGTTATTGGATGAACCAAGCATGCAGAGTGTATAAGAAAATTAAGAGATAGAATTTATACAATTTTAATGTCAGATTGTTATCAGGCCTTGTTCAACGCTAAGGCAGTTCGCTTGGTTGACCTATACATAATTATTTTAACATTTATTTTTTGACTTGTTTCAAAAGCTAAATTTTTAGACAGCTCGGAAAGAGTTAGTTCCTGTTTGTTGTTTATAGCGACGGATTGGAAAGAGTAAAAAAGGTGGAGAATCTCTTTATCTTGTGCCTTTGGTTCCAGTATTTGAAGTAGAAGTGAGCATCCCTTGCTAAATAATGGGCTAGTTTGGGGGAGGGCACGTTACGACATGCGACAGTTTTATAGCCCTGGCTAGTTGTAACCCCCTGACAACATCTCGTGTCCACCCCGTCTTTGGAAACAATGGGACAGGGTGTCGTGCTGCAGATAAGCTGGCAATAGGACGAAGGGGAGGTTCGCAGTATAGTGCTTGGGATCCACAGTTGATATAACTCTATTTTTCTTCCATTTCATTCGTAACTTGCTCTTGTGAAATGTTTCGTGTAGGGAACAGATGTATCACAATACGTCATGAGAGCGATTTCCCATTGCTCCATTACCTTATCAGACTTCACTAACCAACATGGCAGGCCTCTAATTTAAGTTTTATGTTACACTTCCCTGTGCAGTCTACTTCTTTAAAACAATAATAACTATATTGTATGCTAGCCTGTAAATCATATTTAGAGGCCGGATTTTTAAGCAATATTACTCTATGAAATAAGTCCGCTGTGATGGCTAAGGTGGTAGCATGCCTACTTCACAGCTAGCAGACCTGAGTTCGATACCCGGCGAGATTGAAGATTTATTTTTTAAATTAAATCCGTCAGACTGAACATTGTGAGAGAGATGAGTTTGGATATTTTTACGTGGTCGGGTTACTATCCCGGATTCATTCATTCATAGTATTCTGCTCAAGAGCAGGTCTTTCACTGCAACCTCAGCATTCTCCACACTTTCCTTAATTCAGCTTTCCTTTTTGTATCTGCATACAAACCATTTATTTTAATATTGTCTACCATCTGTATTTTTCTGCCTCTAACTTTCATTCCGTTGACCATTCCTTCTAGGGCATCCTTCAGCAGGCAGTTTTTTCTTAGCCAGTGGCCAATCCAATTTATTTTCCTCTTCTTTATGAGTTCTAGCATTGTTCTTCTTTCACCCACTCTGTCTAGCACATCTTTATTTCTTACTTTGTCTGTCCATTTTATACGTTCCATTCTTCTCCATATCCACATCTCAAAAGCTTCCAGTCGCTTTTCCTCATTCCGTCGTAATGTCCAAGTCTCTGCACCATAAAATGCTACACTCCACACAAAGCACTTCACTGGCCTCTTCCATAATTCTTTTGTCAAAGGTCCGCAGAAAATGTTCCTCTTCTTGTTAAAAGCTTCTTTTGCCATTGCTATCCTCTGCTTTACTTCTTGGCCGCAGCCCGGATGCACAACCATATTACCTAGTGGATCGGGGATTTATTTCGGAGTTTTCTTCTCCTAGACGGGTTGCTAACCAAAGCTTTGGAGTCCCAACTACCTCTTGTAATTAAATTAATTTAATTGCAAAAAAATTAAATTTCGAGACCAGGAGAGTTGATGGTATAGGCCTACAATTAATACCCAGATTGTGCACCAAATTCCTGCATTAAATTGCAAACCTGTTGAGAAGGCATGTGGCACTGTTGATAGCGATTTGTCCGTCGGATGGGGACGTTATAGCCTGGTGGCCCCCCTTCGTTCTAAGTGGACAACGGTCCCACACTGACGGAAATTCTATGAAAAAAATGTTTCCTCCATGGGGACTCGAATCCACGTAATTCCCGTAACGCTATACTAAGGCATCATGCATTAAGCCGCTCAACTGCAGCGCGTGACATATAGTAATTATAATATTAAATTATTTTGAATTCCATTTTGTTCTCCTGGTTATTTGTTAATTACGGTAATTTATAAAGCAGTTATTAATAAGAATTATAAAATAAAATATACAAGTGAAGCGGAAATTTAAAATAGCTCTGTTTTTTTTAATTTATTAGCCTAATATTTGGTTGTTATAACAATATATAATGATGCCTCTAGTCCTAAATATGTTGTGATTAGATTATTAAAAATAAGATATATAGATTAATAGGCCTAAATATTGAACAACATTGACTTTTCTTATCCACATAATTTCAGTAAGTAATTAAGGGTTTACTTTATATTTCATCATCATCATCATCACTCCAGGGATTAGGCAATTGCCCGTTCCGTTATTTAAAAATTAAATATCCTTATTGACTCTATAATGAAATTATACAAGACAATGGCAGTTCCTATTACTATTTACGGATCCGAAACATGGGCAGTGACAACACAACAATCTGCCAGAATATAAGCTGCTGAAATGAAATTCCTCAGACCAATAGCAGGATATCAAAGAACTGACAAAAACACAACACAGAAATAAGACAACAACTGAAAGTAGAGGAATTAAATACAACAATAGTGAAATATAGGACAAACTAGAAAGAACACTTAGCAAGGATGACTGAAAATATAATACCAAAAGCAGCATACAACTATTCACCACGAGGAAGAAGGAGTTTGAGAAGACCAAAGAAAAGATGGAAACAGCAGCAATTTGGAGCCGGAACAGGCTAGCAAAGAAGCCTAAACCGTGACGAAGAAGAAGGAGAAGAAATATCCTTATTCCGACATTGCTACAAGTAATGTAGGTTCTAAGCTGTAATTTTATGAAAAGTTTAAAAATAAGAGTTCATGTTATTAGGATTTATTTAAATTAATATTAATCAGTTCGCTAGACATAATTACTGAAAGTATATAAATTTCTAGTTGGAAGTTTAGGCACCGATTGAATTCAATATTTAAAAAAATCATGCTTGAATATTAAATTTTGGAAGATAAAATTTTATCTATTATTTAGATTGTATAAAAAATATAATACGGAATAAATTAGTGTACTAGTTTTACAATTTCATTCAATATTGCAGGTTATAAGGATAATAGTGGAAATGGAATATCTTCAATTTTCAAATTAAATTAAATTTATTTTTGTGTATTTACGTATTTACATGTTAATCTACGGTTAACGATATTGTGGCTTATGGAACCACATGGGAAGTTAAATCAGAACTTATATGTAGCCTACATTAAAATTACTAACACTGAAAATGTTTTATTTACGACATTCGTCGAGATACACTTGACTTTAAAAAATAAGAAATACAAAAATAAGACTAGAAACGAATAAAGAGGAATCAATTCTTGATCACATAGAATGTAGGCTAGACAATTGGATTGGTAAAGGTAAAGTTATTCCACTACTGGCCTTAGGAGGCCCTTGTGGTAGTAGGAGGTTAAGGCTCCCATTTGCATAGACAATCAGCACTTGCTATAAGCCGTTTTGTCAGCCCTGCGCAATGGGCGCCTTTACCCCCAGAACAAGCATCTGGTACTCATTTCCGTTAGAGGCTAAGTCGACTCCAGGGTCACAGTGCCGCCAGAAGGATTGGGTCAATTTAAAAATTCTGGCCCCACCGGGGCTCGAACTCCTGATCATCCGGCTTGTAGCGTATTTCCTTAAATAACTACTCAACGGCGTGCCCCAAATTTGATTGGTATCGACATTTAAGACGGATGGAGAATGAAATAAGCCTAAAAAGGTTTTAGAATGCATTATATCGGGAAGGATACAAAGAGGTAGGAATAGAAGGTATTGGAAGAAAAAACTGTAGGATGGGGAATGGGTGAAAGTTGGAGGAAAGGGATTAAGTCTGTAATAGGAAGATGTTTCTATACATTTATAAACCTGTTTACCATAGGTTCTCAGATACTGTCGCTGCAAAGAACTGATGATTTTATATGGATGAGTGTATAAGCTCATGTCTTTTCGAGTGAATCCTATGTATGCATTATAGGTTGTGAGGCAGTTTCTGTATTGCACTTCGTACATAGTCTAATGGAAATATCTTTCCGGGTCCTGCAATTTTCATGTGTTTTGTGTATCCCGTTACTAATAGGCCTATTGCTGTTTGTAGACCTATTCTATTCTTATTTCTGTTCATTATTATTATTATTATTATTATTAATATTATTATTATTATTATTATTATTATTATTATTATTATTAGTCCTCAGCTGTGGTTATGAGGTAGCGTGCTGCCTTGTCACGAAGCGGGCTCGGGTTCGATTTTCGATCGGGACAGGCTCCTGGGTATGGTTTTTTCCGGTTTTTTTCCTCACCTATATGACAAATGTCAGAAAGCTTAGGACCCAACGATCCCCGAAAATCATCCGGCCTTCATCATCATCCTTATCATTATCGTCATCATCATCCTTCGCCGGTGTGGAAATCAACGAGAAACTACCACACTTGTAATTCCCTAGTAAAGCTGCAAAGCATTGCTTGAAAATGTTATGATTGCAGTGAAAGATCTGTCCTCGAGCAGAATTACTTTGGATTATTATTATTATTATTATTATTATTATTATTATTATTATTATTATCATTATCATCATCAACATCACTCCAAGGATTAGGCAATTGCCCGTTCCGACTTCATAATGCATCAGCCCATTATTATTAAGGTATAGGCCTATATTAAAGATATTTAGAGGACTAGTTACGAAAGTAGAGGTTAGTAACGAGATGCTCAAGTAGAAACACGACAGAAGAGAGTGTTGTAAGAGCAGGGAGTTACTAAACCTGATTTTATAACGTGTTGTCTACAATATTTAATCTACGTTCAGAGCATTATAGTATATGTTGTACATTTGTATCAATCCATCCATCCATCCATAGTAATTCTGCCCGAAGGAAGATCCTTCACAGCAATCATGCATTTTCATGCTATGCTTGCAGCTTTACTAGGGAATTGTAGGTGTGGTAGCTTCCCGTTGCTTTCCACACCGGTGAAGGATGATGATGATGATAACGATATGGATGATGATGGATGATGATGATGGCCATATGATTTTGGGGACCGTTTGGGCTTTAAAGTTTTCCTGACATTTGTCTTACAGGTGAGGAAAAACACCGATAAAAACCCCACCAAAAAAAAATGCCCCGACCGGGGATCAAACCCGGGCCCGCTGCGTGATACGGCAGTACGCTACCTCGAGACTACAGCGGTGGACTATATTTGTATATTAAATGAAATTGGGCTTTGAAAAAAAAAGACACGATAAATTAACAAACATTGTTGTTATATTCTATCAATCTTAATTAAAGTGTATTTTACGTTTTGTTGAACCTGTATTTTATGTTTTGTTAGCGTGTTTTGTGTTTTGTTAGAATATAAAGTATAGATTTTGTTGCCTAGTAACTACGAACTAAAGTATCACTGATTGTTATAATAGCAGATAACGTATGTTTATTCTTTTAGTTAACGAATGCAGACCTATATATTTAAGATGTTTATGTATAATTAATACATAATGTGTAAGTTATGTGAGGAGGTTAATATTTGTGCTGATATTAGCGTAAAACTGGGGAGTGGTGCTGAGAAGCTGGTAAGTTCGGTATACTGATAACGGAGCACGATGTTTGTTTCTTGGCGTTCCGATTGATATATCGGCGAGTAGAGTGTTATCTGCCGCTAAGTTTGAAACCTGGACTCAGCTGACAATACGGCTGGCTAGTTAACGTTCCCATTAGAGATGACACTGCACTTAATGTAAGACACGTCGTTTAACATTCTACAGATAGCAAGAGTGGCTCATGTGCATCTTATCTCATTAATCACTTCTCCAGCACGGTCTTTCTAAACTTCTAAATTAAAAACATATTGTCTATGTATAAGCATGCCAAATATGTGCTTTCTTTCATTCTTTTCAGTGGTAAACAAATCTACGCTTCTGCTTTGATTCGAACCTTAGTTGGTCTAATCAGATAAAACATACAACCAGAAAGATATTTTGCATAATCTATCAATGGCGTAATGTTGGGCATTAGCTTCTCCTTAGTTAGGAGTTACTAAACTAATTAATTTTTTTACGCTTAATTTCCAAAGATGTCATGTACGGTATGCGGTCAACATACCGACCCAATGATACATCAGTAGGCAACTAATGTATTACTAGGATGTTGGATGTTGGTAAATTTTGGTTAGAGGCCTCTTTATTCAAGCTTAAGGATCTTTAACGAGCCTAAAAATGTTCAGTCTCGGGACCCACGGCTTAAAGTCACTCTCAGAGGACTTTCTTTTTGGATTTTTCTATCCTAAAAATATCCATCGACTGCGGCCGGGGTTGAACCCGTGACCCTTAGGTTCAGTGACAAGGAACATGACCACTAGTCCGCTGTATAGATAAAAAATGTTTAAAATTTCTCTTCCCTTTTCATTGAGACGGATACTAATCCAAACTCTCGCGATGATACATTTTGACTTCTGTGACATACTGCTGATTGGCCTCGCCGACATTCTCTCATAAACTACAGCGTATAGATCAGATACATATGTAATTTACGATCCTATCAACACATCTCTCCTTCCCTCAAAGGTCTTTCTTGGTTTAAACTGACTGCCGAAATTTACTCTCTTATTTTGCTTTTTTATTCAACTAAATTCTAGCCCATTATATCTAGTCTTTCGTTTTAATTTCATGTTCCCAAATCATGATTAACTACCAGATCACAGAATAACTTAACATCCCCCTGGGCCGAACATCAATATTTGATGTCTTGGCCAGTGTTGTCCTCACGATCATGGAATTACTTCCCTCATTTCGAACAGCAGCGTCCTTCCAAAAGTAAATCACTTTCTATGTAATGTTAGCAATGCGTAGCTGTTCTGATTCTTATTATTGCTTTATTCACCATTTTATGTATTGTCTTCGTGTTTTTTCTTTTCCTTTAAAATTATTTTCTGTCAACTATATTATCCATTTTACCATTATTGTATATATACATATATAGTCAATAATCATTCTGACAACACCATGGTCCAAGAATCGACTCAGCTTCTGGCTGAAATGAGTATAAGGCGTTTATTCTGGGGTAAAGATAGTCTTCGCGCAGACATATCGTGTCAATTATCTAGAAGTTGGGATCTTTAGCTCCTACTGCCCCAAGGACCTAGAGTGGGATCACTTTACCTTTGTTCTAATGAAATAAATTTGTCTGCTGGTGATATGAAGTTATTATTTATTTACAATAAAATTTATATACCCCCCGCCGTAGCCCAGTGGTTAAGGCATGATACCTTGATGCAGAGTTACAGAACTTGCACTCTAAGAAACTGTCCCAACATTTTGATCACTTGTCACCCTTATGTTGGCTAGATAATCGTCCACCTATGTGATTAATACATGTGGATGTGAGACCAGCAGCCGGCTGGTAGACCTTCTAGGTCTATCGCGCCTTGGAGTTTTACTCCTGCTCGTTTACTCGTTACAGCTGGACTGTGCCTGAATAAACAAAAAAAACATAATAATGAGACCAATCAAAGCAATTTAGCTGCGATTGCAGCTGAATGGTACGCAAATAGAGGAGGTAGTTGAATCCTAGTAGGCTATAGGCCTATATGAAACATTATATTAATAAAAATCTTCTTCTTCACTTCACGGGCTAGGTAAATTGCCTGTTCCGCCTCACAGTTGTTCTGTCCATCTTTTCACTGGCCTTCCTTGAACCTCTTGGCTTGTAGTTGAATGCTGCTCTTGGTAATCTTGGTACATTCATTATTTCCACGTGTGTAAACCATTTCTCTCTATATTCTCTGATTTTCTCATCCAATGGATATATATTTAACTCTGTTCTTATATCTTCATTCCTTATCCGATCCAATCTTGTGCTAAAAAAGATATCAGAGGAAGATATTATGCCTAGAATTAGAAATTCATAAAAATCTGTCTCACACTTGCCATCCACATGGAGATCAAAACAAATCTCAGAATTAACTGAATGATATTCAATAGCAACGTGAAAAGTATATTGTTTTATGGATGCAATACTTGGAAGGGAACAATTGCATTATTTAAAAAAAAATGCTAGTACATTTAAATAGATACCTGAGATTTATTTGAGAATCTTGTGGCCAAAAACCATATCAAACGAGGAATTATGGAATTTAATATCACAGGAAGAGATCTTGAAGGAGATTAAATATCGCAAATGAAAATGAATTGGACACTCTAATAAGAGAACTGGACAGTGTGCCGAAGAGATCTCTGTAATGGAATCCATAGAGAACGCCTAGAAAAAGAGGAAGACCTAAACCGACGTGGCGCAGCATTATAATAACACAATTTGAACAATAAGGGAAAGGTTGGAATGAAGTCAGGAATTTAGCAAAAAACAGGCTCCAATGGCGTATTTTCACGAAAGCCCTATGCTTCCTAGAGGAGTGATAGGAACTACAACTATTTGTTTACTTGTAAAGGTACAAATTATGTTTGCCACGATTTATTCATAAGTTGGCAACATTTGAAACTATTTTTATGACTATTAGAATACATGGTACTGTAATATTCAATTATCCGGCCTTTTTGTAAAGCCATGAAGTACTGAAATGACAAATTATTTTGTAGGCCGGTTGTTAAAAAGTACATGTGCGCGAGTTTGTTTCAGTTACCTGCTTGGGATTGGCTAAACTTGTGTTCTAATGGATATGAGAATCGCGTGTTACTTCAGTGGTTCATTCTTCGTACAGTTTTTTTTTCGTGTGTTTTTGAAAAAAAAATATGCCCTAACATGGAGTAATCGATCAAGTGAGTAAGAAAAAATATTAAATTTCGAAAATGGAGGTGTGTTTTGATAGATATCACATAAAAATACAACATTTTACCGGTAAATGTTATTTTATTTAATAGTATGTCCAGTAACAATAGTTCACGATTTTACAAAAAATTACGGAAAATGGAACGTTAGAACCAAGTACTGTACGCCTGACATTCTCAAAAAAGGATACAAATTTTATCAGCTTAGATAAACTATTGCAAATCTTGTTTAAAATTTTACAAGAAAACAATAAATGGTAATTAACAAAATTTATGTGAACGTAAGTCTTCTTCTTCTTCTTCTTCTTCACTTCACGGGCTAGGCAAATTGCCTATTCCGTCTCACAGTTGTTCTGTCTATCTTTTCACTGGCCTTCCTACATTCCTTGAACCTCTTGGCTTGTAATTAAATGCTGCTTTTGGTAACCTTGTTACATCCATTTTCTCTACATGTCTAAGCCATTTATCTCTATATTATTTTATTCTATCATTCAATGGATATATATATATATATATATATATATATATATTTAACTGTGTTCTTATATATGAAACGTTAATAATAAATTAATATCCTAAGTTTTTATTTCTATATAATGCTTAATGTTCCATTCCATTAACGCAGTTTAATCTCTCTTCTTATAGGTACTTTTACGTGCCACACGCCACCCGGGCCCGCTGGGAGAGGGATTTTAACTATGGATCACATACATATTTTTATTGGCCACACATGGAAGGCCTCCCCGAATAAGTGATCTGCTCAATGCCAGGGCCTCCTCCGAGACAACACAGCATTAAGACGAAACATACCATATACACACACACATACATATATATATATATATATTCGTACTGAACATGGCGAATTTAATGATTACGATGGTCAGAAGATGTTCGAAGACTGTTTTGGTTTAAAGTTTCCTGAAAGTTGTCTTATAGGTGAGGAAAAACCCCGTAAAAAATCGCCCAGGAAACTTGTTCCGATTGGAGATCGAACCCTGCCCCGCTATATAAGAGGCAGCGACGCTATCCAGAGACCACAGCGGTGGACATAAGACTTAATATAAATATATAATAATACAAGTATTGCAGCCAAATGGCCACATACAATTAGGTTACATTTTTGCATATTCATTGATTGAGATTGTTATTTTGGTACAGAGTTCCAAGTGGTATCGACCACATTTTTGTTCACACAATTTGCACAAAAATGTTGCGATTTGGTTCGTGGAAAGCTGGAGGGGGAGTCCGGAGTTTTAGGGTCCCCTTTCGAGGGTTTGTTGATAAATATACCGTCAAACACAAGAAATACACAAAACTAATATACATATATGATTTCACGTTACAATAGTTATTTAGACATCTATTGGTAGTTACAAAAGCAAAAGTTCATTAACGAGATGCTTAAATTAGAACACTACCGAAGGGAGTTAGTATACCGGTACTTAATGTTGTAACATATTGTCTGCATTATTTTATCTACGTTGAGTATTTTAGTATATTTAGTATATTCAATGAATGTATTTATTGCGGAAACGACATGTTTAGAAAAAAAGTAATGTGGGCCTTGGAGAAAAAAAAAGACACGAATCAACAAATATTGTTTTATATTTTGCAATTTTCGGTGCTAGTTTCATATGTGGAGTTAAAGTAAAAATAAGCGGAGAAGGTTATTTTCACGGTTCATCAGGAAAAAATGTAATATACTTCCAGAAAAGTTAAGGAAAGTTTATTTATGTAGTTATACGAAATCATCATTAAAGTGTATTTTGTTGAACCTGTTATTTTATGTTTTGATAGCGTGTTTTGTTTTAATATAGCCTAGATAAAATAGGTTTTGTTGCCAAGTAAGTACGAACTGAAGCGTCATTGATTGTTGTAATAGTAGATACAACATATTATAATATGTCCACTGCTGTGGTCTCGAGGTAGCGTGCTGCCTTGTCACGCAACGGGCCCGGGTTCGATACCCGGTCGGGACAGTTTTTCTGGGTGAGGTTTTTATCGGGGTTTTTCCTCACCTGTAAGACAAATGTCAGGAAAACTTTAAGGCCCAAACGGTCCCCGAAATCATATGGCCATCGCAATCATCATCATTTATATTCATCTTAGGTTAAGCTTAGGATTAGGGACTCTCCTGGCGCACCATTATCATCATCACCCATCATATCATCGGGGCAACGTAACCCCGCCTTCCAGGCGCCCCAACCTCAGAAGTGGGTTACAAGTACGCCATGCCAGGAGAGAAACCAAGAATGTCGAAAGACAAACCTGGGGCATTTGAAAAAAAAAATATATATATATATATATATTATAATATATTGGTTAAGACTTTCAAGGCTATCGTTTTCTATTCTAAAATAACTTTACGGGATTCTTGGCCGAGTCTTGTAGTATTGTCTTCCCGACCTTCTGTGGGCGACATCTTCAGGGGATTTTCAGGAGATTTTGCCTGTATAGATGAAAAATCACACAAATTAACAACTAATTAGCAGTTACTACGAAAATCTACACAATCAAAATCTCCTGAAGATGTCATCCACAGAAGGTGACGAAACATCGAAATGACAATACTACAAGACTCGGCCAAGAATTCCGAAAGGTATTTTAGAATATATATTAATAGTTCTGATTCAATTTTCATTCAGTTTTGTCAATTGTTAATACTCGTTAAAACTAATTTAATGCATCCAATTGTTAAAAGTAATAACGCAGAGGACCGACTACACTTTCATAACTTTAAGTTTATGCAGTGATTCATTTTTGTTGACTTAACTTTTGGATAATATATTACTTATATTCATATTTGTTCTTGGAATCGCCCTAATAACCTTAATATTCCATACGAGCATGTTAATTATCAGTAGGCCCCTATATTTGTGGGTGTTGTATCACTTCTTAAGTTAAATAATTATGTAAAGTGGCCACCTATGATATTTACCATGTTTAAAAAAGCAAATTTGAGGAAATATGAAATTTAATTATGTACAGCCTTTGAAAGTCCCATAACAAAACCATTGCGCATGATCAGAGATCAGCTACTTGGTTCAAAAGTGCACAACTGTTTGAGAAACTAAAATCCGTTCTATTTCGTTATGTGTCGTGCAAGAGAAAATAATTTTGCGTAAATAGGTAGTGCAGTAAATGCTGTGTGTAAAACAAAACAAAGAAATAAAAAACAAACAAAATTAAATGAAATAATGACGAGAGAGAGAGGGACAGAGAGAATGACAGCGGGATCGAATACGTGACCTCATGCATGGGAAACAGACGTTCTCTCCACTAGACACAACCGTCCCTGCTAGAAACAGTCTGTATGAAGCTAAGCAATTTTCCAGTACTTACTTGTATATTGTAATTAGATTTTAACTTAACCTAGTTCAAATTAATCAAACGCCTTTTTCGTCAGTTGTGGAAATAAACAATATTCTTATGCTTCGTGTTTTATAAATGAAGTAATGATATATTACAATTGTTATTCAGTTTCTATATATGACCTGTTTCTTTTAATTGATTTATTTCCTATATACAAATATATGTATTTAAGGAAGCCGGTAATCTGTAGGTTTTATGAAAATTAACGACGTAATTTAAAAAAAAAATCTTTATGACCAGGAACGAACCTGCCTTTGTCGTCCCAAGAGAGCATTTTATCAACTGCTCCGCTGAATCAAACGATACGAATACTGCGTGAAGACAGACTTACGCCACCCGATTTGAACTCACAGGAGACAGCACACGTAATAACTTACTGGTGTGAATCAGGCGTCAAAACTTCAACTTTCCATCATCAAGAGTTGCGCCATTTTTTTTTTTTCAAAGGGTGTACATTGGAAATCTGAAAATGTTTTGCCAATTCACTTCGAATCTCAACTCATCCTTAAAACCTTATTTTCAACCTGTGTAACGTAACTATGGCACAACGTAAATGCAACATAACATTGTAGAAATTTTGTTCCAAGGCTTAAGAACATTTTTAATGCTCCTTACTTTAAAATATCTAAGAAAACCATTGGTATAAAGCTACCCATCTTTCAATAACATAACAGCAAAAGGCCAATAGGCTATAAAAAGTAATGTGTTAAATTGTATTGTTTACCTATTTTTAGTATTTTATTGTTCTGTTGGTTATGTCCAATTTATAGTTGTGCATAATTTTTTGTCCTGTATTTCCTCCTGAAAACAAGTTTGTACTCTTTCAGAGAGAGCTAGTATTAGGAATATTTTATGTCATTTCTAAGTACTTTTATTTAATAATAAATACATTTCTCCACTTTTTGATGTTTAATGATATCATCTTTTACGTCATAGTGCCCTAAGCCCTAAAGACCAAAATTGAAAATTTCCCACCGTTACACCAAGCAGAATTATGTAGGCCTACCTTTCGTTGAATTAATTCTGGTGACAAACACATTGCCGTCAAATGTGGCAATTTTAGCTTTTCTTCAAGATATTACTTTCATGAAAGGAGCAATCAGAAAATGTACTGTTTGATCAGTTTTTTGTGTCTGAAGAAGGTCACGGAACAAATACTTGGACGCGCTGACAGGCGAAAGAACTCTAATAGTCTAATAGACATTGGGGTTCATATTAACAATTTTTTAGACATTTGAATATAATAAACTCGATTATAACTGTCAGAACTCCCAAGGTCTATTAATTCCACCTTAGTTACATAAATGTAGACTCCTGATGTATAAATTATCAAGTTTTACATGTATTGTTTTCATTTAATGGAGAATTAGCCAACCTATAGCATCTCGAAGCACCGCGTAATTTTTTTCAGAATTTATTTTCTATTATCTTGAAAGAAAATATTACAGGAAATTGATGGATTTGTAGTTTGAGCTGTTTGTACGTTTAGAATAGGAATGGATGTTGATATAACCTTTAGTACTTCAAGAAAATCCAGCTTGTACTACGTGTGGTATAGACATGTGAGACGAACAGCATATAGATAAATCGTGAAGGATATCATTGACCGGGAGTCAGAGGGAAGATATGAGGAAGGAAGGCTGGAGATAACATGGAAAAATGAGATATGCATGAAATGGAAACATTTGAGAGTGATAGTTGGAACAGAAAGATAACAGAGTTGACTTAGGAAATTATATTATCATTTTTAATATTATTATCATTATTATTAAGTAACTAACTCTCTGGCGCTATCAAACACGTAGGTTTATGACCGCACGAGTATTAGCTCTCCACACATCCCTATCCTGATCTAATGTTTTTCAATCATCCCTTGTATAATGTACCGTAACTCCCTCAAATCATGACAAATTTTACTCTCCCACCTCATTCTTACTGGGCGTTTTCCTTCTGGCTTTCCTACAAAAAGCGTCCATGCCCCTCTTTTTTCCCCTATTCGTGCCGCATGTCCTGCACATCGCAGTCTAGGAGACTTATTAATATCATTATTATCATTATCACCATTATTATTATTGATATTAATATTATTATCGTCATTATTATTATTAACATCGTCTTTAATATTACTTTTTTTTTTTAATGTAGCCCTATAATTTTTATTTTTTATTTTTTGAAAAATGTTTACTGACTTGTTCTTTTCCTCCAAATTTCTCCCACTCCTTCCTCTTTCTTCGATTATTATCTTCTTCAATTCCTGGCCCCATTTTTTGTTTCCTTCTCGACGATATCCATTCTACTTTTTTGTTTACATTATGTTTCATTTTCCATCTGTTTTACATATCCATACCAAGTCAATTGTCTGTATTTTACGTGATATAATTTTGAATAATCTTTATTCATTTCTTGTATACTTTTTTTTATTTATTATTTTTTAAAGACCACAGTGTTTCGTTCAACATCCTAGATATTTCCAGTGTTAATAGTTCAGATTGTAAATTCTGATTTAACTTCCATGTACACTTTGTGCAACGAACTACAGGGTCGCCACGTGGAACCACACTTATAGTACAACCTATAGAAGTCTGTAATACTTATTCTGAACCTCAAGACACGATATAAGTCCATTGTGTCTCGATCTTCAAACTTATTGTACATCGAAATGTTAAGTTACCGGACTTGGGTTCCGTATCAAAACTTTATCTACTAAGTCCCCTCGACATTCCCTAGAAGTTTGTAATATTTATTCCGAATCACCCTATGAGAAGGCATTAAGGCCTTAACTCTGCCAGTTAAAATAAGGCATTATATATATATATATATATATATATATATATATACACACACACACACATACTCACACACATACACTCACACACATACACTCACACATACACTCACACAGACTGAAACAAAACTCTTCTGATAATCCTTTATAAGTTATTCAGGGAAATTAAACTGAGTGTTTTGATATTAGGAACCCGTGATCTCCGGTCGCGTAGGATTCAGTTGAAATTTCTTTAACCCTACAGATGCTTACACAAAATTTCTAGATTTCCTTTATTGCTTTCTCGCTAACTCACTTTATACAGACTTTTTTTGTTAATAAAGTATCTTCTTTCACAGTTTATTTTATCACTCAGTTCTTTTCACTCACTGACGATTTCACTTAGATCTTCTTGTCTTGGCTTTTCGGGATACTTCAATAGACCACAACCGGCCGGAACTGACTCGCATTCCCCTTTATATGCAACGCTAGTAACAATGTTGAAAGCAAATCTCGGGCCCTCTCGGATAAAAGGTCCGAGAGCTGTTTATTTATAGAATCGATGTACTTGAAAAATTATTTTTTTCAGAAAGCGCGTCTAGAGAGGTATTTTCTGGCTTCACATGACCCGAATCTAACCCCTATTGGCTTATGAGGAGTCCTGCTGCCTCCTGCTATTTTCAAAAGCGGTAATTTGAGCAACGATACATCATTTGGTCACAATGAAATGACTACCTGTATTTAAAATTAATTTTTTTCTATTTATTGTGAGAAATTGAAACTTAAATTATTTAAAAATTAACATAAATTGTTTACGATAACTAAAAATACATACATAATCAATTGAGTAGGTGTTTACTTGATGGAAATCCATATTTTTAATTAAATAAAAATAAAACGTAGTTTCATTTGATTTTGATATTTATAAATAAATAAATAAATAAATAAATATGGAAATCAAATAAAACTACGTTTTATTTTTATTTAATTAAATAATACATACAGTCTATACTGCATATTTCTGAAACTAAATGCGCCTTTCAGTCTAATAAAAAATTAATTTTAATCAATGTACTCGTATTATTTTTTAATTACGGGGTATTTTTGTACCTGTCTTCTGAACTGTCTCCCCTTAAGTGTATGGTTGCGCAGATGCTTACAATATATGGTGTTTGTGTGGGGCTTGTTAGTTGTTTGAACTCTACATCACTTGCTACAGTTATGACCTTACGCATATCTATGTTAACTTCGTTATTATGTGTCGATATACGGTACAACCCGCTTATCATGGTCCATTTAATGTCTTTCAATTATTACAGGGATGTAAAACATTGCCTGTTACTTAAGACAGGAGTGAATTTAAGAATAGTCCCATGATGTAGCCGAACGGTTTAAGACATCGTTTATTGATACAGAGTTACGGATTGTGCGCTGGTTCGAATCCCCACGGCGGAAAAAATGTCTATTAAAATTTCGCAAGTATGGGACCTCTGCCCACTCAACATCGTGAATAGCCTAATTTGGTTAGCTACAATAAGTAGCGGCATCACGTTGAGAAAACCAGCTATAAACTGAAATGCTGACTACACATTATCCCATTATTGTCTGGACGATTGTCCACTTTCGCGATTAATAAAATGTGGTTGTGAGGCCAGAAGCCAAGGGCCTTTTTGGCCTGTCACGTTATGGAGTTTAGAGTATTTGAAAATAAAATACATAGTACTTAAACATCATGGACATTTAAGCCATACTAAACAATGCTAATATGATGACCACATGGTGTTCGGGGACTATTTAGGCCCTAAAGTTTCCCGACATTTGCCTTATTTATTCTTTCTCATGCACTATAAAATGTATGTAAATGTTTTGACTTTCTCAAATATTGTTTTCCATTTCTTCCTGTCTTGAGTATAGGTCTTAATGCCCAATGTTCATAGATGTTAAATCTGTTTGCACATTGTTCTCCTAACTGTAATTCTGTCTACACATTTGCTTACAGATGACGAAAAACCATGAAAGGAATATCATCCAGTATTTTTTTTTTCGTTCAAGGGTCGAGCCCAGGACCGCTGCATCTAAAGCAACGACGTTATTCCTATAGGCCTACCACAACCGTGGAAAATAAGCAATATTATAATGATGATAATGATGTAATACTGTATTATAATCGAATTCCGAAGGAATGTAGGTTAAGAAGTGTTCTCACGAAAGGACATGGATAAGAAACAGAAGATATAATTTTCGAATTACATGTGTTAAATATCTGGGATTAATCCTGCCAATTATTGCATGACTCCTAAAATGAATGTCTTTTAATTAAGGTAAATAAGTGTTCTTTTTTTGCTCTTTGTGATGCAATATAATCAAATGTATATCAAGAATAATGTTCCTAGGAAAATGTTTGGAGCAAAAAGAGATGAACAGACAGGAGAATGGAGAAGACTTCATAACAATGAGCTATATAATATTTATAGAAAACCATATATAAAAAGAACATTTAAGTCTCGTGGACTGCGATGGGTTGGACATTTGGCAAGAATGGGGAATGAAAGAGGGGCATGGAAGCTTCTTGTAGAAAAACCAGAGGGAAAACACCTAGTTGGTAGATCAATAATGAGGTAGGAGAATAACGTTAACCATGATTTGAGGGAAGTAGATTATACAGGAGATCATTGGAAAACATTAACTCAGAATAGGGATTTGTAGAGAGCTTACGTCCGCGCGGACATCAATTAAGGGTTCGATAGTATCAGTTAGTTAGTAAGTCAGTTATGTCGTATGTGAACCGACGAGGTTTGTAACTGTTTTTTAAAATAAATTAATTTAAAATAAATATAATGGATTAAGCTGGTTCGAGTCTCCATGGGAGAAGAAAATTTCTTATGAAATATCGGCCAGTATGGGACCCAGCATCGTGAGGCATTTGGGCAGCTGCAATGAGTCGCGACTCCTGGATAAGAAAACCAGCTATAATGGCTGGGGACCCGAGATGCTGACCACATATCACTCATACACTGTCGCACTGTGGAGTTTTTTGTATTATAGAACTATGGGTATACTGTATGATTTATCATCTGTCCTCTTGAATCATTTTGTATTCTATAAGATACACGATAGATCAAACTCTTTTTTCTGATTCTATAAACAAAATGTTTGTGCGTTAGTGCGTTTTGTTCTACTTGCAGCAATAGCGACCATGATTGAAAGTTCAACTTCCTACATTTCGGGGTTGTCAACCTAAATAACTATACTGCAATAAAAATAACTATACTTTAATATTACATATTACGCAGCCTACTCGACCAATAACTAGTAATGAAAAAACTAGACACTACAGCAACAGCAGCAGTTTTTCTGATGAATCTAGTGCAGACAATGCATTAACTACCAGTACACTGACAACAAGACGCATCTCAGAGTACCTAAAAGATAAAACATCGCTCCGAAGGAGCGGAAAAGCTCCAATAAGGAAGAACGAACGTCATAAAAAAACTTGAAAACAGCAAATGAACGAAAGGATTACGAAGAAGTTCAACTAGAAGAGACCAAAACAGGTACTGAAAGGCAAGAAGATCCGACCAGAAATATTGAGTGTGATACCGATGAAGAACCCGAAAAGGATGAGGAAGCACTCTTACGATTATGCCAGTAGGTCAAAGAGCATATTGACACGAAAACTAATTCAAAAACCGTGTCTTATGCGCAACCTAGGATGATCGAGATAATCAGTCTTATCAGGGTCGTAACAAAGAAAGTGGATCAATTACAAACAGACAATACGACTTTGATACAGACTGTCTCAAAACTAGACAACATGCAGGACTCCATCAATGAAATTATAAAATTGATGAAAAAACCAGCAGCACAACAACCAGCGCCTAGACCTGAATCTTATGCCGAAACTGCAAGAAAAATTATTTTACAAACCACCAACGGTGAAAATCCCATTCAGAAAAAAACAGTCATCATAAGGGCCAAACCGGGAGCAGGAATAGCCCCTGAGGCTGTTAAAGAAGTTGTCGCTAAAGCCATCAACCCGGTGGATGAGGGATGGCAAATAATACGACATCGAACCACAGCCTCAGGACAATTGAGACTACAGACTTCCACCATTGAACAGGCTACAGCACTCACAAACCACAAGAAACTACAAGAAGTGGGGCTAACGGCCGAAGTAATTGGCATGGAAAAACCAAAGATGATAATTTACGACATACCGAAGAAGCTAAGTACCGATGAAATAATCAGTGCCATGCTCTCTCAGAACATGCAGGAACAAAGCTCAGACCTCACAGACCTTAAACACCAGCTGACTCCTAAATTCAAATTAGGAAAAAAAGAAGACAAGGAACATTGGGTATGTGAAGTTGAGCCATGCACGAGACAATTACTGCTGTCGAAAGACAGACTTATCATTGATTTTGAAAGCTGCCGTGTTGACGACTTTCTCAGAGATACCAGGTGCTACAAATGCCAAGGATTCGGGCATGTAGTGAAGTACTGCAGAGCACCCGAGTCTATATACAGTCACTGCGCGCAACCCGGCCACACGAAAAAAGAATGCTGCAGAACACAAGAAGAGTCGCAATGCGCAAGAAGAGCAGACACGATACACGTGATACTGCATGCCCAGCACTGAAGTATGAACTCCGCATGAGAACTGAAAGTATCAACTATGGATAAAGCCATTAAAATCTGGCAAGCCAACCTTGACAGGGCCCGTCACACTACAGACGAAATAAGGGCATCAGCAAAGGAAGCTGCAGTGGTTCTATTACTACTCCAAGAACCTTATAGTCTTCGGGGCAAACTCACTGGTTTTAGAGTTGCTGAAACTGTAGTGACGGGAAACCTCCCAGAGCAAACACCATGGACTGCCATAGTTATCCTTAACACGAACTTCACGGTACTTCGCTTAAGGCATTTGTGTACTTCCCATACAGTTGTCATAGAACTAAGCCGTCCCCCCGAAAACTTGATAATAGTCTCCACATATATGCAGCATTCTATTCCGGTAGATGTGTTCATAGATGAGCTTTAAACTGTCTACACAGAATGTGCAGGGAAGTCAATTTTAATAGGCACGGACTGCAACTCTAAGTCAAGTTTATGGGATGCGCCTAATACGGACGAAAATGGTAGGAAAATGGAAGACTTCGCTGTTGAGATGAATCTAGAGATCATTAACGACGGCAATCTGGGACCTACCTATTTCCACAGAACGGGAAGGTCCCACATAGACGACACTCTAGCATCTGCTAGCGTTGCCTGTAGATTGCAAGGGTGGAAGATACGCCACAATATCACCACTGCCAGTCATGTTGTAATGGAATTTGAGGTAGAACCCAACGCACAGACACACCGTATACATATGCAAACCAGGAAATACAACACCAATAGGACAAACTGGGAAGAATACAAAAACATCCTAGAAGAGAAAATCGACATGATACCTGACATAACAATAAAACAGGACATATTTTCCTTCGTAAAACAAATACAAAAAGCCATTCAAACTGTGGGTAATGCCTCCTTTCCTCGGCGCAGGCCACACAGCAGACTGGTATCGTGGTGGACTCCCGCCTTAAGTGATCTCAAAAGAATGACATACTCAGCACCCGAGGACTACCAAAAAGCCGTACTCGATGACAAAGTTTAAAACAGCAGGAGTACAGGCCTATATACACAAATGACATAAAAGCCACGAAGAAAGAAAGCTGGCATGAATATATAACACGCGAAGCAGCTGAGAACACCTGGGGCCTTGCATACAAACTTCAGTCAAGGAAACTACAAACCAAGCAAGTTCTAACTGTCATAAACTCACCGGATGGCTACTCCAACTCTTGGACCGAAACAGCCTCACATCTACTGGATGCACTTTTTGGCGACGACCCTCCAAATCTGGATGATGAAGAACAGGCGATGACCCTCCAAATCTGGATGATGAAGAACAGGCGACGACAAGAGCTTACGCCAGAATTCCTCCTGAAGAACCGGATGCTGAAATTGTAGATATCATTGATTTGGAGATAATAAAAGATGGTATAAAAACCGCAATGCTCCAGGAGGTGTCGACAACATATGCGCAGAGATGATTAAACAAGGTTGGAACATCCTCAAACATAAACTCCTCCACCTCTACAATGCCTGCAATGGGTGAACCCAACCGATTCTAGATCATATAGACCAATCTGCCTGTTGCCAGTGCTGGGAAAAATGTATGAAAAGGTTCTTAGGAAGCAACTGCAACCAACCCTGGACTTGCAGGCATCGAACTGCCAATATGGATTCAAACCGGGCTGTGGGACAGAAGACGCCATAACGAAACTTTTCAACGCAGTGCACGCAACAGAGGAAAAGTTCGCCATAGGAATCTTCATTGATTTCGAAGGTGCATTCGACAGACTATGGTGGCCTAGTATTCTATGTGCACTGAAAAGAAGAAACTGCCCCAAGAACTTATACGCAGCCGTTGACTACTTTAGGAAACGTACAGTCAGCTTGATCGACAATGAACTATTCGTAACAAAAGAAGTCAAACTGGGATGCCCCCAGAGCTCCGCTCTTGGTCCGAGTCTGTGGAATATTGTCCTCGATGAACTTCTGCTGATCCTGGAAACGCTCCCATATGGACAGCCGGTCGCCTATGCAGATGACCTGGTTGTTGTGGTGCGGGGAGGTCCAGGAGACAGATAGAGGAGAGGGGACAGGAGACCAAAGACTTGATCAAGGGCTGGGGCTCACACTAATAAACTCAGCATATCGAAAAAAAAAACCAGAGGGATGCTCTTAAAGGGCAAACTCGACAAGCATAGAGCACCGACGATCAAGCTGCATCATCAAAACATTCGTTTCACAGGACAGCTGAAGTATCTTGGGGTCACATTAGAAACAAATTTTAAAATTGACAGGCAAATAATTACTGTCACACAGACCGCGAAGAACCTTTTCAACGCCATGGCAAGATTGGATGGAGAGAACTTCAGTGCTGCCAACTTCATGACACTGTATAAAGCCCTGTTCCAACAAATCTGCGCATATGCCGCCCATGGATGGGCTAGAAACTTAAAACAAAAACACTTCCGAACTCTTCTCTCGGCCCAGCGTCATGTCCTCATTCGTGTTTGCAAAGCCTATAGAACCATGTCCACTGCAGCCCTACCAGTAATAGCGTGTATCCTACCAATAGATTTATACTTAGAAAAAAAGGACACACCTATACTGCCAACCTGTGGTCGTCGACGACCTTATCCTTACACCAGACTTGTACGAAGAGCCAGAAGGACGTGAAGCCGCTAAAAGGTTGATAGACGACCATCTCCTAGAAAAGTGGCAGCAGCGTTGGCACAGTGAGATCCACGGAAGAACGACGTATGAATTCCTGCCCAACGTTAAATCTCGTATGAGAATGACATGGATAAGGCCCACACAACTACTCTCAGGACACGGACACTATAGGGGCAAACTACACGAAAGAGGATTTGCTGACACCCCTGTATGCAACTACCAGATCGCAGAGGAGGATGACGTGCATCACATGATATACCGCTGTCCCAAGCACGCGGGTATCAGACGACAACTGGAATTAGTCGTGCACGCCAGCGACGAGACGTGGCATCCTCCCTTACTGTTCTGGATGCAAACAGTTAACTTCAATTACATCAGGGAATTCAGCCAAAAAGCATTACATGCACGAGCCGAAGAAGAAAGAAGACGAAGAGATCAACATTAATTAGAACCTAATTGTTCTACTGTAGTTTTAAGTTTAGGTTAAGTACAAATAGTTTAAGTAGTTAAAAGTTACAATTGTATTTATTTATTTTATATTTTCTTTCTCCATATTATGCAAATTGTGTTGTAATATTATATAAAAATTAGATTAAGAATTACTCATGTAAATACATTGTAAAACCTTAGTTTAAGTTTCCAATTAGCCGAAATTTGTAAAACATTTTATGATCACAATAAAGATATCTTGCAAAATAGTAGATAGGAACAAGAGCAGACCTGGGGATATGGGCACTAATCCCGAGGAAACCCAGGGGGATGGAGGTGGGGCTCTTAAATAATAAAAAAAATACATATTTCTAGGGCTGGCTGTTTACCCACAGATTCCACACCAATACGCAATATTGTGTTCACTGCACATGGAACATAGCTGCTACGTCACACAGGTCGCGGAGTATAAACCAGTGTCTGAAAGCAACTTGTGCTGTGCGCGTTAAACAATGAAGCGATACCAGACAGTTTGTACATGAATGTGTTATTCCTATGCATACAAGGTAATTTGTCGAATATGGACACGTGTCGTGTGTCCAATTTATATAACATTGTACAGGAATTAAACTGTACGTATTTGTCTGTAAATGGAGACGCAATTGCTTGTAAGGTATGTCATTCAATACCACCAGGTAAATGACGAAAAGAGATAACTGAACACTGTAACACCAAGAAACATAAAACAAATGTTATATATATTTTTTTTGAAAGTAGAGAGAATGAAGACATACCATCCTCTTCTGGAACAAATTCTGATAATAATAACGTATTACTTCAAGAGTGATGTGAGATGATGGTGCATGCAGATATACCATTCTATAAACTCGAAAATCGACATTTTCGTAACTGCATGGAAAATACACCGGCAGACAACTTCCGTTTCGCACACGAATGCGCAATTATATGCATAAATGTTACGGCAGCGTGATAGACGTTATACGAAAACCAATCGCAGACAAAAACATCTGGATATCCATTGATGAATCCACGGATTCTGTTGGGAGATCTGTGATCGGGATACTGTTTCTTGTAGAACTAGGGAAGAAATTCTTGTTAGCGTGTGAGGAACTGCCTGTTGTCAATCGTTCGACCATGTTTAATCTTTTTGAGACATCCCTTTCTCTTGTATATCCTGATGGAATAAAACGAGTCAACGTTCTCCCCTTCGTGACTGATGGTGCATTTTATATGGTGAAATTAGGGAAAGAACTTAAGCAATATTATCCTACATTAATACATCAAATGTCTCGCACATGGAATCCATCGAGTGGCTGAAACAATAAGGTCTTTGTATATCAATGTCAATGGTTCCATTTCCAAAGTAAAGAACATTTTCCTAAAAACCTCTTCAAGGTTGCGGAAATTTTGAGAGATTGCTCCAGGTACACCTATTCCTCCAAGACCGGTGTTAACACGTTGGGGAACATGGTTGGAGGCGGGCAATGTGCTATGACACACATTTCAAAATAGTTGTGGACGCTTTAAATGAGCTTGATGAAAGAGATTGAGCATGTATTAGAGAGGCAAAATGGTCACAGAGCAGGTACGTCATGATTTGACCAGGCTAATTAAAACAAACTTCTTGACAGTTCCGAAAACAATCACTGCTTTGGAGTCAGCAACAATTTACATGCCACAAGGGCGAGTTGTCCATACACATGGCACAACCTACCGATGCAGCTGTGATAGCAGTTCGAAAAAAAAATATAGTGTGCTTGCGAAAAATCCAGGTTACTCTGTCATGTGTACTGTAAAATTCATATTGGCAGGCAATGAACAGAATACCATGTTTAATTTGGACACTAGTGACGATAAATATTTTCGATTTGTCCCCCCACCTCTTGTGACGTGGAGAAAACATTTTCTGAATCTAAATGGTGTTTATCGCCAACTCGCAGAAGTTTTGTTTTCAAGACGCTGCATAACTTATGTATATGGTCATTCACTGCAACAGATGACGCAACAGCAACCAGCATAATTGTGTCTGTCTTACATATCTACTACTTGTATGTAACAATAATAAATAACTGTAGACAATCAACTAATATGTAGGTTATATCATTAGCAGTTTTAATATATTACAAGTTCGTTTCCTTTTTATACCACACGTCAGGCATGATAACGTGACCCTTATTTTGCTCAGTTAACAATTACGTCTGTATAGGTTCAGTTTGCTCTATACGAGTGTACTTGTTTCGGTACTTGTAAACACAGGTTTGCTCTTCTCTCTTCACTCACCTTCCCTCACTGTGTACGGTTCTTGTGCGCGCAACTTGGCTCCACCGGTGGGGAAAAATCCAGCCCTGCATATTACAAATACGCGTGTGGGAAGTAAAACCACTGCCCTCTATGTATACTACATACAATGTATATACAAAAAATATCCAAAAGGTAGTGTTAATATATATTACACGAAACAATTCACTGCATTTTAAATGAACTGAATTTATTTGAAACAATATAAAACAATAAATACGTACTTGCCGCCATTTTATCAGTAAATGGTCTCACGGCCTCCTTTATTTCAATACTAATTGGTCCCACGGCCCCCTGTTGTTTCAACTAATAAACATTGCCCACACTGATAACGTTAGCCAGTTGTTTATAATGAACACAAATATTTCCAACAAACATTTATTATTTTACTACTATTTATAATTTCGAAAACACCATCGCGCAAAATAATATATAAGGCATGTTTGTGAAGTGTTTTACAGAATCTCGGAAATTAAAAACGTCGCTTTCGCTCGGTTTTTAAATATTTTCCGCGATTCTGTAAAAACCACTTTCCAACCTCGCATCGGAATGGGCTATACTATTGTCTAATTGGTTCTATAATGGTATTATATAACTGTGTTTAATGCTCATATTCTGAATTTATTTCTAAGTGTCATAGTTAGATAATATCACAGTAAAATACAAAATAGTAATAGAAACCTACTGTATTATAAATTATAAACACTGATCCTCCATCAAATTTACATCCCCCCTTTTTTTTAATTATAGGCTCCTAAATAATTGTTACTTGATAAATCATCAAACTAAAACAAAATTATAACATTCAAAATCAGTATTGGGTGCACTTAATAAATCCGAAATTTGAAGTCCAAGAACAAATTTTGTTTTCAAAATTAACATTACTTAGCGCTTAAAATATCCATAACGACAAAAATAATAATTTGTTATAATATTGGGTGCACTTAAAAACTCCGAAATTTGAAGTCCAAGAACAAATTTTGTTTTCAAAATTAACATTACTTAGCGCTTAAAATATCCATAACGACAAAAATGATATTTTGTTATAATATTGGGTGCACTTTAAAACTCCGAAATTTGAAGTCCAAGAACAAATTTTGTTTTCAAAATTAACATTACTTAGCGCTTAAAATATCCATAACGACAAAAATAATAATTTGTTATAATATTGGGTGCACTTAAAAACTCCGAAATTTGAAGTCCAAGAACAAATTTTGTTTTCAAAATTAACATTACTTAGCGCTTAAAATATCCATAACGACAAAAATGATATTTTGTTATAATATTGGGTGCACTTTAAAACTCCGAAATTTGAAGTCCAAGAACAAATTTTGTTTTCAAAATTAACATTACTTAGCGCTTAAAATATCCATAACGACAAAAATAATAATTTGTTATAATATTGGGTGCACTTAAAAACTCCGAAATTTGAAGTCCAAGAAAAATTTTGTTTTCAAAATTAACATTACTTAGCGCTTAAAATATCCATAACGACAAAAATGATATTTTGTTATAATATTGGGTGCACTTTAAAACTCCGAAATTTGAAGTCCAAGAACAAATTTTGTTTTCAAAATTAACATTACTTAGCACTTAAAATATCCATAACGACAACAATAATATTTTGTTATAATATTGGATGCACTTTAAAAACTCCGAAATTTGAAGTCCAGGATAAAATTTTGTTTTCAAAATTAACATTACTTAGCGCTTAAAATATCCATAACGACAAAAACAATATTTTGTTATAATATTGGGTGCACTTTAAAAACACCGAAATTTGAAGTCCAAGAACAAATTTTGTTTTCAAAATTAACATTCTTAGCGCTTAAAATATCCATAACGACAAAAATAATACTTACTTACTTACTCACTGGCACTATCGAACCCATAGGTTCATGGCCGCGCGGACATAAGCTGTCCATACATCCCTATCCTGAGCTAATGCTTTCCAATTATTCCCTGTATAATCTACTTCCCTCAAATCATAGTCAATATTGTTCTTCCACCTCATTCTTGGTCTACCAACTGGGCGTTTTCCTTCTGGCTTTCCTACAAGTAGTTTCCATGCACGTCTTTCATTCCCCATACGCGCAACATGTCCTGCCCATCGCAGTCTACGAGACTTTACTGTTCTTATTATATCTGGCTTCCTATAAAGACCATGTAGTTCATTGTTATGTATTCTCCATAACAATGAACTACATGGCGACAAAAATAATATTTTGTTATAATATTGGGTGCACTTTAAAAACTCCGAAATTTCAAGTCCAAAAACAAATTTTGTTTTCAAAATTAACATTACTTAGCGCTTAAAATATCCATAACGACAAAAATAATATTTTGTTATAATATTGGGTGCACTTTAAAAACTCCGAAATTTGAAGTCCAAGACAAATTTTGTTTTCAAAATTAACATTACTTAGCGCTTAAAATATCCATAACGACAAAAACAATATTTTGTTATAATATTGGGTGCACTTTAAAAACTCCGAAATTTGAAGTCCAAGAACAAATTTTGTTTTCAAAATTAATATTACTTAGCGCCTAAAATATCCATAACGACAAAAAATAATATTTTGTTATAATATTGGGTGCACTTTAAAAACTCCGAAATTTGAAGTCCAAGAACAAATTTTGTTTTCAAAATTAACATTACTTAGCGCTTAAAATATCCATAACGACAAAAACAATATTTTGTTATAATATTGGGTGCACTTTAAAAACTCCGAAATTTGAAGCCCAGAACAAATTTTGTTTTCAAAATTAACATTAAATAGCGCTTAAAATATCCATAACGACAAAAATAATATTTTGTTATAATATTGGGTGAACTTTAAAAACTCCGAAATTTGAAGTCCAAGAATGAATTTTGTTTTCAAAATTAACAATACTTAGCGCTTAAAATATCCATAACGACAAAAATAATATTTTGTTATAATATTGGGTGCACTTTAAAAACTCCGAAATTTGAAGTCCAAGAACAAATTTTGTATTCAAGAATAACATTACTTATCGCTTAAAATGTCCATAACGATAAAAACAATATTTTGTTATAATTCCTCTTCAAGACTGGGGAAGAAATAATTTTATATATTTACAACATAGACATAAAATATTACTAGCTTATGAATTATAGAGCATTAGAATCGATAGCGCATTCACTAAGGCCCTCCACATTCAGCAATTGAATCCAGTTCATTTCATCGACATCCAGTTACGTAAGATCCACCCTAATAATATCCACCCACCTACACCTTAGACCTTCATTTATTAACGTCCTTTTCCCAAAGCGCATTCTAATATTTTTTTTTTTTTAAGTATTTCCAGTGTCATCCATTCGTGGTATATGATCGACACACATCAATTTCCTGGCCTGAACAATGCTAGGACAAATGAAAAAATCCAAGGGACAACTCCTCCAGAAGGGATTTCAAACCATGGGTATAGAGTCTGAAGATTTTTGGGGCTCGTAAAACGCCCTCAAGCCTAAATAAGAGCCTCCGAGTAAAAGTTAATAGGCCTTTTACTTCTAAGAAATTCCTTAGTTACCTATTGGATTACCTTAGGTTTCTTTAAGGTAATGACCTAACCACTAACAAATCGCTAACATCTGTAAGAAAGTAAGCTTAACTATATTAGCTTGGTTGTGTAACTCCCCACCAGATAACACTTCTGTCCTACATAGGAATGAATGGTTTTAGGGTATTTTCGGTACAGATGATACACTTTTTAAAATAAAACAATTACTTCAGATGTTAAGTTTTTTATGTATATCTTGATATAATTTTAGCTTAAACGTTTAATATTGAATAAAAACATACTGCGTTGTTTTTAAACACACGTACATTAAATAATTATATTACATACAGTTGGCCATCTCTCCCTTAATGTAAGGGAGTATGCTACATGCTCCGGGAGAGATGTCTTATTCTTCAATTTTCATTAATAAGACGTGATGACTAGATTTGTCTTAAATTGTTCCTCACATTTCCATATATCATACTGATCTCATGTATCCATTTCTTTTAGTCCCGGCATCAAATCCATTTTTTTAATATTTCTCCCAGCATTCAATATAATAGTTACCATCAAATTCAACTTCGATTTTTTTTATGTTACTGTTCTCATGTTTTCGTTTTCAGAAGAAAAAAGCATACAAGCTGCTGCCCGGAATCGAATCAAGGTCATCTAACATAGGCTATAGCTAGACACCTTATCATCTCAGACAACTGACATTATGTCTATATTCAACCTGCTTAATTCATATTATTTGATTTTAATAATAAGGACAATCTCCATGGCGCAAGCTGTTAGACGCTCGCCTCTCACCACTCAGTGTTGGTTTCGTGGTGGATGAAACGGAGCTTGGGCAGATTTTTCTCTGGGTTTCTCCCGTTTTCCCCTTCCAAAAATTTCATTCCACCATTTCTCCATACTAATTTCATCCATTTCGTTCTGTTTCGTTCATCCGCCCTTGTGGTCGAGCGTCAAGGCGGTCTGCCGACACCCTTTATGTCCATAGACCTATCAAGTTTGGGGCTTCATCTCTTCTCATCCCTTGACCCGACCCTGAGTTGGACTCGAGTTGAGAATATTTATTATACAAGGAAAATAATTATTGTGACCCCTCACCTAGCACAAGTGCGTGACTTCTCTCTCGAATTTCAGTGAGAATTGCCACATGTGGATAATTGGCATTTCATAAGATCATTAACTCTTACACCTAATCTGAGCTTTCGTTAAGAACTTAACTATGTGAAAATGTAATAATAAGTATAAATGTATATACTCTTTTCAAATGTTTAATTGAACGTAGGGTACAGTAAGGCTTGAAGCAAGTACTCACAGAAGAAAATTCGCTACAAAACTGCCTTCCTTAGTACTAACTTCACTAACATTTGCAAATCTGCTTAAGATACAGACACGTGTAGGCAGATATATTAATTTGGGCATTATATTTGCAGATTTAGGAATTATATATTGTGTGGTGCGTGTCCGATGATGGCTCTCTAACGAGAATGCCCTAAACATGCTCTCATTCAAGAGATTCCTTCGTTCTTCATTTTCATCCCTTATAGAGCCGAAAATCGCTTCAGGGTCCTATTTTTCAATAATAATTTTAGCTTATTTTCTTTCCTTAATGAAGATTCACTGTGTAAAAATGTTGTAATTTCCTTTGCAAAATAGAATAGTAGACAACAAACAACTGATCTTTCAATAACACTTACATTACTGCATAACAGAAAAATGCATTGTAAATGCCCCTCATAATAATATCAGGCTTCCATTACATATGGGTTTGTATCCCTGTTATCAAATAAAAAAAATTGAAGTGTTAATAGACTGCATTACAAAACAATAAAACAGTTGGATTGCTTCGTCATCTGTGCTTAGATTTGATTGCAAGCTAATTGTGCTAGTACAAACAGATTGAATGTGTTTTTTTGAAGGATCACCGCGTGGCATCCGGTTAGCGAATCTGTCTATTCATCGCCTATTAATCAGTTAGATATCCTATTGAAAGAGAAATCCTTCTCGCCTTTGTTATTAATGGGCAACTGTACGTGCCTATTGTACAATCGATACAATGACCTGCATCTCCACTCACGTTAAGTTCAAAAGTAAAGAGTTCCTCTCATATGCCATCAAACGCAACAATACAAACATTCCTGTAGTTATACATATATATTCAAGACAACGTATTGCGTTTTGTTCTTAACTGAATTAAAACATTTTCCTCATTATATAAGTAACAAAAAAATCTGTCACGAATAAAGTGCGTAAAATAATGAAACTTATTGTCCGTTCTTGCTGATTTAAGAAATACAAGGAATGGACTAGAAATGTGTAATTTTGTTATGAATACATAAAGTATTTTACATAATATGTTCTGAATGCATAGAGTATTTTACATAGATATTTAATTATTTTACATAGATTATTTTAATTATTCAAATAAAACAGTTGTTGAAATAAAGCACTTAGAATATTATATTTCAGGACAGAGTTTTGATTGTGGCAGAACAAAGTTTTCAATGCTAACTGTAAAATCTCTGCATTTAGACTAATGGAATGTTAGTACAGTTAAGTTAAGGTAACTGTAGGTCAGTTTTAGTATATAAACGTTGAAAACATGGGACTCTGTCTGTCTGTGTAGTGTTCTGAGGGGTAAGTCTACACGCCATTTTTCTTAATAAATTCTCTAGGAACAGTTAGAATTGAAGTCAAGTATCTTAAATATTTTAATACTGTTTTTTTTTTCAAAGTGTAGGAATTAGTAGATACTTGTTAAAATGTAATTTAGGGTAGATTGACAAACCCCATCTCCCTCTCTCAAACCTAAAAAAAGTTCGAATGTAGGTTTTCGTAATATAAGCTTGGATTAGTTAGTTAGGGTTAGAATACTTAGGGTTATTGTAATCATTATAATCTAGAAATAAAATAGTTAAAATTAAGAATCAATTTATTTATGTTCAAAAACACGTATGCCTTTATAACTAATACATCCACATACTAACGCTCGGCTAGAACCTCATGCTACCAAAATTTCCAATATGTTATGAGTACATAGAGTATTTTACATAATATGTTCTGAATACATAGAGTATTTTACATAGATATTTAATTATTTTACATAGATTATTTTAATTATTAAAAAACAGTATTCAAATATTTAAGATACTTGACTACATTTCTAACTGTTCCTAGAGAATTTATTAAGAAAAATGGTGTGCAGACTTGCCCATCAGAACACTACACAGACAGACAGACAGACAGACAGACAGACAGACAGACAGACAGAGTCCCATATTTTCAAGGTTTATATACTAAAACTGACCTACAGTTACCTTAACTTAACTGTACCAATATTCCATTAGTCTAAATGCAGAGATTTTACAATTAGCCCTGAAAACTTTGTTCTGCCATAATCAAAACTCTGTCCTGAAATATAATATGTCTAAGTGCTTTATTTCAACAACTGTTTTATTTGAATAATTAAAATAATCTATGTAAAATAATTAAATATATATGTAAAATACTCTATGTATTCAGAACATATTATGTAAAATACTCTATGTATTCATAACAAATTTAAATGAAAAAAATATATATGAGAAATAAATTAAATGGTTTCAGCACGTTCAAACGATGAATGAAAAAACACATTTATAAAGGATTTTATACTATAGACGTCATAGTAAAATAAATATAGGGAGACTAATAAGACACTGGAAAAGAAGCCATCCCACATGTTTTAATGAGAAGCGGAAAGGACCGAAGGACCAATGGGCCAATATCCTGATGATGATTATTATTATTATTATTATTATTATTATTATTATTATTATTATTAATCTGCCGCGGTGGACTAGTGGTTATGCTCCTTGCCTCTGATCCCGAGGGTCGCGAGTTCAAACCCGGCCGGGGTCGATGGATTTTTTAGGATAAAAAATCCAAGGAGGAAGTCCTCCGGGAGGGACTTTAAGCCGTGGGTCCCGAGTCTGAAAATTTTCAGGCTCGTAAAAGACCCTTAAGCCTGAATGAAAAGGCCTCTAAACAAAATTTACCGAATTTTCCCGTCCTAGTACTATCTTGTTTTCCTAGATGTCAGTATGAGGCGGAACGCTGACCACGGACCACTCAAATGACATCTACAGAAAACAAGTGTAACTAAATTAGTATGGTTCAAATTGTTCCCTGTAGGGGGAGAGCGCCTAAATCTCTGTTATGGGAAATATGGGCTTACAAGATACAATATTATTATTATTATTATTATTATTATTATTATTATTATTATTATTATTATTATTATTATTATTATTATTATTATTGTTAGTAGTGGTGGTGGTGGTAGTTGTAGTAGTAGTAGTAGTAGTAGTTGTTGTTGTTGTGGTGTGGTGGTGGTGTTAACAGCACTTCTATGATTAGGTCATAATAAACGTAATGATCCATCCATAGTAATTCTGCCCGAAGGCAAGTCCTTCACTGCAATCATAGCATTTTCATGCTATGCTTGAAGCTTTACTAGGGAATCGTATGTAGGTGTGGTAGCTTCCCATTGCTTTCCACACCGGTGAAGGATGATGGCGATGATGATAATGATAAGGATGTTGATGATGATGATGATGAAGATTGCCATATAATTTCGGGGACCGTTTGGGCCTTAAAGTTTTCCTGACATTTGTCTTACAGGTGAGGAAAAACCCCGATAAAAACCTCACCCAGAAAAACTGCCCCGACCGGGGATCGAACCCGGGCCCGCTGCGTTACAAGGCAGCACCCCACCTCGAGACCACAGCGGTGGAACTGATCAGTAATTCAAATAGCTAGGTTTTATAATTGATCAGGATTGTGATGCCTTTGAGAACATTAAGTACAAAACAAGTAAATCAAATGATACTTTTGTCTTATATCTAGGAATCTAACGTCATAACGTACTAAAATAAAATGTTTTAATAAGGTAGTAATGCGTGAAATCAGTTTTATTTTATGATTGTGAAACGCGAAAAACAAGTAGGATTGTTGAAAGTAAATTGCAAACACTTGTTAATAGATGATTAAAGATAATTATTATAAGAATAATATAGTATGATACAATTTCAAATTTATAATTATGAAGATAAATAAAAAAATAATTTACAATATAAATAAAAGCGGAAGTTAAATTGGATAGGACAAACTCTAAGAAAAGAAGATAAAGCAGTGGAAAGAATGGCACTGGATTGAAATCCCCAGGGTAGTAGAAGAAGAAAATTACTAATTAACACATGGAAAAGAACATCTATTGGAGAAATTGTTAAGTAGGGGAAAGCATGGAATGAAGTTAGGTCCGATGGAAATACTTTGTGAATGCCCTGTGCTCTTCACAAGGAGATACAGGAGATCTATTGATATTATTAGCCTACTAATATTATCCACCCATAGTAATTCTCCCTGAGGGCAGGTCCGTCACTGCAATCATAGCATTTTCATGGTATGCTTTGCAGCTTTACTAGGGAATTATAGGTGTGGTATCTTCCCATTGTTTTACATACCGGTGAAGGATGATGATGATGGCCGGATGATTTTCGAGGACCGTTGGGCCCTAAGCTTCCTGACATTTGTCTTACAGGTGAGAAAAAAAAACCGAAAAAACCTCACCCAGGAGCCTGTCCCGACCGGGAATCGAACCCGGGCCCGCTGCGTGACAAGGCAGCACGCTACCTCGAGACCACAGCGGTGGACAACTAATATTATAAAGGCCTAAAGTATATTACTTTATTATTATTATTATTATTATTATTATTATTATTATTATTACTGCCAGTTATTGTTAATAATCTCTTCTCAGTTAGAGCTTTTTGCCTGGTTTAATGCACAAATTTGCTTGATCTTAATGTAGGATGTTTGTCTGGGGACCGAGAATCGAGGGTTCGTTCCCATCCAAAGTCAATGATATTCTTCGACAAGTAAACTTAAAGGGCCCCACTACTTCAGGAAAAATGAAAGAAGTTTGGTCCCGTTAGATAAATTTTTTGTGTAGCTCATTAAGAAACTATTTCATATGTAAAACCTACAGGTTTAGATGCTGATATCCTAACATTGTGATTAGCCTCATGTCAGAAATAAGTTATATTAAATCCTCTAAACAAGCAAACAAAAATACGTGTCTTCATTTTTATATCAGTGGGTTGTTTATTTCTTAGGAATGTAAATATTCACTGAACATAAGTTGAGAAGGAGGTACGTACGTTTACTTATTTTTTTTTGCATTTTTCAATTGCTGATCTATTTTACTCTGATATCCAAAAGTTAAATTAAGAATGGATTGTAAACATAGATAGAATATTTTAAACAAATGGGCAATTTTACAATTTAAAACGTATTTTAATGTTTAGAAACAGGTCTGTGTATGAAGACCTTATAGGGAAATATCAGTATGCATCCATATTTGACATTCAAATGTATAGTTCATGAACAAATTTCCTTTCAAAATTTGTGCTAAATATTGAATAAATAGAAAAATAAAATTTAATTTGTCTTAATTCCACTAGGCTTCTCCAATAAAGAATATGCCCCAGTATCCATATATTCAAATCGCAGTGATTAACGTGTCTCAAGGATCAAGCATGCAGATTTAGAATTGTATTATATTTCTACTGAACTATCTCTCTCCCCCTACCTCTCCCTCTCTCCCTCCCTCTCTCTCCCTCTCTCCCTCCCTCTCTCCCTCCCTCTCTCTCTCCCTCCCTCCCCCTCTCTCTCTCCCTATATCTCCCTCCCTCCCTCTCTATCCCTCCATCTATCTCCCTCCCTCTCTCTCCCTCCCTCACTCTCCCTCCCTCCCTCCTTCCATCCCTCTCCCTCCCTCCCTCCTTCCATCCCTCTCTCTCCCTCCCTCCCTCCCTCCCTCTCTCTCCCCTCCCTCCTCCCTCCCTCCTCCCTCCCTCCCCTCCCTCCTCTCCTCTCCCTCCCTCCTCCCTCACTCTCTATCTCTCTCCCCTCTATCTCTCCCTCTCTCCCTCTCTCCCTCTCTCCTCTCTTCCCTCCCTCTAATTCTCCCCCCTTCTCTCCCTCCCTCTCTTCCTCTCCCTCCTCTCTTCCTCTCTTCCTTTCCCTCTCTTATCCTCCCTCTCCTCTCCCCTCCCTCTTCTTTCCCTCTTTCTCTCCCTCCCTCTCTTTTCTCTCCTCCTCTCTTTCTCCCCCATCCCTCTCTTTCTCTCCGCCCCTCTTTCTCTCTCTCTCCCTCCACTCTCTTCTATCTCTCCCCTCACCCTCGTCGCCTCAAACCCCATTCTCGCCCTCTCCTCTCCCCCTCTGCGGGTCTTCTGTCTCTCCCACTCTCTCTCTCCACTTATCTCCTCTCCCCTCTCTCTCTCCCCCTCTCTCCCTCCCCCTCTCTCGCTGTCTCTCACCCTCTCTCTCTCTCGACCTCTCGTCTCTCTCCACACTCACTCTCTCTCTCTCTCACACTCATCTCTCTCTCTCTCACACTCACTCTCTCTCTCTCTCTCACACTCACTCTCTCTCTCTCTCACACTCTCTCTCTCTCTCTCTCTCTCTCTCTGTCTCTCTCTCTGTCCCTCTGTAAATGCGTATTGAAAATACGTATTTGAAACAATCGTATTATAGAAATACCGATTTTAGTTTTGAAAAGGGTTGTAGGGTTCTTTTCTTGATAAAAACAAATGAAGGGTTAATGAACCGGTGTGGCATGATAAGGCATTTTGTAAAAAGTAATGATATCAGGGTTGATCATCAGTGAATTTGACCTGTCATTAGCAGCACATCCTCTCTAAAAAGTATCCAGTTAATTTCCTTGTGTCAAATAGAGTAACCGTTTTTATAGGGCGTCATTTATTATATTTTAAGTTAATAATTTTCTTATAACTTGTATCGTATACGATCTCGGAAATATAAAAGTCAATAATTATAATTAAAATCTCTTATGGCAACAGGAGAATGAATTAATCGCATCTGCTATGTCGATAAATGCACCTGGCTCAAGTCCTGTCTGTCAAGGATGTAGTAGTGAATAAGAAATTCTGTAAAAACATGTTATTCCAATTAGGTTTATTGTCATGCATATTTATGTAGGCCAAGTTTTTAAGAATCGTTTTTTTGATTACCGTTGAGAACTATTAAGATAATTCCACTAACATACCTGAATGATTGTCGTCCTCAATTAAAAATTTAAATCGCGGAGAACGTTCGGACTATCGTCCTTAATCAGCGTTTATTTAAGTAAATAAATAGACCAGTATGTTCGCTACTGATGGAACATACTCCGAAAGGCCGACAATTAAATTATAGTTGAGGACGACTGTCACTCAGGAAATTTGTAGAATTTAACTTAAACATTTCATCATCAGCATTAAGAATTATATCTTAAATTCTATTCCGATATCATGTTAGAATTGATCTGTCCATCTTTTATTGGATCTTCCTATATTTCTTCGTCCTAGTCGTCTGTAGTGAAGAATCTGTTTCGGGATTTGGTTGTTATCCATTCTATTGATGTCGTCCATCCAATTTAAATATTTATTCAGGCTTCACCAATATTCATTTCACAAATGCATTACGCGTTTGTTTATATAATTGATTATTTATAACTATTTTTTTTTCCACTGCTGTGATCTCGGGGTAGAGTCCATTCCTCGTTCACAGCGGGCCCGTGTTCTATCACTGGTCGGGATAAGTTTCCTAGGAGATGCTTTTTTATTTCGGGATTTTTCCTCACCTATAAGACAATATCAGAAACTTTAAGGCACAAAGGATCCCGTATAACATCTGGCTATCATAATTATTATTATATTCGCCATGTCTAGTATGAATGTTACGTGTTAATGCTGTGTTGTCTCTCAGGTGGCCTTGAAATTTAGCTATTCGCTTATTCGGAGAGGCCCTGCGTGTCCTTGTGTGGTCAAAAAAGTATGTGTGATCCACAGTTTAAAATCCCTCTCCCGAAAGGTATCGCCACTCTAAGGCTCGGATAGCATGTGCCATGTAAACATTACGTATAAGGTGAGAGGTTAAACTAATTAAACGTAATAACAATGTTTTTTTTTTTTACTTGGTAATATGCTTAATTTTCTATCTTGCCACACTTAAAACAAATAAGAACGAACTTAAATATAAAATAGGGAACGAAATTGGTGCTGCTAATATAGCAGATCTTCTCTTGTAATTTTAAATGAGTTATTAAGGTTTACAGCGAACAAAATGCAGTGGTAATACATTCTTGCATTGGCCGTACGTCTCTCGCAACTCAGACCTGTGCTCCACTCTTCTCCTCTTTTTCAATCAATCACCGTCATTATCCTTGAATTGTAGTTGGTTATCACCAGTAGCACATTGCTATGTAATATGTAACGATGATGTAATTCAACGACTTCCAAACTTATAACTTAATCATAAGTAATGCCACGAGTGATATCCAAATTATCGATAAATTCACGACTCACGAAGTAAGGAGTGAATTTATCTAGATAATTTGGAAATTAAGAGTGGCATTTGTTAGGACTATTTAACGAATAAAATTAAGCTGTTTACTCACAAATCATTATTTAACTATAGTTATTTTAAAATATTTATATATTTAATGTAAACGGCCATTTTTGAAAATAAATCAGAAATGTGAGGTTATGTTCATTCACTGCTGCTTGATCATATTATTTATTGCCAAATAAGACCGCAATATTGTAAGAGTGCACCCAAGTGGAGAAATAATGAAATACATCAAACTATATATCATAATCAACATTACGGGTTCTTCATTTATTTTTTTAGTAAACAACTCACTAAAACCAAGGAATCTTTTCATTATTTGCTATATTCAATGTATTTGTCGGAGAAAAATAATGCTTTGACCTGTTCAGAACATTAAAAAGAAAGAGCTTTCTTTATCACAAAAGCAGGAGCTGATCAAGAGAAATCGATAAAGAGCGAGGTGAAACACGACTGTCATTGGTTTTAAAACAACATTCATTGAAACGTGATTGGTCATTGACTAGCATATGTGGCATAAGCTAAATAATCACGGGAAATTTCCAGCACAATGTGACTGGAAATGGAGTATTACATCATAGAAGCAAGCGCAGCACGAATTTTATTTGCTGCCAAGGTATAGTAACTCAAAAAAATATACCTACAAAAAAATTGAGTGCTTATCATGTATGATACAGTAGATGTGTTTTTTTTAACTTTTTATGCAGTGCTACCATCGTATCCCGACAGTTAGAAATGGAAGTAATAGGCTAAATCAAAATGAAGCTTAATTATATAACCCCATAATAAGTGAATCAACCCCGATCTTGATTTGATTACAGAGTAAAAAAAAAATCTCGTATATTATATAGGATTCAAAGGATATGAAGAGGATGAAATATGATTTAACTGGAGCACTCTTTCGTTGTTTCTTAACAAGATAATTACAAATGTGATGCAATTATTTTCCTTATTTTTTAAGTGTGCAGTAAATTAATAACTGATATTTATTTAGAGTTTCTGAGGAAGTGTGCAGACTATTCACTATTGTATACAATATTTTGATAATGCCTGTACTGTACCAGAGACATCATCCCAGGAAATTTTCTCCAGCACCAACCACGTTTCCCCTACTCCTGCAAAGACGCCATATTTATCCAGCAAGACGGGAAAGTTTTGCCCTTTTAGTTCTTCTTCCTCGTCGAGTTCCGACCATTTATTTTTCAATCTTTCCTTATCTTAACGGGAGCGAAAATAATATCGAAAAAGATAAAAAAAAAGAGGACCGAGCGAGCGGGGCGGAGGAGGAAAAGAAAAGAAGTAAAAGAAAAGACAGAACGGGAAGAAGATCAGGAATAAAATGGAGTCAGGGGGACTCTCAGGATTTACTGTGCTCTAGGGCAACAACGTTCCAACTCTATATTGAAATTGTCAAATAGAAGTGATGTATCGCATTATACCAGTTTCACAAAACCAAACCAATTTCAATTTCTTATAACGTACGTCTAATGCGCCCATATAAAATGTAACTTAGACATTACATTTTGCACAAAAATGAAGACCAGGTCTATAGAAATCATTCTTTGTGATCTATGTGTAAAGAAGGAGAAAGGGAGACGATGCTTCCAGGATTCAAGATATTTTAGAATGAAAAGTTTAAGATTATTAAGTTTTTATGTTTAGGGAAGTGGTGCAATTCAGGCTTACTTTCATAATCAAAATCTATTAAATGTAAATTAATACCAGAACAGCCAAACTGAAACTCTACTGGACACTGAAGTCAAACGGTTCAAAGTTCTACATCCATTAATTTAGACATTATATTTTGCACAAAAATGAAGACCAGGTCTATAGAAATCATTCTTTGTGATCTATGTGTAAAGAAGGAGAAAGGGAGACGATGCTTCCAGGATTCAAGATATTTTAGAATGAAAAGTTTAAGATTATTAAGTTTTCATGTTTAGGGAAGTGGTGCAATTCAGGCTTACTTTCATAATCAAAATCTATTAAATGTAAATTAATACCAGAACAGCCAAACTGAAACTCTACTGGACACTGAAGTCAAACGGTTCAAAGTTCTACATCCATTAATTTAGACATTATATTTTGCACAAAAATGAAGACCAGGTCTATAGAAATCATTCTTTGTGATCTATGTGTAAAGAAGGAGAAAGGGAGACGATGCTTCCAGGATTCAAGATATTTTAGATTGAAAAGTTTAAGATTATTAAGTTTTCATGTTTAGGGAAGTGGTGCAATTCAGGCTTACTTTCATAATCAAAATCTATTAAATGTAAATTAATACCAGAACAGCCAAACTGAAACTCTACTGGACACTGAAGTCAAACGGTTCAAAGTTCTACACCCATTAATTTATCAAAATAATATATATATATATATATATATATATATATGGTATGATAAGGAAAATAAATGCCTGGACTGGATTCGAACCCGGAACTCTGAGTCTATACCTCAGCGTGATATCCATTACACCACCAGGCGCGAATCCAATTCAAACACTTATTTTTCTTATATATGTATTATATATATATATAAATTAAATGTATATCTGTATTATTTTAATCGTGATTTTAAATAACATATCAATCTGTATAAAACATGAAGCTATAACTATGTAATGGTTTTATTCGAATGTAAAATCAAGAATATGAAGAATTAAATTAAATATAGATAAATATAATGACCTCTAAGGATAATTAAGGATTTGGAACTTACACATAAAAAGTCAAATAATTATTTAAGTTAAAATCTCAGTTTTGACAGATATAAGTCTTAAAACATCGAGAACATAAAAAATGTAGATTAAAAAATGTTTGAAGCCATACAATATAGCTTCTAAAATTTACAATAACTCTGTTAGTGAATCGATAGAGAACCCATGTTTTAATATAAGTCATTCAGCCTCTAAAAATATTACAAAGGCATGGGTGAGATAAAATTGACGTGCATCATATCATGGTTAACATAAATAACCTGCCACTTCTTTTCAAACTAAGTAGTAGACGTGGAATATACATTTACAATATTGTAGTATACTATACGACACTTAATCGAGATTCTACGACTATTTAATATTCTCACATATATTAAATTTGGCAGCGTTGCAAATATGCGATTGGAAAAGACGTTCCAAAACTTCAAAATCCCCCAATAAAAATATTTGTTGAATATTTCGAAAATCCCTCTTATAAAATATATGTAGTGTCTACCTCAACTTTGGCTTGTAAGCATATGTAACCAATAGACACTCAATTTCTAGCTCTCCATCTTTCAGAGTTATCAAGACTTCAGGACGCGGTTAGAATCACGTTATCGGACGACATGGGACGAATGGGACTTGTCGGTCCTCGCACTTCAGAGATTTAAAACGTAATACATTTATTTAATTATTTTTCGTGTTACCTAACTCGATGGATCACCATCATCACCTAGGCTTATGTACGTATAAAAAGTTTTTGTAATATGGTTAGGCCTAATCTAAAGTCAAATTATTTGTCGAATGAACATAACAAAACTGTGATTCTACCAGTTATAGTATATGAATTCGAAAAATATATCTTATTTTAAGAGAGGATAAACGATTATGCGTATTTGAGAATAAGTGGTTAGGATTTCTTTTTTTCTTTTTTAACAAAGCGAGACAAACCGATATGTGAAGGGGAAAAATCATATAAGAATGAACTACATTATCTTTATGGCAAGGCAGGTACAACAAGAAAATCCACATACTGCGATGGGCTCGAGATATGTAACACAAATGGGAGATGAGAGAGATATGGAACATTTCTATAAGAAAATCAGAATGAAAGCGCCCACTAGGTAGGTGAAGAATGAAGTGGGAGCATAACAGAATTCCTGATTTGAGGGAGATGAGTTACACAGGGAATGATCGGAATATATTATCTGAGGATATGAGTATATGGAGAGTTTTATATCGCCGGCCATGAGTCCTCCAGGTTCAATAGTTCCAGTGAATTAGTTTACGTTTAGATGGATATTATGTATACATGACATAATTAATTAATTTGCATCTAATTTACAAGCATATTACTTGGATATTCTAATTGACTCACATTGAATGGAGATTATTGGCTATTTGAAATACGCTTCCTGTATGGAGGTAAAAAATGTTTTCAAGGTTTAAAAAACTTACATAGGCCCCTTGTAAACAAAAGATGCAAATAATTGGACGTTGAACAGCAATCCTTCTAAAGCACAATTCGCCCCTCTGGCCCTATATCGTTAAGCTAATTACTTTATTGAAGTTGTAAGAGGGTTTCTTTATTGCACAGGTCTATTTCTACTAAGATGGATGAGCTTCTGCACCTGTTATTTTTTCAATGGACATCCTAAATTATTTTATGTATCACACAAATCAGTCGCTAGGATGGCGTGCTACCTCAAAAAATAGAATCACTATCCTAAGTAGGTCTAAGCACCTATGCAAAATTCGGCTATCTCACTTTTCATATCCATCTGTCTATATATTTCTGTCAATCTGTCTCTCCGTCTGTCCATGTATTGGGGCGCATGCATTGTTGGGTATCCGCAACTAGGAATTTAATATGTTTTAAGGTGCATTGCTTGTTAGCAGAACCTTCATATCCTTTCCTAACAGTTACTAGTTGGTAACTCCATATGTTGAGAATATTTTCTTGTGGCTAACGAGCAAGACTTGCCTTGGTCAATGTCAATCTTTAGGGGGCTATTCGACTTTCCTACCTTACGAAAATTATAGTTTTAGTCTACGTGAAACATATACATTTTTCATCATCATTGGTTTTACAGCCCGTTCAGGCTTTGAACGCCCCTACAACGAGCCTCCATTCGTCTCTTTTCTCCTCCTTCCTTCTCCATCCTTGTACACCCAGCGTCCTCAGGTCCTGTTCAGCTCTGTCCAACTATCTAATATTAGAACTCTTCAGTTTCCAAAATGTATAAATTGTCTTTTAACACTTCTAGAATTAAGAAAAACTTAATAGTAGTAAAAGTAGCAATAAATCCATTATTATTATTATTATTATTATTATTATTATTATTATTAAGCCTATCATGAAGACAGTAATGCAAGCTAGAGGGCTAAGCATCGAAGATGCCCAAGACCGTAGGCTTTGGAGGTTTGGCACGGGAAGACGGCAGCAGCTGTAAAAACCCGAAGATAGAAAAAGAGAGATTAAGCCTATTGCTCCTAACCCAACCGAACCTAAACTAAACATGATCTAAATTAACCTAACCTTAACCTAATCTAAAATTAGTATTTGGTTACCAACCTAACATCAAGAAAGAAGAGTGGCGCAAACACGTTATGGTATTGAGTAAGATCTCGTAATCAATGCACAAAAGTGATTTGGTTTTGTGCGGGCGATAACCACGCTCTGCGCCGCCGTGTATCGTCTTTTGTTTCCGTTGTATATATTAGCGTAGAGTTCACAACATCCAAGGTTATTAATCAAAAGCCTTTGCCCGGGCCCATAAGAGGCAAAGATTGGTTCATCTTTCTTTCCTAAACACTTAAACATAAATCAACAATAGATCTCAAAACACTAGAGTAAATTATGATTCTTATTTAAACTGAATGTATCATAATTGTTATTAACCATGAAAGCTAGACGGAAAAAAAGGAAGCTATAATGATCTCCTAAATAAGTAAGTTTCAGTACGGGAATATCAAACAGCAGCATGCACATAAATAATTTGAACATTAACCAGGATGTATATAAAAATGATGTTTAATGTAAACAAGACGTCTGAAGTATAAGAAAAGTATAACAAATATAAATACTTGTTCATTGCTGGAATTTAAACAAAAAAAATAATAATAATTAACATAAAAAACTATGTCATACTTCATTCAACATTCATACAACAGTCCAAGCCAGGGTGGTTTTCCCCGGTCTTCCGGACCAAAACTCAAACCACGCCACTCGCGTGCTCCATACGACGTTGTCTCAACTCAAAGTTCCGATCGAATGATAATGTTCAGAATGTGCATAGAGTATTTGAGCGTTCCGAGGTAGAAGGGGAGATGCGCAGCACAAACAGCGCAACAGGAGAGGTGAAAAGGAGAGTGGGGATAGATGCATAGAGAAGGGATATTGGCATAGTTCACGAATCTTTCTGTTCAAGGAGGATAACGGCACTGCAGTAGCGAACCGAAAATCGCACTTTCGGTTCAGTTTTAATGTAACTGGAACAAAACCGTTATGCATAATTGTTTATGCATCTACATCTCTGTCTATCCACCTGCATACCTATCTACCCACCTAATCTACTTATCCGCCAAATTACCTTCCTATCTAACTAACTACCAGTTTATCTGCTGCTGCATAAATCTCTCAATCGAATACACTTCCCAGTATCTTATTTTTGATTTCATAACGTATTCTATATTACCGATCCTTAATCCTTAAACCGATTGAGACATAATTGATGAAATGCGGAGGCAACAGTTTAAGTGATCGGCACGCAATTAGGATGGACAACACAAGATGGCCAAATAAGATCTTAGAATGGATACCACCAGGGACAAAGAGATTGTGACGACCAAATCACAGTTGGAAGAATGAGACACAGGTAGCAATTGAAGGAAGGGGATTGGAACTTCTTCACCCAACTCATCACACTGGGTTCCCTCGCCATTTACACTAAGAAATGCTACAGTTGATGATCCAGTGTGTTGAAATAGTTCAGCGAGCAACATTCCATATCGTATTTTCGTCATAAATAAATTCTCAGATGCACAAAATATTGAAAATGGTTTAAATTTGTTAAGCGTAGTCTGAAGTTATTATGTAGTTACTAGGTTATGGCAATTGGTCTTCCTGTTAAGTTCAGCGATCTCTCTTACTCTAGTGCTCTCTACGCTATAAAATCCGGAGTACAAACGGACACATAACAGTGATTCGTGCGCTTGGTACATGGCGGCCCACTTAATTATTTGTACAGAAGTAAGCCCAAATGCTGATATGGGGTTTTTCCTTCATCATACACGTACCATGCCTTAAAACAACACCACATGGAGATTTAAACATAAATATATCCTATGCTCATTTCTAGCCACAGTATAGCCTAAGTTTAATAAATCTACCCTATAGGCTTACTCATTGTTATCAAAATATAAGTGATAATTCATTCTACACTCATTCCTGGTCGCAATATAAGTAAATAAATCTATCATACACTCATTTTGTATCAAAATAGACGTAATAATTCATCCTACACTCATTTCTGTCACAAAAAGTAAATAAGTTCACCGTATACTCATTTATGGTCACAATATAAGTAAATAAATTCTTTCTACATTCATTTCAGGTCACAACAAAAGTTTGTATCGGCTACATAACGTAGTTTGCCTAAATGTTGTACAATTTGAAATCGACTATATAAACCCATTATCACGTAGGATAGAAATTAGCGGAGATGGTATTGAAACAAAAAACATATAGGCCTACACGTAAAATACTGGAGTAGAAGTGTGCTTTTAACAACTGTAATCTCTCTAGTCCTTTTGTAGCCTCTATTACATATAGATCATTGATCTAAGGTCAATTCGATATAGCTGTTTCATTTTCTAACGATATCTCATAAGTATGCTTCATGATTATATTTTTACTTTAATTGTAGTCTTTAAGGTTACATGGTAGCATAGTTTAATCTGATAATTTCGATAGAAACCAACTAGGCCTATATCATAAATGACAAGCTCTCAACCTCAATCAAATTTGCCCCTCAGTTTTAGTAAATATCCTATGTGAATAATTGTATGAATGTAACAAAAACAAAATTGTAACTCTCTAAAGTTGGAGCCCTAGGACAACTTTTTCCTTCCAAAACTAATACTGATTTGTGTTCAATATATCTATTAAATCACGGAAATGAAATTTAATTTTCCATTGAAAATCCACTTCAGGGCTGAGAAGGACGGTTATATTTAAATTATCAATTAACATTTTCCTGTTTTGAAGGGACATGAGGAGTGTTATTCTCAACCACTGCATGCCGAAACTTACCTTGAGATTTCTCCCAGAGAAGCGTTGTGATGTACCTAGACCGTGTCCAAAAACGTTATCTGCCATCAATGCTGGATGACTGAGGAAAATCATAAAAAAGACCACAGTCAGATTGTTAACAAGGGAGGTCCTGAACATGAATTAAATAAATAATAGTTTAAAAAACTAAAACAACATGCTTTATTAGAAAACCGAACTAAAAAAATGAAAAATAATTTTAATTTCCAACACGCTTGGGATAAAATTAAAGTGGTCAACAAAAAAAATCATCTCCAACACATCTAGAATAAAACTAGAGTTATCTACAAAATATAATTTTACCATCAAAAGCGTGGAGTGCTTTTTATGGTTTTTACATTTTCTTCTCAAAGACTTTACTTTTACCAGTAGGTTATCAAATATGTTAATTGACATAGAGCACCACGCTTTTGATGGTAATTTTTTTTGTAGATAACTCTAGTTTTATTGTAGATGTGTTGGAGATGATTTTTTTGTTGACCACTTTAATTTTATCCCAAGCGTGTTGAAAATCAAAATTATTTTTCATTCTTTAGTTCGGTTTCCTAATAAAGCGTGTTGTTTTAGTTTTTTTTAAACTATTATTTATTTTTTATTTTTTAGTTTGGTTTTCTAAAAATGTAAATATCTTTAAATTCGATACTATTGTAGTATGAGCTAAAAGTAATACTCTTCTAAAAAAATCCTCCGGGCCGGATTTGAACCAGCGACCTATGGATTACTGAAATTATATACCACTACAGTCCACCACTCTACCAACTGTGCTACCAGAGGATATAATATTAATTTCTTACAACGATGAACTAAAAAGTCGAAAGTCCGCAACCTATTATATATTATATACTATTTATGAAATTATTGTATTGCCATTGGTCCTTTACAAGTATACAAAGTTTCAAGTTGATCTAATGTTTTTAAGTGGTGAAAATCGTGTTGAAAGATTCCGTTACATAGATAGATACGGGTCAAGCTAATATAAAGCGTGTAAAAAGGCTGCTACTGACCCAACTTGCTTCATGTTATCCGCTTTATTAAAGTGTTTGTTCGTGTTCCAAAGTCAACCATTGCACTTTTCGTGCTTCGGGTTCTGCTCTTAACTGATAAATAACATTAAAATGTAATCCTAAATTAGTACCTCAAAGCAAAATTCAAAGAACGTTCCCCATCCAAGTAATACTCAGTTGCCTTCTTTATGCCTCATTGAGACAATGTGGTAAACACATAATACTCATTGACAGCTGTAGGGAAATAAGCGTAACTAAATTAGATTGGTCAAGAAACCCCCGCTGGGTCAAGACACCCATGTCACCATGAGGGATGTATGGGGTATATACATACATCCATACATATATATTTTGTCCTGAGCCGTAGCTGTGTGGTTAAGGCAAGAAACCTTGGTGCAGAGCTACGGGACTTGCGCTGGTTCGAGTCCGCATGAGGGAAGAAATTTTCTCATGAAATTTCGGCCAGTATGGGATCGGTGCCACCCAGCATCGTGAGGCATTTGGGTAGCTACAATAAGTAGCGACTCCAGGTTGAGAAGACCAGCTATAACGGCTGGGGGACCCGACATGCTGGCCACATGTCACCCCTACACTGGTTCGATTATCGTCTATCTCTGTGATTAACACATGTAGATGTGAGGCCAGCAGTCGACTGGTAGGCCAAAGGCCTTCTCGGCATGTCGCGCTTGGAGTTTTTAATACATATGAATCAATCCGGCTTTAGATCTGGTCATAGCACAACCACAGCTTTGCTAAAAATTACCGAAGATATTCGTGAAGCCGTGGACAGACGTCAATTGACTCCTTTAACCTTACTTGGCTTCAGCAAAGCTTTTGACACAGTAGACCACGACTTACTTATGATAAAGCTCAAGCACCTACATTTGTCTGACAGCGCTGTATCCTGGTTCGACTCATACCTGCACGGTCGTCAACAATACGTTTCATTAAACTCTAGATCTTCGACTTGGCGTAACGTGCCGGCTGGAGTCCCCCAGGGCAGTGTTCTCGGACCTCTTCTTTTCTCAATCTACATAAATGATTTGCCAACTGTACTAAAGCACTGCCGTTATCACCTCTATGCTGATGATCTCCAAATTTACCTACATTCACCTCCTCATTCTCTCTATAACAGCTTGATGAAAATGAATGACGATCTCATATCCATCTTTAACTGGTCTTCAAGTATCGGTCTAAATCTAAATCCTAACAAGTCACAAGTAATTCTAATGGGACAACAAAGACTGCTTACAACCTTTGACATATCTACACTTCCAAACATTACTATAAATAATATAATTATCCCTTATTCTTCTTCAGTAATAGATCTTGGACTACATCTAGACGCAAATTTAACCTGGCAAACACAAGTGAAACACATATGTAAAAAGACTTTCTCCATCTTACATTATCTTAGACGTTTAAAGAATTTTCTCCCAGTTTCGTTAAAACAAATCCTAGTGCAGAATCTTGTGTTACCACACTTCGATTATTGTGACATTATATATAATGATCTAAACTATGCCTTGTCGCAGAGACTGCAGCGTGTTCATAATGCTTGCATTCGATTCATTTTCAATATCCGCCGTTATGACCATATTTCCGAACACTTTAATAACCTCTCTTGGCTCCGTCTTACTGACAGACGTAAATTGCACTCTCTTTCGCTACTTTTCAAGCTTCTGAATTCCTACATTCCTACTTACCTGGCGTCCAGATTTGAGAAGTTATCCTCCTACCACAATATTGACACTAGGTCACAAGATAGCAGTCTGTTAACAATTCCTCTTCATAGCACTTCCTCCTATTCTACTTCCTTCACAGTAGCCTCCGCCCGCTCCTGGAATCTCCTTCCTCAAGATATCAGGGGTTGCCGCACACTTGGCACCTTTAAGTCACGCTTATACAGTTACCTGTTGTCTAATAATTAATTTTTCTCTATTTATTTAATTTTATACTATGTCATTAATCTTTTCCTCGTTTTTTTATATATCTTGTACATATTATATATTTAATTCGTTAAATTTAGAGTAAATCAAAATACATTATAAATATTAATTGTATTGTATTCATAACTTGTAATCGTTTATATATATATATATATATATATATATATATATACATTGTAATTTAGATTTAAGACTTTTCTTTTGTATTTTTTTTAAACCTGGTTGAGTGGTAGACAAGGCCTTAAGGCCTTAACTCTGCCAGGTAAAATAAAGCTATTATTATTATTATTATTATTATTATTATTATTATTATTATTATTATTATTATTATTATTATTATTATGAATTGCCACTTCGGGAGACCACATTAATAGATTATGTACCAGTACTGTTTATACAGGCCTACAGAAATAAGCTTAGGCTGAGTGTTTGTTCAAGTGTTTGTGTGTAGTGTAAGTGTTTTGTATTAGGGATGATGATGAAATAAAGGAAGAAGGTGAACCGGGTGCCGGCACGTAGCCTACTCCAGTCGGAAAGCACCAAGGGGGCCCTCGCGCTTATAGTCTTCATCCGACTGACGAATCACGTGTCTTCTGAATATATTTTTGTTTATTGGCTTCCTTAAAATTTAAGGTTACAGTTACAAACAAAATTTAACACTAAACAAGAAAGAAATAGGTGAATTCTACTAAAATTTGACATGACTAATGAAAATTTGTTTTTTCCCTGCTTCCCAAAGAGGGTTATAGACTTCTGAAAATGTTTTCAAGTGTCTACATCCTAAAATATTGTCGAATATGAACCAACTTTTACGTAACAAAGAATGATACTTATTTCAATTAGTGTATATATGGCTTAACTTGGCAAAGAGAGAGATGGAGATATAAGGGCAGATCCTTGACCGCTTTCGTGCTGTTACAAAAGAAATAACCCACCCTGTTGTCAGTTTTCGTCTTCCCCCTTATCCCTATTAACATCTGGTGAAGAAAATCTGACAACACTGGTGCGAGCGAGAGAGGTGAGCACAGCATCCTGGAAGATATAGAGATTCTAAAAGAAGCAAAGAATACAGACCTAATCAATGAAAACATACCCGCTGATATAAACCCGTTGTACAACCTGTACAACAACATCAGTACCAGTTAAAATGCAGAAGATGAAACATTGATTTTGAAAGGCCTCCATATTGGAACTATTTAATAATTTAGTTGAGGACGACTGACTTACCAGGTACTAATTTTATATTTAACATCTTACAGCTGTCTCTTTCTACAAATTTCTTACAAAATTAAGCCAGACGAATAATAAAACTCTTACATCACGCAGAAGTGTTACATGTTGCCGTTGTTTTTAGCCTATGATTAGTGACTAAAGTTTATTAGAAGATAAAACTCAAAACATGTATTTTGTAACTCCTGTTGTATGTACTACATTCACGTTTATTTATTAAAAAATATCTTGACAGAATATTGCTCTTTTTCTCGTTATGTAAAACAAGATGTAATTCTACAATAACGTCAGTTAAATACCCCTACATTTTAAGTACTATTATTAAAGATATAACGTTCATATTTTCTGTTAGAGTGATTGAAACCTATCTTAATATATAAAAATTACGTGTCACGTTGTTTGTCCGCGATGGAATCCTAAACAACTGAACCGATTTTAATAAAATTTTGTACACTGTGTGCTGTTTGATCCAAATTGAGACCTACGGTTGTTTACAACTAAATTTATAGTCGCATTATTTTTTATTGCAAATTATTTGTTTATTATTTAACAACGAGTTATAATTATCTGTGAGTTCCATACGATTCTAACAGATGGCCGTGTAAGGTAATTGGTTTATTATTTAACAGGTGGCTGTGCTTTTTGTTGCAACCGCGAATTTCAATTGCATTACAAATATTGATTATTTCATAATTTAAGTGTGTTTGTGTTTATTTTACTTTCAATATATTGATAATGATATTAATTTCGTGTGTAAATATTAGTTTTAAGTAATCTGGCTGAAAGACAGCAACGTAATTTAAATTTAACTGGACCGAGAAGGTACATTGAACAATATGGCGAATCAGTTCTAGAGACCATGAATGATAAGATATCAAGTGAATTTCCGCAAATTGGTATAGGCCTGTGTGACATAAATCTTGCATTTATGAAGAATGTCAATTTAAAAACATATGAAGGTCCTAAGGAACGGAATAACAGAACTGTAAGTAAGTCTGTTTGTTATAATAATATGCCTAATATTACAGAAACAATCGCCATGCCTCAATTAAATGAAAAACAAGATGACTATAATATATCACAAGATGATATTACTATACAGAGACTTGATGATGATGAGAATCCAAACTGCCAACAAGTTCGTAGAAAAAAAACGAAAGTATAATGAAATCAGCAAGCCTCCTCAAAATATTCCATCAATAAATGTATATAATCCTTATGATACACTTATGGATAATACTGAGAATGCAGACATCATAAATGCATCTCAATCAACAAAACCACTTCCAAATAAACCACCACCCATATTTATACCGGGTGTAGTTAACGTACCAGAACTAAAAAGTTGTGTAAAACAAAAACTTTCTGATTTAGATTTCTCACTTAGTTTACTACAACATAATTTAACGTATACCTTAGCCTCAGCAACGCGTGGCCGGTACTTCTATATATATAAAACAAAGTCGGATTAGTTACACTATTTATAACTCAAGAACGGCTGGACCGATTTTTATGATCTTTGATTTGTTGGATTTGTTTCCGCCCCGAATAGCAGATAAGTATTAAAACATCGGAAAAATTAACGTAGAAATATTTAAAGGCGATACGACGTTCGCCGGGCCAGCTAGTATAATATAAATGTTTTGAAGAGAAAAAGTAGTGTCCTACTATCTGAAGCCTCAAAAAATATATGTTTTATTTTGTTGCTATTGTTACGTCAGATACCATGGAATTCACCAATAATATACATGAGAAATCGCCGTAGACGAGTGGTTAAAACAGGAAGCCTTGACCCAGATTTACTGGACTTGGGCTGGTTCGAATCTCCATGGGGCAGAAATTTTCTCGTGGAATTTTAGCCGGTACGGGACCAGTGCCCACCAAGCGTTATGAGGAATTTTGGTAGCGGTTCGAGGTTGAGATATCCAGTTATAACAGTTGGAGGATCCGACATGCTGATCACATATCGCCCCTACACTGGATGGAAGATCGTCTACATCTGTGATTAAAACATGTGGATGCGAGGCCAGCAGCAGGATGAAAGGCCAAGGACTTTCTAAGCCTATCGCGCCATGGAGTTAAACATGAGATATAATAATATAACATGGATCCACGGCTGAGGTCTCGAGGTAGTTTGCTGCCTTGTCACTCAGCCGGCCCGGTTTCGATCCCCTGTCGGGACAGTTTCCTGGTGAGGCTTTTATCGGGGTTTTTACTCACCTGTAAGACAAATGTCAGGAAACTTTAAGGCCCAAACGGTCACCGAACTTCATATGGCCATCGCAATCACCATCATTCATATTCATCTTAGATTAAGCTTCGGTTTAGGGACTCACCAGGCGCACCACTAAAATCATCACCCTTCATATCATCGCGGCAACGTAACCCCGTCTTCCAGGCGTCCCAACCTCAGTAGTGGGTTACAATTACGTCATTGCCAAGAGAGAACACCAGAAATGTCCATAAAGTACAAACTGGGGCATTAAAAATAATGATAATATAACATAGCTGAGGAAATATAAAAATCATTAAATAGGCCTAGGCCTACATCAAAAGAGAAAAAAGAAACTTAGAATGTTGTATAATTTATCATGATGACATGACTGCGGAAGGATTTAGAATTTAATGCAGACGTTTGATACACAATGTAGCCACCCCTCTTAGTCCTGAGATTAAAATGTTACAATTAAATTTCCAGGTCCGCCGGCATCGTTCCCGGTCCCCGAGTCATAAACCTGGCACGCTACCACTCAGCTAGCAAGCCGGATGAGTAATGGCAGTTGAATATATCGTGAAAAATCTGCTAGTTGCCATTGTAAAGGCGCGAAACTTGTATTATTTTTATGATGTTTTATTATTTGAAAAACCTTTTATTTTTGTGCCAGTTAAATTATACAAGCTGTTTTACAAGTGAAAAATTCCTAAGTTGTCTGTTAGGAATGAAACTACTCTTTCAATTAAAGATATTTCTATCCGTGCCAACATTTTTATGTGTACGACAGAAGAAGACGACTCATACATTTTCATAAACGACCCCCAGGACATCACTTGGCTTCAACAAGCTCGTTTTGTTTTATGTTCCTCTTTTCTCTGATTTCCCCCTTTTTTACATTCCTTCATTTTTTAAATTAGTAGGAGAAATCTCCTTATTAAATGAACTAACCTGTGAGGGAAAACTTTTTGTGAAATTACATTTATTCAAATCTCACGTCACAATAATAATAATAGAAAGTAAAGTGTTTCCTCGTCATGATTTAGGAGGCCATTGGGCTAGCAGGAGGTTAGGGCTCCCATCTATCTAAACAATAAGCACGAGATGTAAGCCGGGATGTTAGCCTACTTTACGGTCGATTTTACTCCCGGAACATACTTCTGGTATTTCTTTCAATTAGAGGCAGCGCCAAATCCCTCATTTAAACTACAGGGAAATAGCCTAATACAACTCCCGACTTAGTGGTTTGGATAATCCACAAATCTCCTTCCGCCGCGTCCCGCCTCACTACACTCTGCTCTACCCAAGCAGGAACGTCCATTGCTATATTGTGACTCCGATGTCAGTGCCTTCCAGTTAAAAACAACAGATAATGTTTTGGACACAGCATTGGTAATCATAATTGGTAGAAATATGCAATGGTTGAAAGTTCGGTTGTTAGTTTATTATTGTTGGATTCTTAGAGAAACTGTCCATCCAGATGTTTACTTCACAGATTACTTATACTTCCGTGTTATTACAAATGTTAACTTGATCTTCTGGGCTTACTGGCCGCGGTACGAGTTTTCTTTAAACTCGACGTTTCATCTGCTACTGCGGTAGACACCTTCAGGAGATTCTGCGTGCTCTATGTAAACTCCTCAACTGCCAGTCTGCAGCCTACAGTTGAGGAGATCACAGAGGGAACGCAGAATATCCTGAAGGTGTCTACCGCAGTAGCAGATGAAACATCGAGTTTAAAGAAAACTGGACCAAAAAGACACTCTAAATTTCCTATTTGTTTCTATTCTTTAGAATTAAATTTAAACAAATATAAAATGTATTTAGATTAAAAAAAACTCTTTGAAGTTTCTTTTACCACAAGCTATGAACGATATGCAGTCAATGATTTCCGTGCACTTCAATTAGACTTCATGGCGACTCAAGGCTCTTGACTTTGCAACTGCTGTTGAACTCAATGCAACTTGTGCAAACATTGAGCAGGACGATCATCCAGTCATAGAGGAATATGTTGTCAGCATGTCGGGTTTCCCAGATTATGTAGGCCTACATTGTTTTCTCACTTGGAGTCGCTACTTATAGTCACTGACCTAAATTCTCAGTTGCGCACGACCCCATACAATGGCCGAAATTCAGTGAAAAAAATTGCTTTTTTCACGAGGACTAGAATCTCCTTGATTCTCGTAGCTCTGCGTCTTATTGGCCTACCTCAATGCAGGAGTATCCTATAATCATAATACTGGTAAAAACTTAGCTCACTGGTATATCAGAAACGTGATGTTCATGGCCACACGGATATAAACATAAGTCCCTGTCTGTTACACCTATGGTAGCTATTTTAGGGCATAAAGGACCTTTGGAACATGGATTACTAGTTAACGGTAAGATAGTGTGATTTACCTACGGATTATGTTAGCCGATCGGCATGGCTGATGATTTTATAGTAGAGGGTATCTGAGACAAATAAATAACTAATTAAATAACCATCTATATTTAAAAATTATAAGAACAAATAATTACAAATAAATAAATTAGCCTAACTTATTCTAATACATATTCATGGGGGGAGGGAAAGAGAGAGAGGTTAAACCGCGTTATGTTGAAGCTTCGCCCCATGACTGGGCTAAACAACCCATATTACTTCATACTACTTAAATTTATTTCTAAACCTATCCATCTTGATATTTTATTATAAAGGCCCCCAATATCCTATTAAGAACAACATGTGCAGACTTACCACAGCTCTGCTCCAACCACTCTACATCTTCAACACTCGCCGTTCAGTCACTCTACGCTTTTTTGACTACCACTCTGAAGGCCTAACTGTAATCTCTCTCTCTTTCACCAAGCATAGTAAGTTCATAGGCCCTAGCGGTACATTTGTCCTGTCTGTCTTTTGGAATGTGAAAACCCTGACTTTCTCATCCTTAGGCTATATTTCGTTCTGGATGTTTCCAGAACCTCAACTTGTAACTGTATATGATTTGATATAGACCTAACTGTACTAGTCAAGGTAAATCTGATTACCAATTCTGTCTAATATGAAACCTATAATATTACTAATATGAAACCTATAATATTAATACTATTTAAAATAATTAATTAAAATATCTAGTCCTAAATTATCCTATTTATAACACTATCCACAACTTATGATTTCCAATAAGTCCTTGAATAATTTATCTCCCTCAAATAATGGTTAATGTTATTCTCTCACTTCAGTTTTTACTTCTCTATTGAGTCCTTTCCCTCTGTCTTTTCTACCATATATTTCCGTGTCCTCTTTCAGTTCCAATTCGTGCTACATATCCTGTCCATCGCAATCTGTAAGACCTAACTGTTCTATTTTGTCTGATTTCCCATAAAGATCATGTAGCTCTCCGTTAGGCCTACATAGCTTCCTCAACTCAACTTTCTTCTCACATCTGTTTGGACTAAACATTTTCCTAAGCATTTTATTCTCAAATACTCTTAATCTTTCTCCTCTTTAAAAAAAATGGTGAAGTCCTACTAAATTTAAAAATACACTCTTAAAATTTTGAATTGCTTTTTGAAATCTGTATAAAACGGGTGTAAATCGCCAGAGTAATTTAAAGTGATGTGTAGGCTACATTGTTAATAACTAGTAAAAGTTGTATTTCTTGACAGTTGAAGGAATATGCCCCCGTATTCAGGGAGTTCATAATTATGTCAACTTTTGAATGAAGACTGTTCAACCTTCTGAACCACAAATAATTATTTTATTTTTGTAAAAATGTTTTAAATTTCCTTCTATGAAAAATTCCTTAATTTTATTGCACACTCCTTAATTCCCCTAAATTTAACTCGCTTGCACTATGGAACCCGGGGTTCATGGCCGAGCTGATAGTAGTTCTTCAAACATCCCTCTCCTGAGCTAACATCTTCCAATCATTGCCTGTTATAATTTACCTCCCTCAAATCAAGATTAATATTATTCTTCATTTCATTTATATTAGAAACTAGCTAATACCCGGCGTGAGCTGCTACACCTAAATAAATGATGACGTGTTTTTTTTCATTTAGTTGAATAAGCAAAAGAAAATAAATATGCCTATAAATTTGTATCGTTATTATTTTTAGATACACCATGCTGATTACCCAGAGTTGCCTGGGAATCAACACATCCCGATGTATTTGGCATAAATGAGCTGAAAAAAATCGTTATTTTGAGTTACCCATAAAAGAAAACCCGCCGTGCGCTGCTATGCTTGCCCGGGAATCTACTTATCGCGATCTTCTTGGCATCAATGAAAGAGAAAAGTGGTTATTGTGAGTAATTCTTAAAAGATGAACATATACTGTCGCGGACTTTTCTGTAGAGTTTTTTTTATATATTCAATTCTGTGTACAATAATTAGCTATGTGTATTTGTTATGGTTTAGGCAGCGAAAGCCATTTAAGCTTACAAGAAGCGACATTTTTTTCACGTTTCTTTCACTAAAGAAGGTGATTTTTATGGGTGAAGGGCTTGATCATTAAAACTATCTTATAACCTATAACCTTCCCGGGAAAATCCTGAGCATTTTGCAAAAAGCCCCATGACAATCGGATGAATGGTATGGCAGCACATGCTTGCCCGGGAATCTACTTATCCCGATCTCCTTGACATCAATGAAAGACAAAAACGGCTATTGTGTGTTAGGCCTGTCCTTTAAGGAAAAATATACTGTCGCGGGCTTTTCTGTAGAGTTTTCTGAGATATTTAATTCTGTGTACATTAATTTTGTGTATTTGTAATGATTTAGGCAGCGTAAGCCATTTAAGGGTAAAAAAGCGACTTTTTCACGTTTTTGACTACAAAGGGCGTTTTTTAAGGGGTAGAAGTTGAGTAGGCCTATCTCAACTCTATTATACGTAGCCCATGTTCATCCCGAGAATCTCCTGAACATTTTACAAAACAACCCATCATAATCGGATCAACGGTATGGCCGCGCATAAAGTACGAACAAATAAACAAACAAACATTCATTTTTATATATTAGATTATTGTTCCTTGCTAGGCCAGCTTTGGACTCCGCCACTTCTTCTAATTTCCCATAGTTGATGTTTATGAAGACAATATAAACATCGAATGTTGCCGATAGTTAAGAACTCATCTGGTCTATATCCCAGTTGTGTCTTCAAGTTCAGTGAGCTTTTCTTCTTATTCTATATGGAGACTTCGCCTCAAGGTTTGTAATTTTTCAGATGTATATAACGTTTTTCTATGTATATAACCAGATATTATTTTAAATACATGTGAAATCATGCCTTCCAAACACTAAACAATATACACAATCTTATTTTAAATTGAGCTACAAAGAAACCAGATCTGAACAGTAGTGCAAATTTTAGTTATAATATAGAGTGATTTATGGACTTTAATTTCCGCACAAAAACATGTGTGCAAATTATTGCCTTTTTTAATTAGCTTTCTTATTACAGGTGGCGGCCAGCAATTGAGGCCTACCGTTGCGCGCATAGAATAATCGTTTGATTTAATATGAAAAAAAGTGTTCGATAGAGGCAATAAGTTATTATTTAGTAAACAAATTAGGAGTAGGGGGATGTTAGGAGAATGTTTTAAATTATGTTAAAAGTCTATATATTTTTTGAAAAGCGATTTTCTCAAACGTACGAAGTTGTGCGCGAGAAAAAAAAAAGATTTCTGCTGAAATATTCTGATTGGCTAGAAGTGGATGTTAACTTTTCCGTTATTAAGAATTAATTTAGAACAATGATAGTCGTTGGAAAATCCTGTTCCATCTGCTTATGGAATTGGAAGACCCAAAATAACTTTCAATAATAAGAAACATTACAAATCACCCCGTTCGATTCCCTTATCTTCTATGTCGGACGAAGCATTGTCTTTTTTGACAATAAAATATCAATATGTCGATATAGGCTTATTAACATGAGACTAGGTGCCAAAAAGAGAGGTTGTGATATTTTATCCACTCTATAATGCTACTAGGGAAGCTAATTTGTTATGCTACCTTTCCCAAGACAGACATTTCAGCAGAAATGAGACTATCTTTTTTCAGTTTTTATTCCAGCCTCTTTCGATGATATTTTGGGTTTTACAATTCCATATGCAGATGGAACAGGATTTTCCAACGAATGTCATTGTTCTAAATTCTTAATAACAGGAAAGTTGACATTTACTTTTAGCCAATCAGAATATTTCAGAAGAAATCTAACTTATTTTCTCGCACACAACTCCCTATGTTTCATAAAATCGCTTTAATTTTTTTTAATGTGTTTTAAAACATTCTCTGAACATCCCCTAACTCTAATTTATTAATAAACGATCACTTATTGCCTCTATCGATCACTTTTCTTCTTATATTAAATCAAACAATTATCTGTGCGCGACGGTTGGCCTCAGCTGCCGGCCGCCTCTCGTAATAAAAAAGCTAATTGCAAAAAAAGGGAATAATTTGCACACATGTTATCGTGCGGGAATTAAAGTCCATAAATCACTCTATATTCTAACTAAAATTTGTACTACTGTTCAGAACTGTTTTTTTTTCTAAGCTCAATTTAAAGTAAGATGATTGTGTAAATGTTTTAGTGTTTCGAAGGTATGATTCCATGTGTATTTAACACAATATCTGGTTGCATAGAAACATGTTAAATATATCAATGAAAAGTACAAACCTTGAAGTAAACTATCCATGTAGAATAAGAAGAATGACTCACTGAACTTCAATACAAAAGGTTTTTATTTTTAGCTCGGAACACAACTGGGATGCGAACCAGATGAGTTCTTAACTATCGGCAACTTCCGATGTTCATATTGTCTACATAAATTTTAGAATTCTACCCTCCTTTGCAGATAAGTGAAGAATAGTCATCTGACAATCATATTTGAGTGAAGGAAGATGAATTGGCGAGAGTTAATAAAATGCTTTTTTCAGCTAGATTTCGTATCTGGCCCACTGTGCACTGCCCAGATGATCGTCTACCTCTGCGACTAACACATGTGGATGTTAGTCCAGCAGTCGGCTGTCGCACCATGGAGTTTAGTTTCAGTTCATCCCATATTAATTCCAAAATTATTATTTATTTGTTAATGAAATTAAGATTGGCTTTAATGCTTCTACAGCTGTCTAAAATAACTGTTATTTTTTATTTATAAAAAACTATCAGAATTTATTCGCTGATATGGGGAAATGTGTGACAACGTGACTGTTAGAGAATGATTAGCATGCAGGTGTGTGTGTCCATTCATTAGAGAATAATCTACCGGACGCGGTACGGAAGAACACCTGACCTTCCACATCAATAACCCCGCCTTTCCTTCAGATCAAGTTTCAGTAATTGGACGACACCACATATTAATTAATTGCAAGGAAAACGTTAAGTTGTTACATTCACTTACAACAGTGTGTTATTACAGTAACTCGCCAACATCTGACTAACAAACTTATTCTAATTATCGTTAACTTTTTTTACTTCGGGTAAAAGCAAGCGTTACTTTGTATCTACAGTCTATTTGGTGAGTTAAAAGAATATTGAAGCCAAATTACTTAAAGGGATTAAGGGGGTGGGCGAGTGTTTGTTGAAGGTCAGTTGTCAGGTACAGGAAGAGTTGTAGATAAATTTATCAACCCGGAGGAAGACACTAGTTGCTCGGAGTCTGAGATACAGACAGAAAACGGTGTAGAAGACGGAATGGAGTAATGCATTGTTTTTTTTTTCCAACAGTAGATATATAATATTACAACAAGCCGTTTATTTAATACATTTCTGGGAAGCAATTTGGTCACTATTTTACTGTAAACAAGAGTCACTTTGATTACATCTACTTTTCATGCTGTTCTGTAGTGGCTGGAAAGCATGTTCTGAAGCCAAATTGCGACCTAAAACATATATTGGTCCACCGCTGTGGTCTCGAGGTAGCGTGTTGCCTTGTCACGCAACGGGCCCGGGTTCGATCCCCGGTCGGGGCATTTTTTCTGAGTGAGGTTTTTATCGGGGTTTTTCCTCACCTGTAAGACAAATGTCAGGAAAACTTTAAGGCCCAAACGGTCCCCGAAATCATATGGTCATCATCATCATCTTTATCATCATCATCATCATCACCATCCTTCACCGGTGTGGAAAGCAACGGGAAGCTATCACACCTACAATTCCCTAGTAAAGCTGCAAGCATAGCATAAGAATGCTATGATTGCAGTGAAAGACCTGGCCTTGGGCAGAATTACTATGGATGGGATGGAACATATATTGAATAATCTAAGAAGATTGGAGGAACACAAAAATTCAATTAAGGTAAAAGGTGGATAGGAGACTTTTGAAAAAGGGCAATTCAAATATAATATTACTATATTCATAATATAATGAATTATTTATTTTACTCATAATGGACATACATGCACGGGCATTGTAGCATTAACATATTATAATAAGTTATTATAAAATGTTATATAAATTTTAAAATGCTATAAAAATTTTAAGACTTTGCAAATAAATTATAAAAACTATAATTGTATAATTGAATCAGTCATTTCGAAAAGGAATCATCTACAGCTGATCAGATTTTACAGGAGAGGGAAAAAACTGATTCAGTTTGTCCAGGATAAAGCTATGAATCTGAAATTTCTACTGAATAATTTTCATGCCCATTCACGTTCACTTACCGATTTACATGACTTTCTTGATTATGGTTTTCCCAAAAAACTAATTACAATTTTCCGGAGATGATCCCTTTTCGAAATGAACGAAGAAACGTTTACAAAATTAAACACATTTCTTTGAAAAAAATTATTATTGCGAAATAACAACATACATGGAATAATACTGTATACATTTTATTAAATTTCATCATTTGGAAGTGGCTATAAAAAAAAGTACATCCGAAAAATTTCAACATTGAACATCTTCGGCGTTCTCTACTACTTCAGCTATACAGGCCATTTGAATAAATCATCATAAAAATTTCGATGGATATCAGGAATGTACTGATGAAGTTTCTTTACATCATCCATTTTTTTTTTTTTTTTTGTGATTGATTGGTACTTTGCTGATGTAAGCAGGGTGTGTTTTCACATCTGGTATTTGCAGTATTTCTGGGGGCTATGGTTTGAGCAAGTTGAACTCTTGTTCCCCGAAAATGGTGTCAATGAATTTCCGGCCGATTACGGTTCTAGGCTTGTCACTATTACACTCAAATTCGTAAAATATATTTATTGCAAAATAATGTTTTTGTTCTTTTGGAACACCTCTACCCATACTCTGTATACGGAGTGCCTTGCATTAAATGAATAATACATAAATAACGATTGTGGCATGGTTTTAATATTGTTTACTCTGATAACACGGAAAGACTGCAAGAGGATAGATATGCAGCTGAAGTCAAGATCACATTCGTGCGTCAGTCCGTTCGAAAAGGGAACAACTCGGCGAGTTGATCTTTTTTTCAGAATGAAAGGTAAAGTCAGAAACTGGTAAAAGAATTGTGTATTTGATCATTTTTCACGTGGAATCGATGTAAGGACGTATGTAAACATGGAATAACGAAAAAAGTGAATTTCACAAAAAATCGTAGATGATCCCTTTTCGAAATGACTGATTCAATTACTGTAATCATAATGCAGGAATTGATTTATTTTTTTGCTTAGATACTAAGTATTTTTAAAACATCAGTTACTTGTTGTCACTCTGTAATTGATCAAAAGCCAACCATTTAAAGGTAAGTGCGGGGAAATTCTCTTAACTCGCCAAACAGACTATAACAAGATCAATTGGTTTCAGCTGTATTCTCACAATTCCAAATGACGACGTCATGTAGTTGAACGTTATAAACCGGTGTCAAAATAGACCTATATGTATAGTAAAAATGCTGTAACTTAATAGTGTTAATGATGGTTAAATTTAAAACAATTAATAAATATGAACGATATAGCAGTGACCCCACTATCAAATAAGTATTTAAAAAGTACAAGGAAGATAATATATAGGCTAAACATAATTTTAACGTTATGTGAAAATCGCCTAACTTTGTATTCTACGTATCTATGTACGATTAAATAATTTATACAAAATAAAGAAACAAAAATTGAAAACATTGGGAAAATTGAATAAATAATAATCCACCCATAGTAATTCTGCTCGAGGGCATGTCTTTCACTGCAATCATAGCATTTCCATGCTGTGCTTCGTAGCTTTGCTAGGAAATTATAGGTGTGTTAGCTTCCCGTTACTTTCCACACCGGTGAAGGATGGCGATAATGATAAGGATGATGATGATGGCCGGATGATTTTCGGGAACCGTTGGGCCCTAAGCTTCCTGACATTTTTCTTACAGGTGAGGAAAAACCCCGAAAAAAACCTCACCCAGGAGCCTGTCCCGACCGGGAATCGAACCCGGGCCCGCTACGTGACAAGGCGGCACGCTACCTCGAGACCACAGCGGTGGACATAATAATAATAATAATAATAATAATAATAATAATATAATATATTTATACTGGCAGACTTAAGGCCATAAGACTTTTTTTTCACTCAAACAACATAAAAAACATGAAATACAGAAAATATTTAGGCACTTACAACTATAAGTAAATATTTATATAAATTCAACTAAAATTATGATGAATCAACTCAACACTGTTAGAGTAGAAACAATCATAAATCTTTAGGCCTAATTAATCCACTGAAATGCCAATTAGAGTACAAAAGAGAGAGAGATTGAAATTTATTTGAAGAGAAATTAATATCCGACAGTCATGATTTCATGTGGTAAAGAGTTACAGATTCTAGCACTACTTTAGTAACCTATATGATGTGAACTGAGAGGTTTTGGCAATCGTGAACTCAAATTGTGGTTGGAGGATAGGAGATGGAAACAAGAGGATAGATGTAGAGGTATGTATAGGCCTAACTTAATTTTCAATAGGAGAATAAGATAATGCAATTTTCTACGATCATGAAGATGGAGCCAGGATAATTCGCGGAAGAATAAAGAAATGTGGCAATATTTACGCTTATTGAAAATATATCTGAAACAAAAATTAATAATATGTTGCTATTTATGTGCTAGTCCATCGTAAATATCTGTCAATAAGATGTCGCAATAATCAATGCGGCGTCACATCAAATCGAATAATTGCAAAGGTTAGAAGCTAGTTGGCTCACTTTTTTTATTATAAACGGAATGTAAAGTAAAGTAAAGTGATCCCACAACAGACCCGGAGGCCCTTGGGGTAGTAGGAGATTAAGGCTCCCACTTTTTCTAGACAATCGGCACTTTTATGTCAGCCGGGTTGTCAGCCCTGCGTAACGGCCGCCTTTACCCCAGAACAACCGTCTGGTACTCATTTCCGTTAGAGGCTGAGTCGACCCCAGGGCCATAGTGCCGCCAGAGGGTTTGGGTCAGTTTAAAAATCCTGACCCCAATGGGACTTGAACCCTCGACCCTCCGGCTTGTAGCTCAGTGCCTTAACCACTACGCTACGGCGTGCCCCCTTATAAACGGAATGTAGATATAAAATTAAACAACACATCCATGAATGCAACCTTAAAAAATTATCAAGATACTGATAGGCCTACTGTCTCATAGCACGTAGGCCTAGTGACAGATTACCTCGAAGTCTATATTTTTACACACCTGACGGAGAAAAAAATATTAGAAAACCGAAGAAGCCATGGGAAAAAATCTATTTTTACTTCTGCATGACTCTCTTTCTCCTTCTATTCTTCACTTATTCTGTTTTCTATTCTATTTATCATAAGTAATGCCACGGATGATTTCCAAATTATCGATAAATTCACGACTCACGAAGCGAGGAGTGAATTTATCTAGAGAATTTGGAAATCAAGAGTGGCATTTGTTAGGACTATTTAACGAATAAAATTAAGCTGTTTACTCACAAATCATTATTTAAATATAGTTATTTTAAAATATTTATATATTTAATGTAAACGGCTATGTTTGAAAACCATTGAGAAACGATTGGTACGCTTCATTTGCTTCTTTTGTTCCTCACTGCAACCAGATCATATTATTTATTGCCAAAGGAACGCAATATTGTAAGAATGCACTCTAGTGGAGAAAAAATTAAACACATCAAACTGTATATTAATTCATTTCTGATGTCCAATGATGTAAATATGTCAATTATATTTTTTTTTCTGGGAAAAAAATACATTTAAGAAAGTGCAAAAAATGGTTTCTTTTTTTGGTGGTATAATCAATTGCTACAAATGTTTTTATATTAACTCCCGCATGCGGTATGTGTTGACATTCATGCACTATTTATACAATCTGGTAGCCGTATTTCTTAGAGAGTCAGTCACTGCAAAATAATGCTATGACCTATTCAGAATGTTAAAAAGGAGGTGCTTTCTTTATTATGATAAACTTTAGTTGGTAAATTCTAGGCGAAACACGACTGTGATTGGTTGTAAATAAAAAATCATTGTAACATGATTGGCCATTGACTCCCATTTGAGGCATGAGTTAAATAGTCCATATTATTCTATGTAATTCAAACTATATTATTACATATTATAAAAGCAACTCTCACTTACGTTGCTCAAAAATTTGGATTTTTAAGCTATTTTTTTAATTTCGTGCATTTTTCCGGATTTTTTAACTCGTCAAATTAATCAGCTTCTTAAAAAAATGTATCTATTTTCGAAAGACTATCTATTGAGTGAAACAAAGCTTATTACTCACTTTATAAAATAATGAAGAGTAATAACATATAGGGCCTACTTAGCAAATAAAATAAGGCTATATAGAGTTTTAATAAGAACAATTTTGACCTATGGTAGTGAGACATGGAACCTCACTAAAAGATCAGAGGTAGCCCTACTAAATAGTTTTGGAAAAAAAAGTACTCAGGAAAATATTTGAACCTATAAATATTAATGGTCAGTGGAGAATACGATACAACAAAGAACTGTATGACAAATACAATGAACCTGACCTTGTCAATTTTATTAAGTTAAAGACATTAGAATGGGCTGGCCATGTACAATGGCTCTCAACAGACCGAGCACCAAAAAAGCTGCTTACAGCAAGTTTTATGGGGAATAGACGGGTTGGAAGACCGAAAAAACGATGGGAGGATGGTATTAAGGAAGATGCTGCAAACCTACTTAAGTGTCGCAACTGGAGGCTTACTGCGCAAAATAGAAATGATTGGAAGCAGAAGTTAAGGGTGGCCAAAGCTCGAATTTGAGCCAATCAGCCATTGGATGGATGGATGGATGGATGGATGGATGGATGGATGGATGGATGGATGGATCTATTGAGTGAACTATTTAATATATGATCCAGCCTCCTCACCATGGGTTTCAGCGAGATTTGAATATTCTAACCTGATAATCTGAAGTACCACGCTTTAACGCTATTGACTAAGTATCCACGTTGTAAAACTAAGATTTTCATTAGCGTTATATGTTGCGGTTTGGTTTTTAGAAAATTAAAAATGTTTCAAGATTTTTCACGACTTGTAAATTATTCCTAATATTAAAAAATAACGAAATTACATGTTTCTAGGAAGGAAAATCTAGAAATATGAAGTCAAAATATAAAAATAACATATGTGATATAACCGTAATATCATTCCCATTGTTTGTCCTTGTTTTTTTAAAGATGTCACAAGAATTGTAAATTTCTTTTATAATTAAAACAATATAAAAATCTAATGTGATCTAATAACCAATGCTACACAGAAAACATGGCATAATGTAATGTTAGTGTGAGTTTAGTTATTTTTAAAAATTTAATATCAATGTTTGTCAATATGAAGAAAAGCTCATATAGCCTAATATTTCAGCGATTTGTGCAATATTCAAACTAACCGAAATGTGACCTCACTAATCAACGCTAGATAAAAAGTAGTAAGGTTACTGCGAATTAATTTTATTAGCTATTTTAATTGGTGGCTGACGTTTTGAAATGTGTTGTATAGACCTAACACAAATATTACTGTTCATACATTCGAAATTAGATTATCTGTGTTAACTAATATCTGATATATTGTGAGGTACATGGTTCAAAATTAGGATAGTTTCGTGTTTTAAAACCTAAATGAAGGAGGACTTTGGCCCCCTCAACCTCACAAATTGTTTAACAGATCGCAAAATGTATGTAAATATACTAAACCAGGTCGCCGCCACATTTAAAATGACTAAAAAAGTGACAATAGTTCGTTATTATGAACTATGTAGTTCAAATGAACAGATTCTTGTGTTTTTCACACAAAGTTTCTTTATAAATATCGAATATTCTAGTATTGTAGAGTTAAATCAGTTCTTCTGACTAACAGTAATGTTGATATAAAAGTCTAGTTATTGTGACATTTCTGATATAAACTCAGAGGAATGTCCTAGCAATGTTATTAAAAATAAAAAAAAGTAGGCCTATATATATATATATATATATATATATATATATATATATATATATTCCGTAAGGGACAGTTAGCCTGTGTTAATTTAATTCTATCATGGCGCAAGAAGCACTTTTAAAACTGTTAGCTTTTTTTTTATATTGTATGTTTATTTTGTTGTAGGCCTATTGAATTAAATGTTCAACCATTCCTATTAATAATCATATTCTATAAAAATAATATTGTGTTTTTTGAATATCCTCTTCACTTAAAATTTTACGCGCTGAAATAAATCTTAGACCTATATCTAGACAAAAAGTAACTTGCAATTTAAATATTCCAGATTGAATTTGTGCTAAGTATTTTTTGTTTTCATCATTTGTGATTTCACGTATATGATATTAGAGAACAGATTACGGCCTATGTACAAAGTACGAGATCAAAATTCATCGAGTAAAGTAAATAAAGATGGCCGAATAGTGACGAATAACAATATAGGCCTAAATAAAATTTAATTTAAGAGTGTGTATAAAAACAATGAATTTGAGAAGTAAGATATTGTTTCAAAGAAAAATGTCATTAGATAGAATCCGCGAAAACTAAGATAGGCCTATTCGAATTTGTGAAGTTTGCTACAGAGCGTTAGTGCAGAGGATCCCCACTCTTAAAAGGCCTAGTACGTTTTCACTGATTCTTGAAGAATATCTTCCACATTTTTTTAAATGCTATACACTAGGTCTATACGGAGTTTCGTTGCGAAAAAATTGAGGCCTCTAGAGCGATTTTTAAATGTTTGCTTCAGATTTTGCTCATTAATTAGTTTTATCTTACTTTTTTAACAGATTGTTAGGCCTGTATGCCGATATTAGTAACAAAACGTTATGGCCGCAAGATAGTTAACACACACACACACACACACAGACACACACACATATATACATATATATATACAGGCCTATCATTATTAGCATTAGTTCCCTTTAGGTCCAGCCTTAGTCTCCCTCATGAGAGCTGCCTGATCATTCCGATCCAAAAGCCTTTAGTCTCCTTCTGTTTATGCTTGTTTTTGTAAGGTCAGCCTGCACATTAATCAAACCATCTTAGATTGGATCTGTCAACCGATCGTCTACCACCAGGTTTTATTATATGAGTATTCGGGGAATTCTTATCTCTTCCATTCGTAGAACATTGCCCAGCCATTCCATTCTTCTAAGTTTGATATCAGCAACAATGCCATAATCTTTATAGAACAGTTACAATACTAAATTTGTTCTGATTCGCCATGTCCCTTGTCACAAAATGTGATCATATATTTTCCTTTCACAGGTATTTAACATTGCAATAACTCGTTCGAATAGATTCCAGGACTCGCTTCCATAAATAACAACACGTTTAATTGTAGTCTTATAAACTCTTATTTTTACATTCCTGGAGAGATATATGGCCTTCATTAGCTTATCTAAGGCTCGAAGACAACGATTTTCTGCTGCTATTTTTTCTTTAATCTCCACAGTAGCCTAATATTATTACTTGTAATTATGGAGCCTAGATATAGGCCTACTGTATCAAGAGTAAATACCACTTCAAAAATAAGCCTATATCATCGTCGTGCCTAGTAAGTAGGAATAATGATTTGAGAACAATCAGAAATCTTTTCGTAAGTAGGCCTACATACTCAATAACTAAATACATTACTTGCTAGTAACAATCTTCTTCTTCTTCTTCTTCGGCTTTCCCCCACTTATAGGTTTGCCGTCTTCAGTTTCCATTTATCTCTATCATTCCAATCTCCCTCTTCCAAATTCCGATCATCCATTATAGTTCTGACGTAGGTTTTCCATTTCCATCTTGGTCTGCCACGTTTATTTCTTCCAGGGGGTGACCATTGGTATATATTTTTTGGCCATCTTTCATTTTCCATTCTTTGTACATGGGCATACCATTTAAGTGTTTGATTTTCAATCCTCTTAACAACAGAGGAATTCATTTCTTATTTTACCCTGTCTTGTTTTTTGGAGGCTTCTTCTAAAATAATCAAATTCAACTGTTCTAATTTTGTTCTTTTGTAATTCCGTCAAAGACCAAGTTTCACTTCCATATAACAAAATATTCTGTATTATGCTCTTATAAATTTTCATTTTAGTTTCCTTTGTAATATTTTTATTCCAAATTATTCCATGTAATGTCTTAGTTGCATTTTTTGCCATTGCAATTTTAGTCTGTACATCTCTCTCACAGGTACCTAAACTTGTAATTATTGACCCAAGATATTTAAAAAATTCACATTTTTTTAATTTCCCTGTTTCAAGTATGAGGTCATCCACATCCTTTCCCAAACACATATATTCTGTTTTCTGTAAATTTATATTCAGTCCCCATTTTTTATATGCTTCCATTAATTCATTTATCATATATTTCATATCATCTTCATCCCCTGCAAAAATATTTGATCATCTGCAAACAACAATGAATGCAGTACTTTCCCTCCTATAGGAGCACCCATTTCAGAACATTTTTTATACCACAAGTTAAGAGCCTGGTCTAAATAAATGTTAAAAAGAATTGGTGATAAACTGCATCCCTGCTTAAGGCCTTTATTCACTGTGAATTCCTCTGTTAAAGTATTCTGTATTTTTACTTTAGCTTTTGTATTACTATAGATCCTCCTAACAATATTAATCCATTTATCACAGATATTCAGATTTCTCATTGCCGTTCATAACAATTGTCGAGGTACACTATCATATGCCATCTCTAAATCAATGAAGGTCATATGTAGTTCTTTATTTTTTGCTAGGATTTTCTCTTGTAATTGTCTAATACAGAAAATATTATCAATACATGATCTTCCACTCCGGAATCCACATTGTTCTTCTCTTAAGTTATCTTTTATCTCCTTAAGTTTAAAATTTATAATTTTACTAAAAATCCTAGCTGTTGAAGGTAAAACGCTTATACCTCTATAATTGGAACACAGTTTTTTATTACCTTTTTTAAAAATAGGAGTAATGTACGATAAATTCCAGTCTTCTGGGATATCGTCTCCAATTTAAATTTTATTAAAAAGTTTTGTTAAAAATATTACTAAAATATCTCCTCCATGTTTTAGGAGTTCCGTCTGAATATTTCCTGGTCCTGGTGCTCTCCCATTTTTTGCCTCATTCAAAGCTCTTTTTACTTCATTCTCTGTTATCTCTGGAGTGTCAAATTTATATTCTACATCCGTATCTTGAAGTTGAAACTCATTTCTATTTTCTTGAAGTAAACCTTTATAATGTTGCATCCATTCTGATGGTCTTATCAACTGAATATTTATCTTCTTTCTTTCTGATTTCCTGATATTTTGTAATGTTTTCCAAGCTTCTTTGGATCTAGCATATCCAGTCGAATGATGTATATTCGAGCATATATTATCCCAGTACTCATTTTTTTGTTCTTCTCACTTCCACCTTTGTTTTATGTATTAAAGTGATATATTCATTTCGAGATGTTGTTGAGTGATCTGATAACCATTTCATTCGTGCTTTCTTTTTTTCTTCTACTAATTTTTTAATATCGTGATTAAACCATTCATTGTTTCTTTTTGGTTCTCGATTTTCTGTCCAAAGTGCTTCTAAAGCTGCGAATGTATACTTTCCTTTAGTTGATCATACATTTCCACTGCAGATTTATTTACATTTAAATTAAGTTTTTGCTTTAATCTCGATTGATAAAGATATTTTATACTCTCATCATAGAGTAAACTTACTTTATATCTTTGTTCATTCAAAGGGGTTGTATTTATTCTGTCTGCCGTTACTTCAATATTTTGTTTTTTCTTACTTGTTATTATGAATTTTCCCAAAAGCATAGGCTATAATGATCACTTCCGCAATTTGGTTTTCTATACACTCTAACATCTTTCACTATCATATCACGTTTTTGTTTCACAATTATATAATACATTATTGATTTGAGACTTTTTGTTGGCTGTTCCCATGTGTATTTATGTACCATTTAAAATAAGCTGTAAAAAATAAAGTTCGAAAATTTGAATTGCCTGAGTGATTTTATTTTACCAGTTTCAAGTTTAGGCCTAAACTTAAAATTTGATACATAGAATTTTGTAGTTTCAAATGATAATGTAACACTTTTATGTCAATTTCTCCGCCTATGGCTAATAAAATGTATGTTCTGTGGTTGAACTTAGCTGCATACTCCATGGCGCATCTCCCCTAGGAGGCTTTAGGTATGCACAGGCCCACCAGTGGCTGCTGAACTCACAGAGAGGACGGTCATCCAGCCAGTATAAGGGTAGAATATGTATGGTCAGCAGCCCCCAGTCGTTCTATCTGAATAATCTCAACCTGGAAACCGCTACTTATTGTAACTACCCAAATTCCTCACAACACTGGGTAGAATTAGTTGTCGTTGAGTAAAAATCTGTAAATTCGTATCAACATCACAACATTCCCAATAAATAAGCCTAGGGCTCATATTGTTTGGTCTATAGGCCAAGACTAAATATTGTTGAATAATAACACCTGATCTATTGGTAATGGGGCTAACAACATGGCAATTAATTTCTCGACCACGCGATCAGCTGTGTAATAGTTATTTGTTACATTTCTCCTAAGCCATCTTAATTAAGGATGAAAAATTATTACTTCCGGAATATATTAACTAGAATTTTACATTTAGAGGAAGTCATTGCTCTTGTGCATCCAAATTAACAAGGCGCATACTTAGGAGAAATTTGACACTACTCAAGATTTCAGAATACTAGGACCTACATGTTTGCCTATTGTCCTCTTCCTCTACAGACGCTACATTTCAATTGCTGTAGCCTATGTTTTTGGCTTCTCAACGCCTTTCCCTAATTTCCAATTCATTCCATCACTCGACCAGTTTTTAATTTTCTTATTTTTTAGATAATTTATTACTTTATCCTCCCGTCTGATCTTCGGTCATCATGTGGTCCTTGGTAGCAATTGGTTTCTATTTATATAATTATTTAAAAGTCTGGCATCTGATATTCTGTTAATATGCCCAAACCAGTTTAATCTGCGTGCATTGATGTAATTTACTATGGTCCGGGCTGTAGCATAGATGGTACAAACCGAATGGTCGAAGGTTCGAGTCTCGGTGGCGTCAGCATTTTTAAACTTACCCAAATCTTCTGTCATGGCCCTGAGGTCGACTCAGCCTCTAACGTAAATGAATACCAGATACTTTTTCTGGGGGTAAAGGTGGCCATCACGCAGGGCCGACAACCGGCTGATATCAAGTGCCGATTGTCTAGAAAATGTGAGAGCTTTAACCTCCTACAACTCCAACTCCTATGGCCTATAGTGGGGTCACTTTATATTTACGTATTTTCAATCAATTGACTTAGTTAATTGTTTGTTCTAATCATTTATATAATTTGTGCCACTTATTGATCCATATCATCACCATCATCGTCATCATCGTCATCATAGTACATCTACGAATTTAGGCCATTTGTTGGCCTGTTTCGGCCTCAAGACAAACACCATCCAAAAGTCTTTTGAGTAGACGTCCTGGTCTTCTTCCTGCAGGTTGATATCTTAACATTTGTTTGGGTATTCTATGATCTGGTGATTATCAATGTGGTTTCCGGCAGGGACGGTCCACCGTGGATCAAATCCATACCCTTCGCAGAATGCTTGAAAAATGCAATGAATATGGAATAGAAACACACCACCTCTTCATAGATTTTAAGGCGGCATATGATAGTATAGACAGGGCACAATTATTTGCAGCAATGCAAGAATTTAAAATACCTATGAAACTTATTGCATTGGTTAAAATAACAATGAATAACACTAAATGTCAGATTAAGATTAATAATGCATTAACTGAGCCTATTGATACAAAAAATGGAGTACGACAAGGAGATTCTCTTGCATGTCTACTTTTTAATATTGCCCTTGAAAAAGTGGTAAGAGACGCAGGTCTTAATATAAGGGGAACCATCTTTCATAAATATGTGCAAATTCTTGCATATGCCGACGATATAGATATAATAGGAAGAAGTCAATTAGCCATGAAGGATGCATTTATTAGCCTAGAGAAGGCAGCAAAAAGAATGAATCTTAAAATTAACCAGGCCAAGACAAAATATATGCCTGTGATTAAAGGTAAATGTGAAGCGTGCCCATCTAGTTTGGAAGTTGGCACATATAAATTTGAACTTGTTCATAGCTTTATTTATCTAGGATCTGAAGTAAATTGTAGAAATGACAATTCGGCTGAAATACATCTACGGATCATGGCTGCAAACAAGTGTTTTTTGGACTCAGGACAATGTTTAGATCTCAGTTTATATCTAGAAGGACAAAAATACTCATGTATAAAGTTCTCCTTAGACCAGTGTTAACTTATGCATCAGAAACTTGGAGCATGTTGAAATCTGATGAGGAATTATTAGGGCGTTTTGAAAGGAAGATACTGAGATCCATTTTTGGTGCCGTGAAAGAAAATAATGCATGGAGAAAGAGATACAATAATGAATTGTATAAATTGTACAATCAGCCAGATATTTTGAATTTTGTTAAAGTTAATAGATTGGCATGGGCTGGACACATTATTCGCATGGACAACAAAAGGATTACAAAAAGAATTTACAATGAACAACCACTATTGGCCAGAAAAGTTGGAAGACCTAAATTAAGATGGGAGGATGGTATAATTCAAGACATTAAAATTTTAAAAATAAAAAACTGGAAGAATGAAGCGCAGAACAGGGAAGTCTGGCAAAGGTTTCTGAAGGCGGCCAAGGCCCACATGGGGCTGTCGAGCCAATTATGATGATGATGATTCTATGATCTTCCATTCGATGAACATGTTGCATCCATCTTGACTTATAATCAGAAATTTTGTTTTCTGAAGGTTCCACGTGTAATTCTTCTAAGATATCTTAATTTTTTTGTGATCTAGTTGTGTGTATCCTGTTGTCCTCCGAAGGTATCTCATTTCAGCAGATCTAAGTCTGCTTGATCCATATTATCCTCCTCAATATCTTCTTTCTGAACACGGAAAGTTTTTATTTGTCATTTTCTTGTACGTAATGTCCATGACTCGCAAGAATTAGTAACAATTTGCCTTACTAATGTATAAAATACAGTTTTAATTTTGAGTTCTCAGATAGGCCTAGGTTTATTTCTAAGCAACGTTATATTCGCATTATATACATATGCCCTATTATCAAGCGTTATTCTGTTTTTAATATATATTGATTTCTTACTGTTTATCGCTGTCTTATTGTCCTAGGGACCGAATTTATATGCTCTATCATTACTGAAATATGTAAACTTGAAAATTTTACGAAAAATGAAAATAAACTAGCTTACATGACATTCATTGAAGAAACGTATTTTAAAATACTTTACTTTGATAAATAGGCCTACATGCACTGAAAATTAGGATGTGGTTGTCGTATAGGCCTAAATATAAGAAAACTATCAGAAATTAGGCCTACTCAGGTTTTATTATTCATGCTGCTAATTTCAGATGAACAGACAGGCGAATGAAGAAGTCTTACATAACAGTAAGCTAGACGATCTTTATGGGAAACCAGACATAATAAGAACAGTCAAATCTCGTAACTGCGATGGGCAGGATGTGACACAAATGGGAAATGAAAGAGCAATGAGGAAACTTTTTTGTAAAAAAACAGAGAGAAACTCCAGTAAGTAGGAATAGAATTAGATGCGAGAATAACATTAAGTTACTACCAATTGAGAAACGTGTTTTATACAGATGAGTGGAAAACTTTAGCTCGGGATAGGGATGTGGAAAGTTTATGACATGAAGATCAGAGTTCTAAAGTGCCAGTCCGTTGGTTAAATCATTACATTAAAAGTTGTTAGTTCTCTTTGGACTGTCATAATCGCAAGCTATAGGCCTATTTAAATTACATGAAACTAGGCCTACCATAGGCCTATAAATTACCGTTGATTAGAATATTAAGTTTCTTCAACAAAAGTACTGTGGAATTATAAATATGTTTCTTAGGGTCCCAATATAGCCTAAATTTTTCATAAAGAAAGATAACACTGGTCAACATGATTTTTGTCTCATGAGTACCAATAATTGTACTTAATGCAGTTTTTTATCGTGTTTTCAAATATGTATTCGGAATTTCTCCAACACCCACAGTTTTTTTATTTCAATTTCAATTAATGAATTTAAATAATTATTTTTTTTAATAAACGTTTTTTCGTCCATTAGTCCATTGTAAATAAAACCAAATGAACTAACTCAAATGGTTTCAGCTATGGAAAAGTAATATCAAGACAAATGGAATCCTAATATGCTGGCCGATTATTATTGGACCATCAAGAGGGATACTCCACAGCGAAATATAGGAGAAAATGTAATTTTTTACTTTCTAGGTGAGTCCAAATCTTCGAATATTGTGTAGTTACGAATGTAGAAAATATTAAAGTGTTTGAAATTAAAAAGCCTTGTCTCTCGGAAACCTTGCATGATGGGGGGGGGGAAACCGATATCATATTTGAATTCAGGAGAAAAAATACTATCGAAATCATATATTTTTCTTTCTGAGACAATAATAAAATGTTTTTGTTGCTCAGTGTAATATATCTATGAATTCTACTTATGTGGCCTTATAACAACATAAAGTATTAGTAAATAACATATTTTTGCAATGACATAAAGTCCGCCATTGTGTGTGTAATCTATGTATATGCACTTCCGCTCATTACTTTCGGGGACATCCTGTATTACACAGTTTAATAACTCCTTAAACAATGAAACACGCCTAACATGAAATAAATCACAACTCCATGTGAATCCATGGAATTTTGTAATTTCTATATTTGAAATAGCTATGACGTCACAAAAGAATTTCATTAATTTGAATAGTTGTATGTAATGAAGAAATAATGTAGGGTACTTACCTACATGTTTACCATTATCAATTACAAGGGTTTAATGTAGTTAATATTACAAATTTTGGAATAAATGTTAAGAAAAAAACAACCGCAGTGAATACGCCTATTATTATTACTTAATACTAACTGGCACTATCGAACCCATATGTTCATGGCAGTGCGGGCATAAGCTCTCCATGCATTCCTATCCTGAGCTAATGCTTTCCAATCATTCCCACTATAATCTACTACCCTCAAATCATAGTTAATGCTATTCTCCCACCTCATTCTTGGTCTACTAATGGGCGTTTTTTCCATGCACGTCTTTCATTCCCCCATTCGTGTGCCTATTACTATTATGAATACTAAATTTGTTTTGGCCGATGCAACCAGTTGTCTTTCAAAATTTCTGGCATTCTCTCCTGCCTTTGGCCGAATTGTAACCAATCTCTGCCTTAGCGCAGTTGGTTAAAACAATAAGCTACAAGCCAGAAGGTGGCAGGTTCAAGTCCCAATGGGATCAAGTGTTATATAAGTTTATAACCTGTCGTAAACATTCTGGTGGTCGACTCACCCTCTATCGAAAATAAATACCAGAATCTGGGGATAAAGTGGGCCGTCATGAAGTGATTGTCTAGAAAGGTGGAGTTTTAATCTCCTAGCGTCCCAATGTTCTCCTAATCCTGCTAGTGGAATTAATTTTACTTTTAATCTAACTCCAAGGTTCAAGCACCTCGAAGGCGGAGTTACGTAGGGCTACCCTGATAATATGTTCACAGTTAAGAAGCACCATCCTTTGTAGGTAATGTTACGTGTCCTACGACCCGGCTTCAAGAAGAATTTCACTATGAATCACTTACTTTTTTGACCATATAAGGACATAGAAGACCTCTCTAGATGAGTGGTTTGCCCAATGCTTGAACCACCTCCGAGACAAGTGGAACTTTTAAGGAAAGACACACCATTCACCTAAATATTCATATTAAACGAGGTAAATATTTTATTAATGATTATTATGACTATTTAAATTATGTCCCAAATCACGTTTCAATGAATTTTGTTTTACAGTCAATCACAATCGTGTTTCACCTCGATAATCATCGAAGTTTGATTACCAAAATAAAGAAAGCTCCTCCTTTTTAATATTCTGAACAGGCCAGAGCATTATTTTGCACTGAATGACTTTCTAACAAATACGTTAATAGCAAATAATGAACAGATTCCTTCGACCTACACATTTGATAATTGTGTTTTTAAATACTGATTTTAGTGAGTTGTTTCCGAAAATAATGAATTAAAAATCTATAATATTGGTTATAATATACAGTTTGATGTGTTTCATTTTTTTCCCCCGCTAGGGTGCATTCTTACAATATTGCGATACTATTTGGCAATATGCACTAAGTAGTAAGATCAAGTTGCAGTGATGAACAAATGGAACATAACCAAACATTTCTCATTTGTTTTCAAACATCGCTGTTTTTACATTAAATATATAAATATTTTAAAATAAACTACATTTAAATAATGATTTATGAGTAAACAGCTTAATTTTATTCCTTAAATAGTTCTAACAAATCCTACTCTTGATAACCAAATCCTCTAAATAAATTGAAAATCACTCGTGGCATTATGCCTACTTATGACAAGTTGGGATTCAGGGACTATTTGAGCCTTAAAGGTTTCTGACGTTTATCTTATAGGTGAGAAAAAAATTCTGAAAAAAAAAAATTATTCAGGATGCTTATCCAGGCCGAGTATCGAAAACGCTGCGTCTGGGACAAGTAAGTGATCCCTTGACCACAGAGAAATAGGACTTTGAATTTTAAGTATGAGATGGTTATTTATAAACTAACTCACTGGCATATCGGACCCCGGAGGTCCATGGCCGCAAGGTCATAAGCTTAGTTAGTCTAATATAGGTCTATTTGACATTACTTTAAATTTATTGTTCAGCTTTACGAATAATTAAAAAAATATGAAGTAAAAATCATAATATTCATCATAGGCCTAGGTTCCCTTAAGCACTTTCCTTACAACTCACTAAGGTCTATATCTGGCCACTACCCACCTGTTCCTAAGTCAATGTACCTATTTCCATTTTCCAGGTCGCCAACATTCAGACAGTTTGAACTAAATTATTTTTTTTTACAGGATGGAGTAATTAATCGCCATGCCCAACAGCCAAGTAATCCTAGAAGTTGATGATTTGCTGTCTGGGTTCTCTAATTAAAGTGTCAGGAACTTGCTTTTTACCCTTCCATGAGTTAGCCGTCCCGGGGACCACAACGAGGATGTGCATTTCTCTGGTTTTAATGATACATAGTCACTAGAAGTGTATGAATCAATAAGGCCAAAACTGCCCGTTTGGCCCCCAAACTTAACATACATAATCCTATATAAAACGGTTATTTTTCAGTTACATGTAGCCTATGCTTAAAATAGGCTGTATATGCAAAACTCTTACCTCAGGGGAGGAGAAAAGATTACAAGTAGCCTGTTTGAAAATAAAGTGCTTAGGAAAAATGTTCGGCCAAAGAGAAACGAAGAGACAGGGGAATGGAAAAAAAACTACTTAAAAGTAAACAACATGATCTTTATGGGAAACTGGTTGTAATAACAGTTAATGCTCGTAGACTGCGATGAACTGGACATGTGACACGAAAAGGGAGTGAAAGAGGGACATCTAAGATTCTTACAGTAAACCCAGAGGGAAAGAATCCAGTAAATAATCCAAGAATGTAGTGGGAGAACAATATTAACTATGATTTGAAGTAGATGAATTATACAGAGAGTGATTGGAAAATATTAGCTCAGGATAGGGATTTACAGAGAGCTTATGTTCGTATGACCATGATCTACCGTGTTTCGATAGTGGAAGTGGGTTAGTTTTTCTTATTTATTTTTTCCTAAATTTATGAAAATTTCAAATGTGACCTCTTTTTCTTTTTAGCAAATACTAAAGAGAAGTAAAGAATAGTTTTTGATAACAACAAGAAACACACATTAGGCCTACATGAAGAAACTAGTATAAATCGTGAATTGTTAGACCCAATCTCAAGATTTTCTATATAAAAAAGTGGAGATAGGCCTAAACAAATGCAACAATTACATTGATATGCATGATCCTACGGTTTCCTGCTAAATACAAAGTCTAATTTACTAACTTTGATGTGCTGATTCCAAAACTGCAATTAGTTTTATTTTTATCTAGCACTTGCCTTTTTTTTTACAATTAGCAATTATATCTAGTTTAATTTAGATCTGTGCATAAATATTGTATCATGGACCTAAGAAATACTAAGAATTTCATTGTTGAAACTAATATGTTTGACAACAATCACATCATCTAATCACTGGACAAGAAAAAATAGGAAGCAGGGAGATAGTCTCGTGCCAGGAATGAAAAATGATTTTTGTGAGTTTCATGGACCCGAGAAAGTTCTATTACCACGTTTACATGTAAAATTAGGTCTAATGAAGAAATTTGTGAAGGCTTTAAACGAGGATGGCAACTGCTACAAATATATCTTTAAGAGATTTCCTGGAATATCTTATGTTAAAGTTAAAGAGGGAGAATATTTGTTGGGGCACAAATTAGGAAGTTGATTTCTGATACATTATTTGAAGAAACGAAGACAGATACTGAAAAACAGGCATGGATTGGTTTTAGGAGTGTTATCAAAAACTTCCTAGAAAATTACAAATATCCAAAATACAAAAATATTGTAGAAGATATGCTTGAGAATTTGAAAGGTAGGCTGCAATAGGCCCTATAAGTGTTGAAGTACGCTACATTTCCTACACTCTCATTTGGACTTTTTCCCAGAAAATCTCTTATGTCAGCGAGGAGCAAGGTGAAAGTTTGCACCAAGACATAAAAGAGATGGAATGTGGAATGTGAATATGATAGCTGACTATTGCTGGTCGCTGAAAAGAGATGTGCCAATTTATTTCTATAGTAGGAACATAAAAAACATTCATTTGAAAGCAGTAGACCTATGTAAAAAAAAATTGGGCTAATGTTCAAATTTAAGTGATTATATAGAACAGAGGTGAAATAGCCTATTAGTTAATTCTGAAGATTTTAGTGTTGAGTGTCGTGGATTTATTAACTGATACTTAATTATATAACTTTTTTTATTCAATGTCCCAGGCTATTTCGACATTTCTGGTGTTCTTCCTGGCATTGGCTTAATTGTAACCCACTTCTGAAGTTGGGGCGCCTATGACGCGGATGATATGATAGGTGATAAATGATAATGAAGCGCCAGGAGAGTTCCTAACCTAAACTTAACCTGAATTCCAGACCATAGGTAACCACAGAAATGATTCCCTTTAAGGAAAAAATCTCATGGCTTGACCGGGAATCGAACCCGGGACCTCGTGAACAGTAGTCAAAAACGCTGACCACTAGTCCATGAGGCTGGAATTCGATAGAACGGAGTATAAAAAAGTATATATTTTACTATTTCTAATATGAAAACTTAGTACGTGATGGAGACGAACCATATTCTGATTTAGCATAGTAAAATTACATATTAGAATAATAACCTCACAGAAAAAGTTAAAATTCGTATATCAGTGTTATTTACTAATTTTTAATAATAAAACAATTAGAGCTTATTGATTTAATTATAAGCCCCTACTGTCTTGCATAGACGTATACAGACATAAATTTCCAGACAAAAAATAGTCTACAGAATATTATGTACTTACTATTATTATAGCCTCACTATGATGGTTGACCATCGGCTCGCTTTGTTTCCCCGCAGCTGTTATATATAATTAAATACAAAGATTTAATTTAATTTAATATACTAGGCAAGAGATCCTTGGGAAGACCCTTCAAACGTTGGATTGAGACCGTAACAGACCCCCTAGGTCTATAACATGAAAGGAAGAAGAAAAATAATACAAAGATGACGACTACCGCCACTATAATAATTCCGCATGTTAAACATTGTCACGCGGCACCCGCTTTTATATAAACGGACACCTTCATATTGAGAACTTACTATTATTTTTTTTATTTTTATTGGATGGATACATTTTTTTTTACTTTTTTATGTTTATTATTTATTGTTTCCCGCATGTTCAGTGAGTGTGGAGTTTTCTTGAGATCAGCAAGGAACCGAGTTTTGATGGACTATATAGATATTTCTTATCTTTTGGCAATTATAACCTATTCTGTATTTTTTCTTTAAATTTACGTTGTGTTAGCATAACTGCTTAGAATGATATTTCCCCTACTTTTTATTTAGTTTAGGATACATATGCATTTGAGTCCAGCAGCTGGCTGATAGGCCAAGGGTCTTATAGGGCTGTTGGGCCAATGAGTTCAATTAGTTTAAACTAATTTAGATAATCTTGAACTTGTTCGATTTATTCATGTATAGGATTTCAGTCATAGGCAATTTTTATTTTTTCATGTAGGCCTATTTATATGCAAGTTAAATTATATTTATTAGTTTTTATGAAATTGTTATTAGTTCTAATGATAAAATAATTCAAGCTAATGAAAATCCAACCAAGCGTTTGCCTTGACAATTAGGAAAACCTGAATCAATTTCTGTTGACCGCGGTGCATTGTGTTCCTTACCTGTTGTCCCAAGGGTCGCGGGACAATGGATTTTATTTGATTGGGAAAATCCAAGGAGCAATCCTCCGGGAGAGGCTTTAATCGTGGGTCCCGTGTCTGAAGATTTAGAGGCTCTTAAAATATTCTTAAGCCTCAATAAAGAGGCCTCTAAGCAAAATTTACCGACCTCATCATCCTACTTATACCTTAATTACCTGTTAGATGTCTCATTTGTTCGGTGTTGACCTCATACAATTCTAGACATATGTGAGCAAATAAGCGTAACTATATTAACTTGGTCTTGTAATAGATGAATCAATCCCAGTTGTAGTGGGATTTGGCCTAACGGATCTTTGAACTTAACAGCTACAACTGGAGTGTGGAGGCAGAGTCAAATTTCAACGCTTTATACAAGGAGTGACAGCGCTGATAGTGAGGGAACACCAGAGTCTGTAATTCAGATGCGATAATATCCATCCAATAATAATGAAATAGACACCATCGTTAACAATTAAAGAGCAGCCCAGAACAAGATTTATCCTAACTCTCATTTTTTTCCCAAGTTGAGTTTCACATGGGGGAATGTTATTCATAGTTGGTGAGATCATTTTTCCATGTAAAAATGAAGTTTGATAAGAAATGAGAGTTACAACGTTATTCTCAGCGACTATTCAATTATAACAGACACTAATTAATTAACTGGATACTAATCATCATCATCGTCATCATCGGCACTAGAACCCACTGTGAGTTCTGGCCTCCAATAGAACTCTCTTCTAATTTTGTTTGTTCTTTGTTTCAGCTAGCCATTTATGTACTCATATGTTTCTAACTCATTTTGTAGATAAAAATTCCATTGAGTCGCTGACCTTCCATTTTTTTTTTTTTTTTCAATTGATCCTGCGGAAATACTTTGACATGTGACGCGAAAAATTGTTCTAAGTTCCAATCACACACCACGCGCATGCGCCAACAAACGCGAAGCTGTTTACACTATGGATGCAGCCAACACATACACGATATTTAACGAACCTAAAAGCTAACCTAATACAATTTAAGTACTCTAACCTGTGAAAGACCAACCTCAAAGCTAACCTAACGCAATTTAAGCATTCTAACCTGTATGCAATGCCCAAAAATAAATAGTAGGTCTAAGTTCTGAAATTCTGAAGTATACGTGTATAGTTAATTACTTCATACTCTATGTTGGCTGCACTGGAACACGTCTTTGTTATTGCATAGAATATTCGTTAAAATAGTTAAATATCATAGAAAATATATTGAAATAATCGTTAAAAAATGTAAAAATCATTGTAAATCGTGGAAATTATTTCAAAAATGAAATCCTAAGAATACAAATTTGAGAGGAGTTAATGAAAGAATTAAAAAAAGTCGCGTCACAGGTTGTGAAGTTTAGCCGAACTTGTATTTAATAATCTCTTTGGGATTCCACCAGCAGTCAAACACTAGGCCTATACTTCTCCTGCCCAGTGTAGCCTCCCTATTCGATTTATTATAGTTAAATTAGTTCTTTATATACCGGTAACTTACTGCTACGTTTTAATTAAATTATTCAAATCCAGATTACCAAGTATGAAAATTTAAATTTAAAAGATTCTTTGTCGGCCTGTTGTATTACATGGATCAGAGTACTGGACACTCAATGAACTAGACTGCAACATGCTAGATATATTATTTGAAAGGAAAATTCTACGGAAAATATTTGGCCAGTACAAGAAAATGCCTGTGCAATTGTTTAAAATATTAAGTAGGCCCCTACACTAAAATTATTTATAATTAATTTCGTATTGTTCCTAAATATTTCGTAATCTAGCGGTAAAATTCGTGGCCACGTCCAGCGCACGTGGCACGAATACGCTATTTCACGTTTGTCTTTAGTATGTTCCTTAGCCTGATCTAAGAAAATCCTAAATTCACGGACGATACGGTTAAAGAGCATTAAAATGTCTCGAGTAAAAAAGTCCGTAACGTAGGATCTGCGTAAACTAAGCGAATTCCTCATCAAGTAAAATTGATGGTCCAATTTTCGTTATTTTACGGTATAAGTTAGGCTATGTATTTTGTTAGGCTTAAATTTGAGAAACTCAATTTCTAATGCCAGCTTATTTAAAAAGTCTCAGACCGAAAAAAAAAACAAAGAGCCTGTTTTTTTCATTTCGAGTGTCGGTAAACCCCAATTCTAATGATCGGATTTCACTAATTTTTTTTAAAGAATAGGCCTAACTTCCTCTTTTTATTTCAATAGCATGTCGGTCTACTGATCTTCTCTTTGAATATCCAATTTTGTGATCGCTACAGCGATTTTTAAATGTTCTTTTCAGGTGAACTTTTACATCTAGTATAATACTCCGATTTTGCTGGTTAACGAACTTGATTTTACTTTTTAATTAATTGCTATAGCCTAGTCTATGCCAAGTTTGGTTTCGATGAAACAAAAATTACGGTAGCTCTGACACACACACACAAACAGACATAAGCCTATAAGATATAACTTAAAAACTTTGGTCATGGACATTTTTAGTGTCTACTAGATAGGATCGGTGAAGATCTCTAAACATTTTTCAAAAATATTTTTCGCGAGAACAACTTCAATTGCTTCATTCCTTCGGAATTCGTTAAAAATAAATTGAGGGCATGCTCCGGAAAGGAGTTTAAGAACTTGTAGTTGAATAAAATCTTCCACCGCCAATTGCACAATAATAAAAATGTTCCGGGCTGTTAAGGCCATGGTCGATAGTCTAGGCCGCAACTGCGACTATCAACAATGGCCTGTCAGCCCGGAGAAAGTTGTTCCGTTTAAAAAATGTTGGTATTCGGATATGAGAAATCGTATGTTAATTTGATTGCTCTCGTGTGCCATTCCGAATGGTTTAAGACATGTATTGATGCTTGAGCTACGAAACAAGCACCCTTTATGGTGGAAAAAAATGTCTCGTAAAATTTCGGCCTGTATGGATCGGTCATCACCCAGCATCGTGAATAGCTAAGTAACGTTTCCAGGTTCATGAAACCAACAATTACGGCTGGATGTCTCGACATGTTGATCATATGCAACCCCTGTACTAGCTGGATGATCTGTGACTGCAAATGTTGATTTCAGACCAAGCAGTCGCTGGAAGGCCAAAGAACGTCTAAGCCTGTCACACAGTGGAGTTGTCATATTTACTCATCATCGTGTGTAAACTTACGTAGGTCCAACGCTGTGGTCTCGGGGTATCGTCGCTGCCTCGTATGCAGCGGGCCCGGGTTGTGTCTCCGGTCGGAACAAATTTCTTGTGTGATAGGATGTTTTCGGGGTTTTTCCTCACCTGTAAGACAAAGTCAGGAACCTTTAAGCCCAAATCGATCCCCGAACATCATCTAACCATGATAATCATCATCATATTCGCCATGTTCTGCATGAATGGTGTGTTTTAGTCTTGTGTTGTCTCGGGGGAAGCCCTGACATTCAGCTGATCACTCGTTGTCCTTATTACTAACAATAACAATACGCCTAATAATAATAATGGGATTAATAATAATAATATAATAATAATTTCATGGATTTTGTCTAGGATAGTAAGCCCTAAATATTCATACAATTTTAAACAGCCTAATTTATCTTCTCTCTGCTAATCTGTTTGTCTCTCTGTAACTGTTGTATCAATATTAGTTCAATCTAGATTTTTATCATTATCCTACCTCCTTTTATTTATAAGACGTTTGTTTTAAAATCATTTTGCACTGTGCTATAAACTGTATCAAAATCAATTAATAAACTGTATTATTTTCAAGAGAATAGCCTATTATACGAAAATGAAATGCATCACTAAAAAAATTTAATTAGGCCTATTACAAATAACTGGAAAATAAATATAATACAGGGCTGTTCATAAAGAAGGAACAGACTTCAAACATTTACATTTTTATCTTCCAAACTAGAAAAAAATAGAAACACAATTCCAACGTTTTTGGAAAGAAAAAAGTTTGAAGTTCCGATCACGGCTGCATTGGCGCTGTTGCTTGTCATGTTGATTGTTTGTATTAAAATGACGACACAACAGGACGTTGGATTGGAAGAGGAGGAACAGAAAGTCAACTTCATGGCCGGTAGCTTCTCAGGTCACCAGACCTAACCCCGTGTGATTTTTATCTGTGGGGATATCTAAAAGAGAGTGTTTTTTTTATTCTCCCTATGCCTGACACACTCGAAAAACTGCGACATCGAATTATTGAAGCTGTGAATTCGATAACTAGTAACCAGCTGATTCGTGTGTGGCAAGAAATGAGTCACCGTTTTGATATTTGTCGTGTAACAAACACATAGTATTCATATTGAATGCATAAAATAGTGATATATTTGAACTTTTCTCTTTCCAGGAAGGTTGGAATTGTGTTTTTATTTTTTGTAATTTGGAAGAAATAAATGTTTGAAGTCTGTTCCTTCTTTCTGAATAGCCCTAGGCTATATTATAACGCTTCCAATACGAAAGCACACAACGGGATACTAAAACATCTATAACATTCATACAGTACTCACATTTTTACATGGATGTGAAACATGGGCTCTAAACATTACTGCAATAGAGATCAAATTCACGAGGAGAACACCAAAATACACATGGCAAAATAATAGAACAAACACAGAAATATTATCAGAACTTAAATTTGAAACAGTTCTTGAAAAATACACAATTAGAGAAACAAATAGAAACTACAAATTGGAAGAGTAACCAGACTGTCCAATTTAATATTAAAATACTTCCCAGTTGGGAAACGAAACCAAGGTCGACCACTTAGAAGAGTTCTGGATGGACAATGAGATTGAAACAGTTCACTAAGTCTTTGTCTTGATTGCTTGATGATTATGATGATAATAGTGATGATGACAATAGTAATAACGATAACAATTATAATAGTGCTTAATACATTTTGCAGGGTTCTATTTTGATATTAAGGAACCACCTGTAGTCATTGAATTAGTAGATCATATCAGGATAAATGATACTATGTTCTTATAGACCTACATTTTCTGACTCTTCATGTTATATATTTCTTATTAGCCTATCAGGACTCGGAAGTTGAGGACCTATAAAATGTCTATAAAAGACCTTTAAAGAAAACCTAAAGATATCCTAAAAAATACCTAAAAACTGGAAAAAGGACGTAAAAAGTGTTGTAGTTGCTAACGACTTTACCCTCTGCTCGAGGTAAATTTCAGAAAATGGCAACTTCTTACAAAATTTGAAGTCGAAATACAATAGTTCAGGAGGTCAGTTGGCTGGTGGTGAAAAATAACGTGACATTTTGTGAGGTTTCAGTAGTTTCACGCGGAACAAAAGTGTTGTGAATGTGAAAAGTCTTTAGGAAGTAAAACTAGCCTAGATAATGTTTTAAAAGAAGTTGGAGTTGAGACTAGACTCTGTGGATTCTTGAATTATACAGATGATATAAAGGTAGTCAGAAAAAGGTAAAATTGCAAAAAAAAAAAAGTTAATACCCAAAAAAAAGGTTTTAAAAAGTTACCAATAAATTAAAAAAAAGTTAGAAAAGGACAAAAAAAGATAAATAAAACCCACTATTTTCTGGTCTTCAATGGCTCAAAATGTATATAGTCTATATTATGTGGGTCTCATCTTCAGACATAAAATAAAAAAAAAATTTCCTCAACTTCCGAGCCCTACTTTTATATAAGAATAGCTATTTTTTAAAACTTAATCTATTTAAGGGAGCCTATGGTATTTCTTTGTGTCCTGTTATACTTTATCTGTAATGGCAACTTTAAATTTTAAGGAAATCAATAAAAAGTAATAGAGAGGGCCTATTCCTTACTGGGAATCCAGATATAATAATTTAGTTAATTTCCTGATAATTTTTTTATTCGAAGAAATTGCTGTTGCCCATCGAAGTTCTAAAGACACTCGATAGATGGTGGAGGTTGTTTCCATTTAATTTTTGATTACATATTAAACTTTAAAAAGTATTTTATATCATTCCTTTATTTAAATAATGCATTCCCAGTTCTATAAAGAGCCATGTCCTTAATAGCATGATATAACCCACGTTTTATAGGGCTATAATATTTTAGAGCGGCGTAAAAAAAATCAGCTCCCTTATTTTGATCTAATCGTAGTGTAATAACAATTATTATTATAATGATCTTTCAGTGTCTTCAGTATCATCATCCAGGGATTAAGCCTGTTGGCTCATTCCGGTTTAATGAAAGCTAGAATTGTTAAAATTGTTCAGATCATCAGAAGATGGTGCGGGCGTCCAACATTTCTCCCTACGTGCGGTTTATAATTTAGCAATAATTTTGGAAATCTTTCTTCTGGCATTCTGTCCATATGTTCTTTCCAGGCGTTCCTATATTTAATTATTCGGTCTGTAAGTATGAAGACATTTAGTAGTTCCTTTCTTATATCTTCATTTCTTTTCTCGTTAAGCAGAGTATATCCTGCTATATTTCTTAAAAATCTCATCTCAGCTGCTTCCAATCTTTGTTCTTGTCTTTTAGTGATCGTCAAACATTCTTAATATAATATATTGATTAATTATATGTTGTAATAATTATTATATTAATAATGCTTTAATTTAATATAACGGTATTTGTAACTTCTAATGGTTTTTCTATAGAAAATCTATTGAAAATTTATTTTTTATTTTTTTGTAGAAGTTCGAATGATAGGCGTACTTAATAGAGGGTGGAAAATTGTGTTTAAATATAGATGTATTAAACTTTGAAGAGTTTTTCATACCTTTAATCACTTTTTTGGTCTAAAAATGCCGGTTCTTATTCTCCACATCTGGACAATATCATGAACGCTAGGAAATAAACAGAGTTTCTTTTAGCTACATGGAGTAAGAACAGAAACTCTAGTTCATTAAACCTATCTGAATAAAGTCTTTAAGTTTCTGGAATGTCTGTGTTTCCATTTGGAATAATATTATCAGTAAGTTTACTTTAAGCCGCTTGTGCACCAATATGTCAATGCGTAAGATTGGCAGCTATGAGGAAGGAGGAGCTTGTGTTAAAAACATTGAAGAGACAAGGGGTTTAGGAGGAGGGGCCATATTGTCCGCAGAGATTTACGTGCGCCATTTTGTGTCAATAATCTTTAGATGTGTTCTAAACGCTGATTGGCCACGAGCCGCGTGTTAAAGCTGCACTGACTAGATCGTTGGTTGTCTGAAGGCCAGGGAGGGAAATGGTTTCACTGATATGTTTTGCTTGCAGCTTTGGAAGAAGAGAGAAAAATCATATTACACTGTTTGTCTCTCTCTCTCTCTTACATACCTTCACTTATTGCAGAACAGATTTTCCTCCATTCTCAGCATGATTAGTGGACAAATTCTACATTTTTTTATACTTGTGTCTTGACATTCTTTTCTTGCTCCATTTATTTAAAAACAGTTCTTTTATATTGTAGTATTTTCCTTACACTACTGTTGCAATCCATTTCTTACTTTTCACTTATCTGTTTACAATTCTTATTTATTCACACGGTAGTATAGATTTCCAAGCGATATCAGAATGAGCAGTAGCTCGGGCTCAGTCCAAATGCAAGAAAAACAAGTGCAGACCTAAAATAGTAAGCTTAGTAACAAATAATAACAACAATAAAGTATTATTTAAACTGCCAGATTCGAGGCCAAAGGGCCTTCGTCGTCCATTTAACCAGTGAAGTAAGATTTTTTCTATTTTGGCCATAGAGCCCTTTAAGGATCTTTGCCTCCTCAATGGAGCTCCTCGAAACGTTTCTATTCAGTGGCGTTTGATCCCAATTCCATATTCTTACAGTCACCTGATCTTGTTGTAGGCCATACACAATTCCACTATCTATGATCGTGTTGTAGGTCCTACACAACCCCACTATCTATTCTTGGGTCTCCCTCTATGCCTAATTCCTTGTGAATAGCCTTTATAGAAAATATTTGCTTTGCCCTTCAATTCGTAGATTTTTAATTATATTTATAAAACATTCTATTTCAATCTTGTTATTTTAATTAGCCTATTGTGATTATGCCCATACTTTGAAATAACTTAGGCCTAAGTATTTCTTGAATATATCATCTTCACTAGTTAGGCTATATCTATTTTAACAACTCCCAATATTTTTCTTAGTAGCTTACCTTCTTTTCGAAACTATTTAATTATTAATAAACAGGTTTACAAAGTAATAAAAAATCTTCCTGTGCCCAATAAGACTTTTAATAGTAGATCCCTTATTAAGCAGTCAAACTTCAAATCCATAAATAAGCACTGACAAATTAAAGTTTTATAAATTCTCTATGAAGTATTATAGGCTACGTCTAAGTTATACAAAAATAATTTTATGCGCTGTCATTAAATCTCTAGTATTGAAATAAGTTACTACTAATAATTTATACAATTGCACTAAAACATAGGCCCTATTGAATATTTTTGAATACTACAGTAATTATAAATAGGCATAACGTAACCTATAAATAATATTAATTTTATTACGTAGATTAACTTTTGGTAAATATACGATTAAAAGTTACAATATAGTTACGCTTTTTAGAAATGATAGACCTACCAAATTTTGCTTGAAAGAGGCTCTTAACCGGAAGCTCCTGAATTCCAACAACAAGTAACTTTAGTGAAACAAAAAAAAATGATATATGATGCAGTAGGTTTATTATTTCAATGAACGGAGATCTAGCGTTAACGTTAGTTCACGATTAGAGGATAAAAAGTGAAAGCGAGTTGACAGATAGGCTATCTGGAGTTAGAGGATTTTGAATAGGAGAATAGGCACAGCAATTGATAGGCCTATTATTAGTTAGGAACTTGCTTGTTTAGATGAACATTATAAGTAGGAAAGAAAATAACATACCTTTAAAACAAAACAGGGTGCGAACATGGGAGCTGAATAAAAATGTATAAGCTATTTGCAGTTAGGGCTTACTACAATAATAGTTAACCTAAATAACGTAGACACCATAAAACGAAGTCTCAAAGGACTAGAAAGGAGACACTTTTAAAATCTTATAAAATAATGGCGGTCCCAACACTACTGTATGGATCGGAACACTGGGCCTTAACTAAAAAGCAGGAATGGAGAATAGAAACGTCAGAAATGAGGTTTCTTAGGAGTGTGGCTTGATAAATAATGAATCAAAAGCGAAGTGAGAATATAGCCTACGAAGAGAACAGAATGTATCCAAACTATTAGATAGAATTACACAATACAGAGATGAATGACATCAATAGAATGGATAACAATAGAATTCCGAAACAGATTCTTCATTACAAACCACTAGGACGAAGGAATGTTGGAAGACCCAGTAAAAGATGGATAGACTAATTCTAACATGAGATCGGAACAAACCAGCAGGTCTAATTCCTGATGCTGATGATGATGATGATGATGATGATAAATACTGTAGTTGCATTTTTTATAGTTGTTTGACTTTTAACATAGGCCTATCTATCTAGGCCTATTGTAATTCTGTCCAAGGACAGGCCTATTGCTGCAATCATAGCATTTTCATATAGTTTTTCACATCTGAGAGTATTTTAATTTGCCATAAAATATCTGTGGTACTGGACCGACAGTTTTTAACTTAGCCTCCGAAGGAAGTCTTGTCCTTGAATTGTTCTTATCTTGATTGGGGACGAATCAGTCCCTACTATGCTTTATAGCTTTACTGGGAAATACACGTAGGTGTGGTAGCTTCCCGTGTCTTTCCACACCGGTGAAGGATGAGGATGATAATGATAAAGATGATGATGGCCGAAATAATTTTCTGGGACCGTTGGGCCCTAAACTTCCTGACATTTGTCTTACAGGTGAGGAAAAACCCCGAAAAAATCCTCACCCTGTCCCGACCAGGAATCGGACCCGGGCCCGTGCGTGACTAGGCAGCACAGCAGTGGACTTTTCACATATCGATGTGTGAATTAACAATTAGGCCTAACTTTCCACCTGGGGCCCACAGTACCGTAGTTGGTTAAGGCAATAAAAGTTATTACATGCCGGAAGGTCTGAAGTTCGAGTCTAGGTGGGGACAGGATATTTAAACTCTCCTAAAACCTTCTGACGGCACCATGGTCCAGGGATCGACTCAACCTCTAAAGGAGTACCAGACGCTTCTTCTGGAGGCAGAGGTTGACAACTCGGCTGACATCAAGTGCCGATTGTCTACAATGTGAGAGCCTTAATCTCTTACTATCCTAAGAGCCTCCTAAGGCATGTAGTGGGATCACTTTAGCTTTACTCTATTGTTTGTTCCCTATGTCTTGTAATTTCATTCTTTTTTTTTTTTTTTTTTTTACTTAGGATATTCCACAATACAGCGTTTCTCCTTCAATCCAAAGTGATTTGTCGCCAGAGGTTCCTGTCTAAAGAATCTTCTTCCCTCAAATCTCTAGCTTCCACACTTCTCTTCACTCCATCCATCCATCGCTCTCTAGGCCTGCCTCTTCCACTTCTTCTATTAGCTTTCCAATTAATGTTCTTCTTTGGTATTCTCTCTTCTTCCATTCTTTTATGAGATGTCCATACCATTCCACCAAACGTTCTTCTTCTATTTTTCCTAATAGGCCAATGTATTTTTAACTTGCATAATTTCCCTTATTCTGCTGTTTCTGACCGTATCCCTTCTTGAAATTCTTGTCGATCGCCTCCAAAAATTAATTTCTATTGCTAACAGCTTTTTGGCTAGTTCTGTCATATTTGTGTTAAATTTAAATCTAATATGAATTTTGTCAGGTGTTGTGAATAATAATAATAATAATAATAATTATTATTATTATTATTATTATTATTATTATTATTATTATTATTATTATTATTATTATTATTATTATTATTATTATTATTATTATAGGGCTGATAATGATAAGTTAATAATAATTATTATTATTATAATAAATAAATAAATTGTTTAAATTGGCATAGTTATGGCCAAAGAGGTCATAATCTATACAAAATCCATTCAGGCCTATACACTATAATTAAAAAATTAAAATTCAAACTAAAAAGTGGAAAGACCCTCAATCGGAATCGGAAAATTCAAACTAATGTTAAATAGTCTACTACTAAAATGAAAATGCACTTAAAATAAATAGGGGAGACCGGGGCTAGTTGGCATAAGGGGTAAGTTGGTATTTAGCTATTTTTTTCTCCATAGTGCACACTGAGCGATTGCCTCTCAATTGTCAACCGGTCCGAGGGCGATACAATATTTCTAGTAGTTTCAGTGTGATCTGGGCTCCTGGAAAGGACAGAGAGCTAGTTTTCTGAATTCCTGCCTAGTACTTTTTTTTTTTTACGTCAAAGTTTTTGTTATTCTGTGAAGCTCTAAAATATGTTAAGTTTTTTTTAAGAATAAGGATGGATAGAGTGATCAATAAAGATTGAATTTAAGTGCAGGAATCCTTCATGAACTTTTGTGAAGCAGTGAGGCAGGTATTTTGTCTTAAGTCATGTTAGGACAAGTTGGCATACCAGCTTAAGGATATACAGGGTGAACGGTAATTTACACCGACAAATTTCAGGGCTGATTCCTGACTGGAAATGAAAGAAAAAAGGTCATATAACCATGTGTCCACAAATGAAAGATGTGCGTGCAACGACAACTAATCGTCCCGGCACACAGTACGTAGCTTAATCGCATCGACGTCACAACATATGTTCAAAATGGCCTCCATGGGAAGCAATGCACGTGTTCACACGTCGTATCGTGGATTGCCTCACTCTTTCGCATCTTCCGGCCTCTCTCCGAATAGCGTCACAGGTGACATGGACACGCTGTTGAAGAGTATTGCACGTCAGGAACTGGTTCAGCATACACAATACTTTTCAGATGCCCAGAGGTAAAAATGCCGGGGGGTTTAAGTCCGGTGATCTAGTAGGTAATGCAACAGGGTCATGAGAATAATGTCATTCGTTAGAGTGCTATCTACCGTGGCAACGATGCATTTATGGACACTTATTCATAGGACATTTTTTTCTCCATTTACAGTCAGGAATCAGTCCCTGCATTTTGTCTGTGTAGGCCTAATTAAAACTCACCCTGTATTGTCATGAACATATGCTTAAGCCAACTTACCCTTATCTTATATTTTTTAACCGTAGGTGCATGTAATTGTATTTAATCTTTTATTACTTATTATTTTTGTAACAAATTTACTATGAATAACACTTTTTTCTTGTCTCAGAAAGAAAAGATGTGATTCTGATAGTATTTTTTTCTCCTGAATTCAAATATGATATCGATTTTTCTCCATCACGCAAGGTTTCCGAGAGACAGGAATTTATAATTTCAAACACTTTGATATTTTCTACATTCGTAACTAAACAATATTCGAACTTACCTAGAAAGTAAGAAATTACGATTTTGTGCTATATTTCGCCTATGGAACATCCCTCTTGATAGTCCAACAATAATCGGTCAGCATATAAGGATTCCATTTGTCTTGATATCTCTTTTCCATAGCTGAAATCTCCTGAGTTAGCTCATTTAGTTTTATTTTACAATGGGAAAATGGACGAAGAAATGTTTAAAAGAAATAATTATTTAAATCCATTAATTGAAATTGAAATAAAAAACTGTGGGTGATGGAAAAATTCCGATTACATATTTGAAAACACGATAAAAAAACTGCATTAAGTACAACTATTGGTAGGCCTACTCATGAGACAAAAATCATGTTGACCAGTGTCATTAAAAGAAAATCTGAATGGTCGAAGCATTCTTCTGATACAATAAGGAATGCTGTACGTTTGGATGTTGTGCAGCCTATAAAAGAAACCTAACTCTAATTGCAGACGAATTTAGCCGGGTATTGCTGAAAATCGAGAAAATGAGATAACTTACTTCTACAGATGAAATCTCAGCCTTTCATATGGTTATAAAACTCCTAGCATGGTATGTATCGCCCACTGACATAAAATCTAGGCCTTCGCCCTCTCTAAATAGAGATATCTAGCTACTTTCTTACTGGACATGAAGTAGCAAATGTTGTTTCGGGATGTTTCAAGCCATTCCTTCCTTGTTTTATTTTTCTAAATATTCAATGCGTAACAGACACAATATTTTTTCTGACATTTTATCTGAATAAAAGTTTTTGTTTAATCATTGATTTAATTTCTTCCTCAGATCCTATTAGCCATCATATTATGCCAACCTACCTAGTGCGATATACCAACTTGGCCCAAATCTTTGAAAATTGGCATAGTTGGAAAAAAAAATTAATAATTTTTACGAATTAGGCATACACTTTTTGTGAAATTTGTATTTGTAATTTATAACCGAGCAGATCCACTACACACAACATCGGTATCTTTTGCTGTAGTTTTATAGGCCTATAGGAAAATAGAAAAATCAGAAACTAAAAACTATGCCAACTAGTCCCGACCTCGTCTACAAAATTGTTTTAAACACCGAAGAGGTTATAAATATATGTCAGGAGTCTAATTGTAAATAATTTTCCATTTACATAGTAACTTATGATATTACGATAAAAGATGATATTACAATAGAACTTTCAGAAAGTATGTTAATTTTTACTTGAAAGTGATTGTTGACCGGCGGCTCCTAATTTCTACTGGTAGCGAATTCCAATGAAGGGTAAGTGGAACAGTGAAAGAAGAAGAATAATATATTCTGTTATAAGCTATGTTTAATATTTCATTGAACTTAGATCTAATACTAATATGATGATAAAATATATCTGGATATCCGATTAATGATTCAGGAGTTAGAAGTTTGCATCTTTTGAAACAGTAGAGTAAGAGAAAACAAAATTATTTTGTCAGTCAAGCAAGGCAGTGATTTAATAGATGTCGAAATACGGCCATCTTTCGGAGAAGATCCGTAAACTATTACTTGCCCAAGTTAATCTGCACGCGGAAAATATGCTAGGAATGGGCTACCGATTCTCTTCCTTCTCTTACTATGTGTACACTTCCTCTCCTATTTATTTTGCTGGGAGGGAAGCGCTGCCAAATATTGTGCTTTTTAAATAATCCGACATCTACAAATGTCGTTGACCAAATGAATACTCCGACAACCATGTTACCACTGAGGAATGAACTGTTTCTCCTTTGCTTTCCTTAGGCTTATTAGTTGTTGCCAATTCCCGTCCTCTGTGTTGTGTTGTAAGGCTGGTATTAGAGAGATGAAAAACACTGATTTTAAATTAGGCGAAACCTTCAGCAGTCGTTTACTAAATGACCAATTTGACAACCATGTAATGATCTTTCACATGTGTTTAGGGATTCTCCCTTCCATAGAGAAATAGTTTGGCGACACTAGCGCTAACATATTTCCTTTCTAGCCGTGCAGACTTAACTTGGGCGAGAAATGACCTACCTATTTAGCTGCATTTAAGGATATTTGAAGGAGATACAGATTAAAGTATTACAAAATATTTGTGATATTCATTATTTTATATTTCAGAAACTAGTAACACTGTCACATTGAGATTTTAAATGAGAATAAATCCTCCTATAAAGGGTATTTTCAGAATTCCTAAAAAAATGCCTTCACTTAATGTTAGCATTACAGAAAACAACGGTTTTGAGCATTGATGTACAAATTTTGTACCAATGCTACAAATAGGCTTATCAGTATTCCTAAATTATTATTTTTTATGTTCTTTAAGTTCAAATCAGCAATGTAAACTATAATTATGGCTTCAGCATGGATAGTTTATTTAAATATATATATATATATATATATATATATATATACATATATATACGAAGAAATATAAAAATAATTTCTTAATCCATTAAATCAAAAAATATTAAAATATTTTCGGTCCAGATATTTCAAAGATTGTAGGTCATATTTTTCATATGAGCTTGAAGAACAGATATAAAATAATAATAATTTTAAGATATTTATATTTATAGGCACCATCATAAAAATTGTCCGTCAATAATTTTAAAAATGGCGTTTTTTATGTCAATTATGAATAATGGCATTTTTTTAGAAATTCTGAAAATACTTTGTTTTTGGAAGTGGAGAATATTCTTCATTAAAGATCTCGAGATGAGAGATTTGCCCTGCTGTTCAACATAGCTCTAGAGAAAGTAATTAGGGATGCCAAACAAAATATTAAAGGAATTATTTATAATAAATCAGTGCTGATTTTAGTCTATTCCGATGACATTGACATAATGGGTCGAACGGTAAAATTTGTTAATGAAGCTTTTCTTGCTCTCTTTCAAGCATCTGGAAAATTAGTTTAGGAAATGAACAATTAGAAAACAAAATCCACGTAAGTCGCCAAAATACCTACAAACACTAAAAAGATAGAAATTCAAGACTGTAATTTTGAATTAGTTGAGAAATTAAAATATTTGGGTACAATTACAACTATCAATAAAAAATATTGGCTAACATGCAATTACGATCTCAAAAACACTTTAAAATCGCATTTGTTGAATTAAAAAACTAAACTGACTTTGTACACATATCTATGTGGGCACTCTTGAAAAGTAATGAACTTAGCCTATTGTTTTTTTTAGAGTAAAGTTCTTAGGAGGATATTCGGACCAGTAAAAAAAAAATAAGGTGGCGAATAAGATATAATAATGAATTATATTCTTTGTTCACAGACTCTGATATTGTGAAGTTTATAGCTTTACGCTGACCCAATTAACAGAAAACGTAGAACATTTAATTTACCAATTTACTATACATTTATTGATTTTGAAAAAGCTTTTGATGGGATTAAGCGAAACATTCTTTGGAAAATACTAAAGGACATAGAAGTACCACTACATTTAATTTCAGAAATTCAATCTTTGTATAAAAATAATAAGATGAAGATATATTCAACACAAAGACAAGTTTTACTTTCAGCGAACATAAATCAAGGAATAAAACAAGGGTGTCCACTATCACCTACACTTTTTAACATAAATATTGACGATATCGTAAAAAAATTGGTTGAAGAAGCAAAAATGTATTATCAATAACAATAATAATTTTACCTCTATACTCTTCGTTAATGAACAAAAATTATATTTTTTGGAAAAACTTAAAATGAAATTCAGAAGCTGTCCACAATTTTAGCCAGGTTACTGCTCAATATGGAATGATTCTCAACAAAAAAAATAAAGTGATATTTTCCAAGGTCTAGAAGCTATTAGACTTTAAATTGTTGTAAATAGAGAAACTATAGAACAAATAAATGAATGCTATTATTTGGGATGCTCTTTAGGATACAAAAAAATCACAAGATGTTGAAATAAAATTGAATAGTCAGGCACTTCTGTGATACAATACAGCGAACATTAAAATACAACGTAAGACGGATAAACACTGCTAAAACTATATGGAGTGATTGCACTGCTTCTCTTATTATATGGATGTGAAAGTTGGACACATACTTCTGATCAATAAAGACATCGAAGTTTAAGGAATCAAATTTTATCCGCTTTGTAACTGGAAATACAATATTAAAACACAAAATAAATACTGATATCAGAAAGGAATAAACATTAATGTATAACCAATCACAACATTAAAATGGTAAAGGTAAAGTGATCTCACTACAGGCCTCAGGAAGCCCTAGGGGTTGTAGGAGGTTAAGGCTTCTACTTTTCCTAGACAATCGGCACTTGATATCAGCCAGGTTGTCAGCCCTGCGTGACGGCCGGGTTTGCCTCCAGAACAAGCATCTGTACTCATTTCCGTTAGAGGCTGAGTCGACCCCAGGGCCATAGTGCCGCCAGAAGATTTGGATCAGTTTAAAAATCCTGACTCCACTGGGGACTCGAACCTTCGACCTTCCGGCTTGTAGCTTAGTGCCTTAACCACTACGCTACGGTGTGCCCCCATCACAACATTAGGTCCTTGATATAAAAATACAAAATAAATTGAAGAGACCATGTCCTATAAATGGCAAGCACCAGGATGACAAGAACTGGTTTATATTATAAACCGAGGGGAACAAGAAATGTAAGTCGAGCTTTAAAGAGGTGGCGTGAGCAATTTTGAGTCGGAACAGACTTACAGGCCTGATCCTTGAAGACGATGATAATGATCAAGATAGCTAGATTACGTTGGGTTTGCCATATTATCAGGATGGCAGAGGACAATCCTAATAAAAAAAGTCACACTACTGAAACATAAATTAAGTATAAGAATTGGTAGACCAACTGTTGCGGCTTGCATCGCCACAGTTAGCCGGTGCGGCTGGCTCAGTCGTACTTGGCGTGATCTGCATCGACTACCGATGTAGTTCATTTGCTCTCCACTTGGAGGCGCCTGAGTACAGCACCAAACATTTTATGTTGGTCATACTGTTTGCTGCAGTCTTTGTCATGGCTACCAACATTGTCGATGTTGTGTCCAGGTCTAGCATGCCCTCGTGTAACTCGTTCTCAGTGTGTGCCAGGCCGTCGAAGACGACGGTCCTGTTTTAGTTAAGAGGTTTAGGAACACCTCACTCTCATTGTTAACCGGGCCATCGTGGGCGATAGTATCGTTTTGATTATTGGAGGTTGAAGACCTCACTCAGTGTGTGCCAGGTGATCCTGTTTTTGTCCTAGAGTTGGTGAATACTCTCTCAGTGTGTTGTCATGTCCCCCCCTCGAGTACGAGGACGCGGTTGTGTTGTCATCGTTGAGAAGGTCTGAAACACCTCGCTTGTTAACCAGGGTCATCGAGGGCCCTACCAGAGGACTTTTTTCCGACCATTGAATCTAAATTTAGTCGTGTTTGCGTATTAATTAATCTATCAATATTTTTGTACTACTCGCGGTCCGGATCTCATTTTTTTTTTCGTGTCAGTGACGCAACACCAAACCGTGAGATGGTTAAATGGAATAGAAGTGAAGTTAAGAATATTGGTGTAAGAGAATGGAGAAGGATGACGTTGGACAGAAATTAATAGAGGAAGACTTCTCAGCGACCAGGGCTCAAAATGGACTATAGTACCATATATGATGATGATGATGATGGTGAAAGTATTGCTATTTCCAGATAAATCAAGTAATAATATCGCATATTTTATAATCATTTAACGTGTATATCACCCTTTAAATAGTTTATATTAAGCTCAAATAGGTGGAAATTATTTATAGTCTGTGTCCACCGCTGTGGTCTCGAGGTAGCGTGCTGCCTTGTCACGCAGCTGGCCCGGGTTCGATCCCCGGTCGGGGCAATTTTTCCGGGTGAGGTTTTTCCTCACCTGTAAGACAAATGTCAGAAAAACTTTAAGGTCCAAACAGTCCCCGAAATCATATGGCCATCATCATCATCATTCTTCACTGGTGTGGAAAGCAACGGGAAGCTACCACACTTACAATTCCCTAGTAAAGCTGCAAGCATAGCATGAAAATGCTATGATTGTAGTGAAGGACCTGCCTTCGGGCAGAATTACTGTGGATGGATTTATAGTCTAGTTATACACACAATTTAAATCCGGTAATTCTATCCTCTTTGACTAACGAAATGGTCTCAAAACCAATATGTTGTTTTCGGATCGAAACATGACATTTCGCAGTTATTAAAATATTTATGTTACGCGCAATATTGAGAGTGATTATAATTTTATTTAATAAGTGATTAGCTTATGTCTGAATGGGTTTTATGTGAATCATCGCTCCTATCGACAGTATTATGATTTATGCAATTATGTATCTCAAAATACCCATAGATCTAAATCAATATGTTTTATAGAATTAACAATTCTATATTCGGGTTATTACTGTATTCGGTTCACTGTCTCCTGTCATTACTAAGTTTGTCAAACAGTTTAAAGATTACGCTTATAAAATCAAAATCTTGCCTATGGTGTTCTAGCGTGAAACGAGTTTCCTTACATTGGGATAAGGAAACAAGAGAACCTAAACGTATTCGAAAATAGGATAGGTCTACTGAGATTAAATTTCTGTCCCATACGAGATAAGAAAAGATAAGAGCAAATTTGTAACTAGTAACTCCATAATTTGTATTGTTGTATTTTTGTATTGGTTTCTGTAGAGATACTAATGAATATACATAGTATTGTGAATAAAATGTGGAGAGAAGAAGAACTCCCAGATAACTGAAAAAGAAGTATAATCTGCCCTATCTACAAAAAAAAGGAGATAAACTGTTATGTAATAACTACATAGGAATTTCTCTACTTCCTACATGCTACAAAATACTTACTGATATTTTAAAAAAGCAAATTGGAACCAAAATCAGAAAGCCTAATAGGGGAATGCCAAACAGGATTCCGATCAGAGAGATCCATTACAGATAACCTTTTCATATAAGGACAGATAACAGAAAAGACCTGAGAATTTAATGTGGACTTATATATTATGTTTATAGACATCAAACAAGCATATGATACTAGGCCTATATCAATAAATAAACTGTAATCCATTTTAGCATGATATAATATACCACCTAAATATAAAAATAAACATTACAATAAAGGGAACTATCAATCAAGTTAATATTCAAAACAAATTCACAGAAATGTTTAGCACAAATGAAGGATTTAAACAAGGCGATGGATTGGCTCCACTCTTAATTAATTTCTCATTGGAGCACATAATGAGAAAAATTAATGTAGATGTTAATAACACGATATCATATAAATCAGTGCAAATGATGGCATTTACAGATGATTTAGTAAAAATCTCGAGAATATTACCAACAGCTAAAGAAGCCTATAAAGAGCAACAACAATTGGTTTGGAAAAGAATACTCATAAAACAAAATTGACCATAAAATCTGAGAATCACAAAACACATCCTACAAATATTAAAATAGATGAAAACAATATAGAAATAATTGAAGAATTTGTCTATCTAGGATCTGTGATTCACAAAATTAGAGATGAATGCCATAAAATTAAAAGGAGAGTAAATACAAAACCTATTTCTCCCTGCTACCAGCTTTTAAATCAAAAGATGTACATCCTAAAGGTACGTACACAACTGCGCGCCGCAAACACGAACGGCGCGCGCGCCGCACCATGTTCGTCAGATTTGGACGGGGTTTTAAGGTGCGCGCGAACGGCGCGCGCGCGTCTCTCACCACGATCCACTCATTGTCGGTTTTTTCCACGAACACTTTGATGGTTCGCTGTTTATATTTGGACGGGTACCTGAGAGGTTCGTTGTTTTCGGTGCGCACCTATTATTTGAGTATGGAGTGGTAAGAGGAAAGCATGTTAAAACTTATTGATATTTATAGAAGCAAGCAATTATTGTGGGATCCTCAACATAAGGATCATTTTTAAAAATCATTGAAAGGAGATGCCTGTTTTTTTTTCAATGTTGTGTGTTTTTTTTTTCGTGTGTGCTGTAATTGTATGAATAATTTAAAATTATTTAGAAAACATTATTTATTTAAGACGTTCATTTCATAATATTATGTATGAAGTATCACAAAACAATACAATATATAAACACATTTATTACTAATTATTTATTTATTTCTTCAACGACTCCAAAGAGCAAGATTGCTCATGTTAAGGGGCAATATACAAAAAATAATGGCCATAAAACAATTAACAATAAAAACAAGAAAACAAATTCAGGCATAAGTTTAAGTAATACAAACTACTATAGATGCACAATATATACACATATAAATACAATATTTAAACAGGATAATATTAATAATAATAAAATTAACTAAGAAAGCAATGAGAAATTTTTTTTTAATACAATTATAAAAATGTTTAACATTCGTGAAATGTTGATATTCAATAGGTAAGTTATTGTAATGGTTGATTAATGCATAACGAATCCCTTTATACCTTTTTTTATGAGAAACTAGTATCTTTGTGCAATAAAGTACCTCTAGTATAATAATCATGTACATCTTTATTAAAAATTAAGGCCATGTTATGGTGAGATAGATTCTTAATAATTTTAAACATATATATACAAATCATATATTTTTAAATTCCTTTAATGCTATAATATTTGAAAAAGTATAAATAAAGTTATAAGATGTAATAAGTAATAAGCGTGACCAGACGTCCCGATTTTGGCGGGACAGTCCCGATTTTTAACAATTTGTCCCGCGTCCCGCGGCATTTTAAAAAAAAAAGTCCCTATTTTTTTGGGAAAGAATGCAAGACAAGCGGGAGAACGGAAAGGGAATATACGGTTTTCGCCGCCCATGTAGCTATTTCACCAGGATATGAGTTTTATATTATTTTTGTTAATTTTGTAATATTAAACTTTAATAATAACAAATCATTGTTGAGAACTGCTTATCAACGTTAACATTGTTGATTCGACCACCATTTGGTAAATAAAGTGCGGACAAAAAAAATCGCAATTGTGTTGAGACTTCGAAAGTTATTTTATGTGAAGTATAATTTAACAAATTCTTGTGAAAAAATTCATGACCTTTTAAACAACGACAGCAATCTACTTAAAAAAATCACTCAAATGAGAAATATGCCAAATAATAAAATAATACTGGTACTATACATAATTTTGTAATGTATTACATTTGTAAATTATACTTATGTTGATATTATTTTTGCGTTCTATAAAATTTTTGTTGCTCCATAGAGTATCTTTACATTTTATAATCAAATAAGACCAACATATTTTTTTCATATTTCATAATATTTTGGCGAAATGTTCATATTTTAGTAAACATTTAATATTCCTTCATATTCTTCAATTTTTTTAAATAAAATTTCAATAACTGATTAAAAACATGTTTGAAGTGATTGTAGAGACATGGTTGGTTACACCTGCTCTGCAAAATGTCTACTGAAGGTTTGTGGGTTTCCTATGGATCGCAGGAGGTTCGTTGAAATTAATCATTTCGACGAACATAACACGCGCCGTGCGCGCGCCGTTCGTGTTCGCGGCGCGCATATGTGTACGTACCTTAAGACAAAAAAGTGAGTCAACTCTTGAACGCACATTACTTGTAAGTCCTACTCGGCACAGCGCTGCGTTCAAACTAGAAAACTAGTCATAATTGTGCAGAACCTGAGCTACTATGTTATGTGGCATGAACTGAAGACACTCCTACGTGTCCTGTTAGGTCAGCTGTAAAGCATGCAGTCACTGTTTCTGTTAATGAAGGTCGCAGGTTCGCGTCCTCAATTATGCAGTTTTTTTTCTCGTGATATTTGTATTAAAATGTTTTATGAATTAAATACAACATTTATTTTGACATTTGAATTAAATCAATGTTAATGTATTTATTGTAACAATTATTATATTTACTGGGTACTTTCAGGATTTGTTCTAGGCAATTTCAGTGTATTGAATTCAATAAACTGTGATGCGCAGACGTCTGCGCAACAGCAACAGCCTCTAACAAGTTTGTTTATAATGAATCATATTGAGTTTAACCATGGCTCAGCGCACACACAAGGGCATAGGCACACACAAGGCAATCTCAATGCCCCGCAGATTGAGCGGTAATAGATGCTGAGGGTTCATACACCCGATATTGATTTTGTTTTTGTTAAAGTTTTCATTTTAGAAGATATTCTTTCCTCATTTATTTATTAGAAGTAAGTTTTAATTTATGTTTTTGTGTGTTTTGTGTGTGCATTAAAGCCATAAAACTCAAATATAAAATTAAATATGAAACTATATGATATTCTAACATCATCATCATCAACAAGGATTAAGCTCAATGGCCTGTTCCGATCTCATTATAGGTCGAAATGGTCCTTCCATCTCTTCAATAGTCTTCCCAACATTCTTCTCCTTTTTGGTGTATAATTATACATTATTCTTGGTATGCGCTGTTCTTTCATTCGTAATACGTGCTGAAGATAAGCATTTTGATAATATTTTATTCTTTCACAGAGATTAATATTAAGTTCTGTTCTTATATATTCGTTTTTATTTTTATCGGTCCTTTGGTATCCTGCTATTGCTCTCAGCATCTTCATTTCAGCAGCCTCTATTTGTTTACTATCTGCCTTTGTTAATGTCCAGGTTTCACATCCATAGATAAGAGATAGAACTGCCAATACTTTGTAAAGCTTCAAAATAGTTTCTTTTTTAGTCGTATTCATTAAAGTGCGATAATTGAATCGTTGTATTTTAGTGTGTTTATCTAAATTTCTGTCATTGCCTAAATGACATCCCAAATAATTAAAATTCTGAATTTGGTCTATAATTACATTATTTATCAGTATTTTTGTTCTTATTGCACATTTTCCTTTCTGAGCTAATATTTTTGTTTTAGATGGAGATATTCTTAAATTGTATTTTAGAGACATATTATTTAAAGTATAAAGGAATTGTTGTAAATCATTTTCTGATGCTGTCATTACTTGATCGTCTGCAGAAAGCAGAGTTGTCAATACACTATTTATATTAATTTGTTCTTGCCATTCATTTATGACAAGGTCCAAGTATAAATTAAATAATACTGGTGACAATGGGCACTCTTGTCTTACTCCCTGGTTTATTTCTATATTTTGTTTACTAATTTTATCTCCGCAGTCTATTTTAAAATTTGTTTCTATATATAAACTCTGAATGGCTCTTATAAGGTGTTGAGGAATTCCTTTCATTTCTAGTATGTTCCATAATTTATTTCTACTTACACTATCGAATGCTTTAGTAATCAACAAAAGCTACATATTCTATCAATTGGGCCATTGTGAAAACGCAATCTATACTTGACCTACACTTTCTAAATCCATTTTGTTTCTCATGTAATATTGTTTCAGCTATTTTATGAATTAGTATAGAGAAGAAAGGGTTTCAGGCTAGAATAAACATAATTCGGTATGAAAATGGAGATATGACTGCAGATTGCAGGAGTATATTAAATAGATGGAAAAGTTACTTTAATCAGCTATTAAATGTACATACAGAACATGACATTGAGGAGGCCAAGGCCCCGACATCGGGCTGTAGCGCTATAGAAGACGAAGAAGAAGAAGAAAAATAAGAAGATTTAGGATTGTATGTAGAAAAACCAAAGGGAAAGGTCCAAGAAGACAGGCAAACGATGAGGTTTAATAATGTTAACCATGATATGAGGGAAGATTTTTACAGGGGATAATTGGAAAACTATATCTCAGGAAAACGGATGTATGGAGAAATTATGTCCGCGCGGCCATGAACCTACAGGTTCGAAAACGCCAGTCGATTAGTTAGTATTAGGGCACAGTATCTTGGCAGTGGACAAAATACAGTCGCACTGTTCATGGGCTAGAATTCTATGACATAATGCTCCCATCCCAGTTAGTTTTGGGAAGGATTCGCCGTGATCACCAGATTTATTTACAACCTTGGGTGTTGTTGTCCCGCGCCGTAGCCGAGCGGATAAGGTAGGAAGCCTTGGCGCAGAGCTACGGGACTTGCGCTGGTTCGAGTCTCCATGGGGGAAGAAATTTTCTCATGGTATTTCGGCCAGTATGGGACCGGTGCCCACCCAGCATCGTGAGGCAATTGGGTAGCTACAATAAGTAGCGGCTCCAGGTTGAGGAACCAGCTATAACGGCTGGGGGACTCGACATGCTAACCACATGTCACCCCTACACTGGCTGTTGATTATCTACCTCTGTGATTGACACATGTGGATGTGAAGGGCCAGCAGCCGGCTGGTAAAAGGGCAACCGCTGAAAAGTGGAAAGACCCTCAATCAATCGGAATCGGGTGTTGTTTAATTACACGACATTGTAATTATAGCGTAGCATTATTTTTAAATTGATACCAACTCCAGTTCAAGCGAAATGTTATCTTCTCAGCTAGCTATTTGGAAGGATTCACCTTGGTCACCTGATTTATTTGCAATCTTGGAAGCTGGTCAATTACGTCATCATTGTTATTATTAATTATTGCGTAGGTTCGTTTTGAAATTGATACCAACTCCAGGTCAAGTGAAATGCTCCCTTTCCAGCTAACTTTTGGGAGGGTTCTCCTTGACCATGTGATTAATTTGCAACCTTGGAAGGCGTTCAATTATACCACCATTATTTTTATTAGTTACTGCGTAGGATCATTTTGAAGTTGGTACCAGCTCCAGGTCAAGCGAAATGTTCCCTTTCCAGCTAGTTTCTGAAAGGATCCTCTTTGACCGTGTAATTCGTTTTTAACCTTGGAAGGTACTCCAGTACATAACCATTGGTGTTATCAGTTATAGCTTAACATCGTTTTGAAGTTGATACCAGCTCCAAGTCAAGCGAAGTGTTTCTTTTCTAGTTAGCTTTTTGGAAATATCTCTTGTGATCACGTGATTATTTGCAACCTTGGAAGGTATTCAGATACATCACCATTATTGTTATTAGTGGTGCGTAGGATCGTGTTGATGTTGATATCAGCTACAATTCAAGTGAAACGGTATTGACTCTGATCTGTGAGAAAAGAGGAACGGAGGATAACACTAATTTACACAGTGGCAGATGTACAGCCAAGATAATAATATATTAGCAATGCATTTTGTTCACTGCCAAGCTATAGAATTAATCTGAACTGTGTTTATGATAGGCTATTATTTGTGTTAATTTGAAATTCTTCTCTGTAATTACTCTGTAATAGGCCTATTGCTTATTTATTGTTAATTTAATATTTTTATATAATGAGCCCTGCCAACTTTAAAGGTAAAGTGATTCCGCCACAGGTATTAGCTGGCTTTCAGATAGTAGGAGGTTGAGACTTCCACTTTGGTAGTCAATCAGTGCCAGATATAGTCCTGCGTTTTGGCCGCCTTCCTCCTACATCATGCATCCGGTACTTATTTCCGTTAGAACTGAGTTGAATCCATATACATGGTACGACCAGATGTTTTAGGTTAGCTTTAAAAATATGTTCCCATCGGTAACTGAACCCATGACTATGTTACTGCGTGCTTCCTACTGTCAACTGTAATGAATTGAATTCCAAATAAAGCCATATGTAAAAATATAATTCATATGTTTGTCCTAATATTGTCTATTATTAAATCTAGGAGATTGAGATGAGCATATTATGTAGCTCGGATGGGAAGCAGCATAAGAGTTTTCAAAAATTGTGCTGGGGAGAAGCCACACAGGAAGAACTACCCTTAGATTAGAAGAAGTGTTAAGCAAATCAAATTCATAATGTATATTTTTTAAGTATGTTTTATTATATAAAATTTTTATTTGCCAGGGATGAAAGACTTCATACCTCTGATGGTATAAATTACCTTGCTTGTCGTGACGGAGTGGCTTGCGTGCTTAAATGACATCAGGAGGTAGGCCTATGCCGGTGATAGCATTGCTGCCAGACGGGACACTCTTACCGGAAAGGCCAAGGGCGAAAAACTAGACGAAAAAAAATACATTGCTCGAAAGAGTGGCGATTTTTCACAGTAACAATATAACAATCAAGAAACGCGGACACGGTTCCAATGGGATCAACATTTCTGGATAAAATAGTTCCCATTCAGATCTCTGGGTGGGGACTACTTCAGGAAATCCAGGACAAACCTCATGCATAGACATGTTACTAGGACTATGGAATACTAGGACACTGCATATTAGTAATAGGGCAGTTGAAATATTAACTCGGGAATTAGATAAACCTGTATTCGATGTAGTCGATTCATTATTTGAGGGAGGTAAATTATACAGGGATGATTGGAAAACATTAGCTAAGGATAGTGTTGTATGAAGAGCTTATGTCCGCGCGACTAAGAAACTCCACGTTTGATGGTGCCAGTGAACTAATTACTTAGAGATCACTTCATACGAGAACAACGAAATCAAGAAAGGAAGTCTTCTTCTTCTTCTTGCAAGGATTAAACCTTTTTGGTTCGTTCCGGCTCCAAGTATTATAGCAGCTATGTCCATCTTTTTCGTGGCGTCCCCGATCTCTTTTTCCTCCTCTTGGTTGATAGTTCAGATTTTTCCTAGGCATTCTGTTGGTATCCATTCTACTTACATGTTCATACCATTTTCTCTTATACTCTTCTATTTTATCTGTCAAACAGAATATTTCTAGTTCTTTACGGATATATTCACTTCGTTTTTTATTCATTAAAGTATATCCTGCCACAAATCGTAAATATTTCATTTCTGCTTCTTCTATTATTTTAATTGGCTGTTTATTCAGAGTCCATATTTCTGAGCCATACAATATTCCAGGTACAGCCAATGCTTTATAAAATTTTTAATGTGTTTATTTTCATACTTTCTTTCCCAGCGTTCCTTTAAGGGTGCCACATACATATTGAAATATTTGTAATTTAGTCTATTATTTATGTCTTTTTCTCTATTACAATCCAAAGATAGACCTAGATAATTGAAATATTTTACTTATTCTAGTGTTTTGCTCATTTAATACTACTTTTGTTCTTTCCATTTCTTTGCCACAATGGGCCATTACTTTAGTAAGAAATTAAAGTAAATCAGAGGGATTGGGGAAGAAGAAAGAGGATTGAGAAGTAACAAGAGAAAGACGGTAAAAGCAACGCAAGGGAGATATGCTTGGACATGCATAATAAAAACATGGATGAAGAAAACAAAAATAAGTTAATAACTAACTGACTCGCACTATCGAACCCGTAGGTTGTTGGCCGCGTTGACATAAGCTCTCGTACATCCATCGCCTAAGCCAATGTTTTCTAATTAAGTCTGGTATAATCTATCTTCCTCAAATCATGGTTAATGTTACTCTCCTTCCTCATTCTTAACCTACTGGACATTTTCCCAGTGCGTTATTTACGAATAGTTACCATGCCCCTCTTCCATTCCTCATTCGTGCCTTACCTCTTGCGCATCGCAGTTTACGAGACTAAATTGTTTTTATTACGTCTGGTTTCCCATAAAGATAATGTACCTCGCTATTAACTACTCTTTTCCAATCGCTTGTTTGTTCATCTCTGTTTGGTCAAAAATGTTTCTTAAGAAATTTATTCTCAAATATTCTCAAATTTATTCTCGTAATCTCCCTTCCTCCCTTAAAGTAAGAGTCCATGTTTCGCATTCATATAATATAACTGGTAGAATAATTGTTTTATATATTATCAGTTTAACGTTTTTTGAGAGAAGTTGGGATGACAAAAGTCCCTATAATCGGTAATAAAATACATTTCTATAATTTAACGTAGGCCTAAGTTTAATTTGTTTCTGCACCTCATTCCTGTTTGTAATTATTGTTGTAGATATTTGAATTCAGTCACTACTTCAAAATGTCTCTCATTTGTTATTAACTGTCAATTTCTATCAAGTTATATAATGAATTTTAATGTGTGACCATAAAGTCCATTTAATTTTATTAATGTTTACTTGCAACCCCAATTATTTTGCATTACTGAATAGAATGAGTAAAACTAAGGAGTTGCGACTGAAAGGAATCATTAATAAAATTAATTAAATATTTGGTGTTTACTTGATGAAAATCCATGATGTTTACTTGTGTTTATTAAATAAAACTATCAAAGCGTCATATGATTCCCATAAATATCAATTTTATTCAACATTCCTAACACCTGTTTCTATACACTGTATCTTCATAAAATAAAATAAAGATAAAATGTACCTTCTTAGGTCAGAGCCATCGTCCTCAACAAATATATATATGTTATAAGTTGAGGACGACGGCGGCTCTGATATATTTTATTGGCAAATGTGCCTTTAATTAACACAAATAATGAAAGCAAGAAATTAAAATCAAAGTTTTTTTTTAATTACGAGCTATTTTTCTACGATTCTTCACAAAATGTCTCTTATATCTTACACTGCAACATATAACAATTAAAAGAAATCAAATTTATAAGTATGAGAGACAAAGATCTATATTAGGCCTATTTGTAACACTACAATTGTTATAAGAAAAGGAGGCTCAAGAAATATATTAAGGTCTTAATTAGAAAATCAAAAGCTGTAGGCTTATTCTAACAATTGTCACCCATATGGAGATCCAAACAATTCTCAACTCGAAATAAATTATGACTAGGGGCTTATTATTGTCTCTCCAACGGATCTGTGCCCCCGCAATATATGCGAACTAAAGCCTACTTCCTTTTCTGCCTCGGTAAAGCATTCCCCTCCCTGCATTCATATCTCTCTCTCTCTCTCTCTCTCTCTCTCTCTCTCTCTCTCTCTTCTCTCTCTCTCTTATATATATATATATATATATCTGTCTTTCTCCCCTCCCACTACTCAAATGTTGAGCCTTCTTGCAGGATATTATTTGCACTTGCATTCCAGTGTTGTCAACTCAACTTCAACCTTATATTATTCAATATTCATGACGCTGGAAGTTCGGCAACATCCCTACTCTATAAGTTACTGTGGCTGTTGTTTAACGTATTATACCTCCAAGTTAACTTCGCACGGGTGGAGGGGAAGAGTTTTAGCACTAGTGTCGCCGAATTACTGAATCTGTGGAAGGGATGTAGGAGAACACTGTACATCCGATCACGTATTGAAATAGTTCAATTTTAAGTTTGGACAGAGAATCCATAAACACGTGTGAAAGATCTTAACATGGTTGTGATATTAGTCATTTAAGCATGGAATGCTCAAGTGGTCGGATCATTTAAAATCACAGTATTTGTCGTCTCTCCGTTACGAGCCTCACAATAAATCCAAGTGGCAACATGTAATGAGAAGGGACAGCCCATTCCTACACGTAACCCCAATAGTAACAGAGTTGTCAAATTAGTCATTTTGCCAATGACCGCCTAGAAGGACGGACCATTAAATTCCATAGTATTTGTCAGCTCTCTACCTACCAAACAAAGAGCATATACAGAGGACAGGAAATGGCAACATAGTAAGGAAGAGAAAGAGAAAGACAGCATGTTAGTTAACATAGTTTCCGCAAGCGCAGACTACTTGGTGGAGTAGTAGTGCGGTGAAATGGTGAGAGTATAGAAGTGTACTTGAAAAACACATTGCTATTTTATGGGGGCGAGATTTGGAAAGGAACAATTGTATTCTTTACAAATTGCAGGGATGTCATCTAAACAAATGCCTAAGATTTATTTTGAAAATCTGGTGGCCAAAAATCATGTCAGACGAATAATTATTGAACATAACATCACAAAATAAAATCTGGAAGGAGATTGCATATCGTAAATGGAAATGGATTGGTCATATTCTTAGAAGGGAACTAGACTGTGCTAAAGAGACCTCTGGTATGGAATCCATAGGGTTTAAATAGGAAAAGAGAAAGACTAAAAGTGACGTGTCGCTGCTTAGTAGAAAATGTAGAACGATCCCACTACAGGCCTCAAAAGGCCCTTGGGGTAATAGGATATTAAAGCTCTCATCTTTTTAGTCAATCGGCAACAGGTGTCAGCCGGGTTGTCAGCCATAAGTGATCGACCGCCTTTACCCCAAGAACAAAGTCTAGAACTCATTTCCGTTACAGGCTGGGTCAATACCAGGGTCATGGTGCCACCAGAAGTTTTGGGATATTTTAAAAATTCTCACCCACCGGGACTCGAATCCCAGACCATCCGACTTGTAGCGTATTTCCTTAACCAACTACGCTAGGGTGTACTCCTGGCACTTCATAATAATACTCGCATTATAGCTTCACTATGATGGTTGTCTAGCGGCTCACTTTGTTTCCCCCGCAGTTATAATTAAATACAAAGATGCCGACTACCGCCACTATAATAATTCTGCATGTTAATCATTGTCAAGCATTATCGCGCGGCACCCGGTTTTATATAAAATAACAACCATCATAGTAAGTTGATAATAACAGAAATTTAACGCATAGGGAAGAGCTGTAATGAAGTAAGAATTTACTAAAAAAAAAAAAAAAGAGTCCAGTGGCGCGCTTTCACACAATCAATATGCTTCCAAGAGGACGGGCAGGAGCTACTACCACTTATATTATTACTATTGATAATAATAATAATATTAATTAATAATAATAATTACAACAATCTAATGAGATTCTATGCCATCGTGACACCTACACTCTAAATCAACCCAGAAAATTACTACAGACCTTATGGGCTACGCCAGTGTCCCCCTACGTACAGAGGGTAGATGTTGCCAAACTCATAATAACGACATTTGTTTGTTTAGGGAGGGGAGGAGGGGCAAGGTTAGCAGTACTTTTTTCCAAATCTATGTACTATACATTTAAAAGAAATAGTTTTTCTTTTACGGCATGCAAACTTGTTTTATAGTAAATATGAGAGTCGACACATTCACACAGGATAGTACAGATCCGCACGAGCTCAGTGACAAGTGGTAACTGTTTTTTTTTTCTTTAAGAGGGGGTGGCTTGGACGGCTACAACTTACAACTATGTACCTGCTGTGTTGCAATCTTCAGTTTTATATAAGGATATCTCTCCAGAAAATACTGTTAAAATGGCAATCCAGTTCCCTATTCCAAACACACAGTAACTTCCTGGGTTGAATCTGACTGTACATAGATTTAAAAAAAAACACGGAAAAATACACAATTTACTGTTGCATCAGCATCGTCAGCATCAAGGATTAGACCTTAAAGTCTGTTCCGATCTCATGCTAGAATTGGTCTGTCCATCTTTTACTGGGTCTTCCAACATTTCTTTATCCTAGTGGTTTATAATGAAGAATCTGTTTCGAAATTCTATTATTACTGTTACAATACTTAGGCCTAAATAATTACCTCAGAGAAAATTACTGTGTTGATTTGTTTCCAAAAAAATGTGAGAAATACTTAAAATGAAGTGAGAATTTGAGCTCAGAGTAACCTAAAATTATCATATTTACAATATAAAATGTGCATCAGTCATTCCTCAGACAGTGTAGCCAACTTATCACAAAATCCGGCTATGAAACAAGTGAACGCTAAACTAATCTGGTGTACACTAATCCACCCATTTTCTCACCCTACCTACCCACTGGCTTCCTGGGATATAATCCATTTATATGTGAGTAAACATGTTTACAATTGGCTCTAGCGGGAACGTGTGTTATCACATTTGCCAACATGACGCTAGCAGTCACTTGTTCTCCGATCGAATATTCACAGATGGTAAGGTGGTATAAAATAGCCCAATTTAATAATAATCTAAAAATAATATTATTAACTTAATATCAATTAATCAATTGAGTTGGTGTTTACTTGATGAAAATCCATATTTATTATTTAAATGAAAATAAAACGTAGTTTTATTTGATTTTCATATTTATTATATAATTCAATAAAATATGAAAATCAGTAAACTGAATTATATAATAAATATGAAAATCAAATGATCTCCTCCAGATAATCCCATGGCGTGACATGCCTAGAAGGCCCTTAGCCTACCAGCAGGCTGCTGGCCTCATATCCACATGTGTCAAACTCAAAGGTAGATGATCATCTAGCTAGTATAGGGGTGACATGTGGTCGGGATGTCGAGTCCCACAGCCGTTATAGCTGGTTTTCTCAACCTGGAATCGCTACTTATTGTAGCTACCCAAATGCCTCACAATGGTGGACACCGATCCCATACTGGCCGAAATACCATGAAGAATTTCTTCCCCCATAGAGACTCGAACAAGCGCAGCGCAAGTCCCCTAGCTCTGCGCCAAGGCCTCCTGCCTTAACCACTTCGCTACGGCGCGGGGGACTCCAGATATCACTATCCAATGATATTTGCTCCAAATTTCACAGTCTTCCTCATGTATACAATCCAATTTCAAATCTTAGGACTCTCTGTAGATAGCCTATGGTTCCTAGTGGATAAATCTAAAGTGTTAGGTTCATCATTTTATCTGTAATCCTTCTTTTCACTTGACAAATCATAGGCTATTCAGTCTTCTTATTTTAATTGGCGTAATTATGTCCATATCTTGAAATAACTCCTTTAACTCCTGATTGTTTATAATTATATACCAAGAGGACGAAGATCTCTGGGCCGTCCTATGAAATGCTGGAGGGAAAATTTTCTATCGGAACGTAACAGGCCTTGGCCTAATACTTGGAAGGAGGAAAAAGAAGAAGAAGAAGAAGAATAAGAATAACTCCTGTTTGTATCGTCTTCTGAAATTATTATCTATTTTATCAGCCTACCTTACTTACTTACTTACTGGCACTATCGAACCCGTAGGTTAATGGCCGCGCGGACATAAGCTCTCCATACATCCCTATCCTTTCTAAATCATTCCCTGTATAATCAGCTTCCCTCAAATCATAGTTAATGTTGTTATCCTACCTCATTCTTGGTCTACCAACTGGGCGTTTTCCCTTTGGCTTTCCTACGAGAAGCTTCCATGCACGTCTTTCATTTCCCATACGTGCAACATGTCCTGCCCATCGCAGTCTACAAGACTTAACTGTTCTTATTATATCTGGCTTCCTATAAACACCATGTAGTTCATTGTTATGTAGTCCAAAAATTTTCCTAAGAACTTTAATCTCAAAAACTCGTAATCTCATTCCCTCCCTTAAAGTAAGAGTCTATGTTTCGCACCCATATAATATAACTGGTAGAATACTAGTTTTATATATTTTCAGCTAAACGTTTTTTGAAAGGAGTTGGGACATCAAACGTCTCTGCAATGCATAATAGCACGCATTTCCAGAATTGAGCCTATGTTTAATTTCTTTGTGCATCTCATTCCTACAGTGATTATTGTTCCTATGTATTTGAATTCAGCCACTTCCTCAAAATTTCCCTCTCTATTTTATCAGCCACTAATAGTTTTTATTAATAACTCTATATTTGCTATTATCTGCGGTCAAAAGACTAGCAAATAAATTTTAATGGCAATCGCTACCATAGGCTGCTATTCAAATATTGTTTCAATATTTTTAATGAGTTGGAGAAAAAATGTTATATTTCACCTGATAAAGTTAAGTGTTCTTATGATACCGGTTTCGAAGGTCATTTCACTTTCATCTCGATTCAATCTCCATTGAAGGAGAAATAAACCTTTGAAACCAGTATCGTAAAAACACGGAACTTTGATGTGAGATACAAAAGCATTTTTTCCAACTTATTTATAAATTGAAAATGCCACAATGTTACCGGTACTTCCCACTTAAATTTTTGTTAAAATCGTTTTAATAACTTGAAACTGCGGTATAATTAGGCCTCATTTGTTAAGCTCTCCTCAGTTTTCTCAATACTCCTCTGCCAATGTAGACATGTAATTATTGTCCCGATTTTAAACCATGAAGAAAATCCACAAAATGTTTGCATCATCTTTTAATTTTATAATTTTCAGCAGCCAAATATTTTAAGAACGTTGTTAAAATATGTGTATACTGTATTGGCAATACAATAGACTAATGGGAATGCAATGAGCAAGAAATTATTTTTCTACCTGGACGAGGTGACGGTATAGTCCACAAATAAAGAGAATGAGCACAGGATGAAGGGGGACACGGGGAATTGCAAGCGATACAATGGCATACTACCTGAGAATAAAGGATCACTCATGACGTATGAAATACCTACAGCTTTCTTTCACTTCGTCTGTGGATCATATACAACCTTATTGTTGCTTACTTACTTACTCACTGGCACTATCGAACCCGTAGGTTCATGGCCGCACGCACATAAGCTCTCCATACATCCCTATCCTGAACTAATGCTTTCCAATCATTCCCTGTATAATCTACTTCCTTCAAATCATAGTTAATGTTATTCTCCCACCTCATTCTTGGTCTACCAACTGGGCGTTTTACCTCTGACTTCCCTACAAGAAGCTTCCATGCAAGTCTCCCATTCCCCATACGTGCAACATGTTCTGCCCATCGCAGTCTACGAGACTTAACTTCCTATAAAGACCGTGTAGTTCACTGTTATTCAGCATTCTCCATTCACCTGTCTGTTCATCTCTCTTTGGTCCAAAAATTTTCCTAAGAACTTTATTCTCAAATACTCGTAATCTCCTTTTCTCCCTTAAAGTAAGAGTCCATTGTTTCGCATCCATATCATATAACTGGTGAAATAATAGTTTTATATATTTTCAGTTTAACGTTTTTTTAAAGGAGTTGGGACGTCAGGGGTCTCTGTAATGCATAATAACACGCATTCCCAGAATTGAGCCTATGTTTAATTTCCTTGTGTATCTCATTCCTGTTTCTGATTATTGTTCCTAGATATTTGAATTCTACCACTTTCTCAAAATTTCCCTCATTTCTCATTCGCTGTCGTTTCCATTATATAATGTATTTCTATGTGTGACAATATATTTCGTTTTATTGATATTTACTTCTAGTCCGAATTTCTTAGTGTTACTCAGTAGTGTGTGCCTATTGGCCTTTAGTATCTCCTCGCTATCGGCCAATAGTACTACATCATCAGCATAAACCAACAGATTATTAATACCATTGAGTTGTAGGCCTTCTTCATCCTTTAAAGATTTCATGGCATGCTCTAGTTCAAAACTAAATAGTAGAGGCGATAGTGCATCTCCTTGAAGGTTTTAGTCACAATATAAAAATTATAGGCTAATATAAAATCATAAATTTAAGTAGACCTCCATATAAACGCAGTCTCCTCAAAACTAAAAAACTATAAAATCGACATACATTGAAAAATTCATGAGAATTAACTGAGAAATTACTTAAAATAGAAATTAACCAAAACAGAAAAATTACGTCATTCGACTTAAAAAAAACTTCTACACCAACATTCCGATAAATGAAACATTGGATATAATAAAACAAAAACTAAGAAATAGCAATAATAACAATAACTACGTAAACCAAATAAAATAATAAAAGCAACAACACAGCAAAACTACTTTCAATTCAATATAATTTCTGATTGGAGAACATTACCTCAGGATAGGGATGTATGAAGAGCTTATATCCCGGATGTGGGCAGAATTTTTTGACTAACCTAAAACCTCTAACGACACCATAGACCTTGGGTGGACTCAACCTCTAACCGAAATCAGTAAGAAACATTGAATCTGGGAGTAAAGGCGGCCCGTCATGCAGGGCTGACATTTTGTGCAGTTTGTCTAGAAAGGTGGGAGCTGTAACTTTCTACTACACCATGCGCCTTTTAAGGCCTGTAGTGGGATAATTTTCCTCTACCTTTAACTTTTTAAATTAGGTCTGATATATTTCTTTTTCCAAATTAACTCCCCCTTTTTATATAATAAGAAAACCAACACTTATGAATTTTAAAACAAGCTATATTAAACCAGTTCAAGTTGGCCAGAATACCTCGTTCGTACATGAATATGCACCAGATATAGTCCAGTTTTGTAAACTGTAGCCGTCTTGGTGAATCTTAAGCCATGTGACAGGAGGAAACATTGCCGATTGGGGGAGGGAAGTACATAGCATTTTCACGCTATGCTTTGCAGCTTTGTGTGGTAGCTTCCCGTTGCTTTCCACACCGGTGAAGGATGATGATGATGATGATGATGATGGCCGGATGATTTTCGGAGACCATTGGGCCCAATGCTTCCTGACATTTGTCTTACAGGTGAAAAAAAAAAAGAATAAAATCTCACCCAGGAGCCTGCCCCAACTGGGAATCCAACCCGGGCCCGCTGCGTCACAAGGCAGCACGCTACCTCGAGACCACAGCGGTGGACTTACTAATGATAATAAAATAAATTGTTATAAAAGCAACACTACGTATTCTGTAATGAACACTCCAAACATATGAGAAATTATAAGTATTCACTAACACAGAACTGGTAGATTAAAAATAAATTCAAAGTGTGTTACCCGTTTAAGGAATAAGTGCAGTTGTTGACGGATGGCACTACCATCGTGTTTATGCAGGAATAGAACACGTGACACTGCTATCTATGATGCAGAGGGTAATGGGACGTGGGACGCTGACAGTATACACTGCCTTATATGACGTCACGTGTAGCAACAAATAGAGATTCGTAATTCTTCCACCTGCAGAGATATTTTGAATGACTAATAGTAACTAATATGTTTTTAAAACTGAGCATATACTGCAGCCACTGTTTCTCCGGCCTTGACGTTTTCATGGCAGTGTTGCCGATATGGATATTCAGTGGGAGTGGCCGCTTTATATGTGCTGTTTGCAGACATACAGCTGACAACATCTCTGCAATTTCAAACCTAGCGCGCTATAGCTGCGTCAAAAGCAGTGATTGGTTGTGGCAGACATCTACTCCCACTACAACCATTTTCTTATTGGCAGTAGAGGACGAATTCTCCCTTTACCTCTCGTATAACCTAAACTTCAGAGCCGGATATATGGCGGCTAGGGTAAGTTGCTGGCAGTACCTGCAACTCGTCCTCTCCTCTTACCACACCATACAACATAGACCACTCAAATGGGACTACAGAATCCAGAACTGGAACTATAGTTGGATTAACTTTTATACATCCGCAGAGCCTAAAATTGTTGAGGAGTCATGTGGTACTGTTGATAACCTTTCGTCCATCGGATGGGGACATTAAGCCTGGCTCTTCTCTTGGTATTTTTCGAAAGGTACTTCTATGTTCATTTCATCATCCCTCATAAAACACCCACTACATATACATTTGAATATACACTCATCCAACACCCGTTTCTGTACTTGATGCAAGTTCAAATAAGAAGTAGCTGAATTCAAATATCTAGAAACAGTAATTACAAATAGGAATGAGGTGCGCAAAGAAATTAAACATAGGTTTAATTCTGGAAATGTATGCAATTATGCATTACAAGGACTCTTGTCGTCCCAACCTCTCTCAAAAAACGTTAAACTCAAAATATATAAAGCTGTTATTCTCCCAATTATATTATATGGATGCGAAACAAGGACTCTTACATAAGAGAGGAGAAAATATTATAAGTATTTAAGAATAATGTTCTTAGGTAAATTTTTGGTCCAACGAGAGATGAACAGATAGGCGAATGGGGAAGACTGCATAACAGTGATCTACATGATCTTCGTAAGAAACCAGATATAATAACAGATAAGTCTCGTTGACTATTTTGGGCAGAACATGAAAATATCAAGAATGGGGAGTGAAAGAAGGGCATGGAAATTTCTTGTAGAAAAACCAGAGGAGAAAATGCCCAGTTCGTAGACCAAGAATGAGGTGGGATAACATAACTATGATTTGAGGGAAATAGATTATAAAGGTGATGATTGGAAAATATTATCTCAGGGATGCATGTACGTATACCTTATTTCCGTGCCACCATAAATCTATGGATTCGATAGTCCTAGTGAATTAGTTGATATGATATAGGCCTTAACATCACTATTATTAAAAACGAAAAGGATGTAAGGATAATTATGAAGTCAATTAAAATTAAATGTCTTTGGTAATAGAAAAAAATCTCCTAGCGCGACAGGCCTAGAAGGCCCTTGGCCTACCAGACGGCTGCTGGCCTCATATCCACATATGTTAATCACAGAGGTAGACGATCATCTAGCCATTGTAGGGGTGACATATGGTCAGCATATCGAGTCCCTCAGCCGATATAGCTGGTCTTCTCAACCTGGAGTCGCTACTTGTTGTAGCTACCCAAATACCTAATTTTCTGGATGGGCATTGGTCCCATACTGGCCGAAATTCCATGAGAAAATTTCTTTCCCCATGGGGATTCGAACCAGCGCAAGTCCCGTAGCTCTGCGCCAAGGCTTCTTGCCTTAACCACTCGGCTACGGCGCGAGATTTCTACGGTAATAGGCTTCCTATAAATCTGTTTTTTGACCATTAAGTAAAATTAGTCGTATTTCTACATTATTTCATTAGGGTGTAAAATTCCTTCTTTTTTTTTTATTTCGAATACGTGACAAAGTTGTACCTGGCTGAAATTTTAATAAAAAAAAAAGAGAGAATTTAGGATCCAAACACAGCATCTGTGATAAATAACTTTTAGTGCACCATGTTCTCATAATAAATAGGCTTATAATAAAATATGTAGTTAAAAATTTTCCAACCTATCAATCCAACGTGGGTAAGGTTGGTAGCATTTGAAAGAGGAGTTTACAACGTTTCAGTTCAATGTTGTTAATTTTAGATGCGTCACTCATGTAAAAAATGTAACTCTTTTCACGAGAATAGCCTCAATAGCTTTAATTCCCTCGGAATTCACTAAAAAAGTGGAAGAAAAAAAAACTTTGCAAAGTCTCTTAAAATTATTGGAGCTGAGAGAGACAAACAGAAAACAGTAAATGGAGAGCACCTACATAATCACAAATAGCCAATGTGACATACTTGATTAACACATTAAAAGATAATCACCTTTGAAATGATCCCGCAAATGGATCGGAAGAGGATCACCGTACATCATATTGACCTGCCAGATTACCAGATCTAACACCACCAGATATTTTCTTGTGAGGGTTTGTTATTAACTAGGAGTAAATGATCATCATTATAATCAATGGCTCGACAGCCCCATTTTGGCCTTGGCCAACTTCAGAATCTCATGCCAGACTTCCCTGTCCTGAGCTTCATTCTTTCAGTTTTTTTTAAGATCTCCATAATTATATTATTTTTCTTCATGGCACCGAAAATTGATCTGAGTCTCTTCCTTTCAAAACGTCCTAATAATTGTTTTTCAATAGAGACCGGATTATATGTAACATAACAAGCTCGAAATATGCATGCAAATATGCGTGAAAAATGCTTAAAATATGCATGAAAAATGTCAATAAATTATTCAATACCAAATGATAAAAAAACATAATTATTAATTTATTAGACATTTAATTTCTAAATTAACACAATAATTAGTATTTTTATTATCTATTTATTAAAATTATCAATCAGTATCAGGGAAAAGTGTTGTTCACAAATTAAAATATTCTATATTTTGCTGCTATTGTAAACAGAAACGATCAGGTACTGTTCGGTAATAACGTTGTGTCTTCGATTGCTCAAAATAATTTTATAAACAGAAAAGGACCGTGCTACTTCAACTGAAGCAACTAAGCAGTATTTGAATTTGGGTGCTATTTTGGCAAAGCTCGCCCGTCCCATTTATAAAAAAATTAATTTGACACAAAGGTTCAAAGCCTGGGTTATCATTCAAAAATGTTTTGAAACTTTTCCTTAAGTTAGCTTGAGAATACATTCGGCAATAAGGAGTTCAGTTGACGGATTTTACCCATTAACTGAAATAGAATCAATCAACGTCAAAGCTTGAGTTTCAAACTTTTGTAATAGTTGCAGGTATATGGAAAGAATGAGTGCTAATCACAGCATATTTTTAAATACTGGAATCGTTAAATGCTTTCTTGCACTGACAAACTGCCAAACCCTCTGCACTATCGAAATCGTTTTACTATACTATTGACGGCCTCGAAATGTTCACTGTAAAACAACCCAGATTTTTAAAATGTTGTAAATATAGCGCGAAAATATGCATTATCACTAGTTTTTAGTTAAAATATGCAATGACTGATGAAGAAGATCTAAATATGCAAATGCATATAATACGGTCTCTATTCATCAGATTTTAACATTGTCCAAGTATCCGATGCATATGTTAACACTGGTCTAAGAAGAAACTTAAACATGAGTATTTTTGTCTTTCTATAGGCTATATAAACTGAGATATAAACATCTTCCTGAGTCCAAAAAAAGCATGTGTTTGCAGCCATGATGCCGAATTGTCAGTTCTACAATTTACTTCTGATTCTAGATAAGTAAAGCGTTGGACCATTTTAAATTTTTATGAACCCACTTCCAAATTAGGCAAGATTTACATTTATCTTTAATCACCGGCATGTATTTTGTCTTAGCCTGGTTAATTTTAAGATTCATCTTTTTCGCTGCCTTCTCCAGAATAATAAAAGCATCCTTCATGCTAATTGACTTCTCCTTATTATATCTATATCATCGGCATATGCAAGATTTTGCATAGATTTATGAAAAATGGTTCCCATTATATTAAGACCTGCATCTCTTATCACTTTTCGTAGGGCAATATTAGAAAGTAAACAGACAAGAGAATCTCCTTGTCGTAATCCATTTCTTGTATGAATGTGCTCAGTTAATGCATTTTCATTCCAGATCTTATATTTATTATTCATTGTTATTTTAACCAGTGCAATACGTTTCAGAGGGGATTTTAAATTCTTACATTGCTGCATATAATAGACCCAGTCTTTGGTGTCATATGGCGCCTTAAAATCTATAAAAAGCAGACCTTATATAGAAAATGGAATAACGACTAACATTTATTTATTTCATTTACGAAACACAAGGCACAACAAATTATTTCCACAACTGATGCTAAACGCGTCTGATTAATTTAAATTAAGTCAAGTTAACATCTAATTTCAATATACAAGTAAGTCCTGAGCTTCATACAGACTGTTGCTAGCTGGGACGGTTGTGGTCTATTGGAGAGAATGTCTGTCGCCTCATGAATCCCTCTGTCGTGCTTTTTTTCTTCTTTTTTTTTCACTCTCGTCCTTAATTCAATTCATTTTCTTCGTTTTCATTTATTTGCTTTGCTTTATTTTATTTACAGCATTTATCGCACTACTTGTTTACGCTAAATTATTTTCCCTTGCAGGGCACACAACGAAATAGGACGGATTTTAGTTTCTCAAACAGTTGTGTACTTGTGAACCAAGTGGCTGACCACTGATCATGCTCAATGGTGTCATACTGGAACTTGAAAATTATCTGTGCGCCATTAATTCTTTCAAAGGCTGTAGGCCTACATGTCTCAGACGCAGTGTACCCGGTTTCGATATACGGTCGGTACAAGATTCCTGGCCGTTTTTTTTTTTGCTGACAAATTGTCAGGAAACTTTTTAAGGGTGAAATAGTTTCCCAGTACTATCTGATTATTATACTTACCGGTCTTGTTTAATATGAACATATGTGTCAATAGCGTGTTTTATCTTAAATATTGGTGTTATCTCAGAAGTTCCCGGAGTTAAGCTGATAACTTATCCTGGTTGTTTCATTTCAGTTTTGTTGATTCTAGCCTCCTTGGTTTATTCTCGGAGTGTTACGACTACACTCCTTGATGTGTTAAGTCTGGCATCTATGTAATGCTGCAGCAATCTTTGTCTACATGTTACAACGCTGTAGTCACGCGATCCTATCGTTGACGCTCACACTCTTTCACAATCACTTCGGTCGCCAAGCTGACCACATCACTGCACTATCGTTTCGGTCGTCAAGCTGACCACATCATTGCACTATCGTTTCGGTCGTCAAGCTGACCACATCACTATCAGTTCGGTCGCCAAGCCGACCACATCACACTATCGTTTCGGTCGTCAAGCTGACCACATCACTATCAGTTCGGTCGCCAAGCCGACCACATCACACTATCGTTTCGGTCGTCAAGCTGACCACATCACTATCAGTTCGGTCGCCAGGCCGACCACATCACACTATCGTTTGGGTCGTCAAGCTGACCACATCACTTTTCACGTCGGTCTCTAGTCGGACCACATCACATCACGTCTCGCTCACAAAGCGGGACACACAAACATCAACTACGGTCTACACATCGAGACCTCAGCACAATCAATTGAAGCTAAGTATTCATCTCAATAAATTATTCTTAATATTTCAAACTACAGACGTGTTGTTATTGTATCGCCACGTGGTACATTCTTTTGATCATACCCAGCACCTATGGATTCGGTGCACTCAGTCCACTACAGAGGAAACAACGCTAATTACTATTCGGTGCACCGACAGATGTAGTGTGCAGTTATTCACCCACATAACACTGGTTATGACTCAATATGCGTTTGTGGTATAAAAAATTGTATGCTGAAATCTTTTACATGACAAGTCTTGTTCCTGTAAGGCCCGGTTGGCGTGGAGCACATGAGAAGTGGGAGGTTAAACTAAGAAAAATAAATAGATAATCAATTGAGTTGGTGTTTACTTGATGAAAATCCGTATTTATTAATTAAATAGAGAGATATTTTAAATTATCCAGATGAGGACTTTAAATAGCTTCGCTTCGACTTTATTCATCCGGATTCATAAGCTAAAGTCCTTAGCCTACTTAGGAGACTAATTATTTTCGTAAAATTTCCCTTAATTAATGTAGTAATATTAGTAATAGCTCCTCTCAACTTCTTGGAAATAGGCTATAGGCCTAGGACCTTCGTGAAAAGTGTAATCTTTATTTGCTAAATCCTTGACTTCATTCCAATCTTTCCCTTGCTGTTCAATTTCTGTTATACTGTGGTGCGCCATGTAATTTTCGGTCTTCCTCTTTTCTAAGGTAATCCTTTCGATTCCAATCCTGAGCTATTTTTGGTACATTTTTTAGTTCTCTCCTGGCGCTGTATCCGGCCAATTTCGATTTACGATATTTAAATCTTCTTCCAGATTTCATTTTATGTTATCTTCCAAAATTCTTCGTTTTATATGGTTTTTTGGACGCCAGATTCTCAAAATAAATCTCAAGAATCTGTATATATACATGGAATATTTTATACATTCCTATTGTATATGTTTCTATACATGTCTCACACCCATGTAGGAATGTACTTTACAAATTGCTATTGAATAGTCTTAAATTTAGTTCTTGTTGAGATTTTTTTGGATTTCCTTATGGATGAGAGCTATGAGAATTAATCTTTGATTTTCTAATTCTATCCTCTTTAATATCTTCCTCTTAATCTTCTCCTCTTTATTCCAAGCTTTTCAAATAATTAAAGTCGGTTAATTTCTCTACTTCTCTACCATTGAGCTGCAATCGCATTTCCATTTCAGTTATTACTACAGTTTATGTGACGTAATAGTTTCAAGTGATGCAACATGTATAACCATAGCTGGCAATTTGTTTATCAATGAAAATTATAGGCCTAACTAACTCATTGGCACTATCGAAACTGGACGTTCATGGCTGCATGGTTAACCTATAGGCCTAAGCTCTCCGGAGATTGGTATCCTGATCCTATCATTCCACGTATATTTGTCTCTCTCAGCTGACGATCAGTTTTCTCCTCCCACCTCATTCTTGATCTACCAATTCGTGTTTTCAATATCATTTTCCTACAAGAAGTTTCCATGCTCCTCTCTCTTTACCTATTCGTGCCGCGTCAGTTGCAGTTTACGAGATTTATCTGTTCTTATTACATCCGTTTTTCCCATAAAATATCATGTAACTGTTGTTTTCTCCATTCATCTCTCTGTTCGTCACTCTTTGATCCAAAAATGTTCTGAACACTTTATTCTCAAATACTAAAATCTTTACTCCAACTTAAAATAAGAGATCATATTTCGCAACCGTATAGTAACTTGGAAGAATCGCCATTTTATATACTTTTGGTTAAATATTTTTTTAGAAAAAATTGGATAATATCCGGGCGGCCATTAACCTCTGGGTTCGATAATGCCAGTTAGTTAGTGAGTGAGTTATACTAAGTTTAGAAATAGACCTATTATTAATGATACGAAAGAAGGTGTTTTCTTTTCCTATTTGCAAAATCAGTTTAAGTCCGGTAAAGAGGAAATTTCGAGATACAGATACGCGTTTGTGGTAACTTTTCTAAGCCCAACTTATATCCCTGTGATCATTAAAAATTAAGTTCAATTTTCTATCTAATTGGGTGCTCATAATTTGTGTGGAGAAATTTAAATGATAGTGGAGGAGTCGAAAAAATATTTTGAAATTTGGAACTTGTGGTCTGCGATTTCAAAATTCCACTTATGTAAAAATTGTTAAGGATTATTAATTTGGATATGATGTGGTGACGCAGTTGGATATATAGCTAGCAGTCAACGAAGTGTTGGCAGTAGCATGCCGCCGTATGGCTGAATTGTGTACGATAGAAACATTCTTAGGCTACATCGTATTTTACGGGAAATAAGACTGAATACAACATAAGATGGCGCCAATAATAAGGAACTTCCTCCATTTCTTATCTATTTATGATACAAATTATATCTATAGGCCTACTTAATTAGACGTTTTGCGCGATAGTGCGTTTTGTCGTACTTACAGCAATGTCGACCATGATTGAAAGTTCAACTTCCTACATTTCGGGGTTCTTCTTCTTTAGTAGGCGACTACAACCTCATTGAAATTTTGGCCTCTTCAACAATTTTCTCCATCTAGATCTATCCTGGATACAGACTGGCCAATTTCCAATTTTCATCTCCAATATATCTTTTATAACATCATCCTGCCATCTCTTTTTTGGGCGTCCAGCAGTTCTGGTGCATATTGGTTTCCATTTGTATATTCTTCTTACAAACTTGTCTTCCTGCATTTTATTTATATGTCCAAACCAGCGCAATCTTTCAGCTTTAATGTGGTTTATTATATTTTTATTTCGTATTAGATTATTTAATTCAGAGCTCATTCGTATACAGCATGTGCCATCGCTTTCTCTAATTGGTCCAAAAATTCTCCGTAAGATCTTCCTTTCAAAGATGAATGGTTTTTGTTTATCAGACTCCTTCAGTACCCATGTTCCACAGCCATAAGTTACAAACGGTCTTATTAATGTATTATACAGTTTAACTTTAGTTAATATGGAGACAAGTTTACTTTTGAATAGTATTCTATTTGCATAGTAGGACTAAGCTTTATTGCCCAAAGAAATTATTTCACCAATTTCTTCCTCTATATAGTTTTCCATTTACAGTTGAAACAAGATATTTATATGATTTTACTTCTTCTATATTTGTATCATTGACGTTCAGATTACTTAGTTTTTCATTTCTTGTTGTACATTTTAAGTATTTTGTTTTAGAATTATATATTATTAATCCATTTTCAACCGATTTTTCTTTCAGCAACTGGAAAGTTTCTCTTAGTGTTGGTATGTTCCTTGCTGTTATCAATATGTCATCTGCATATGCTATACATTGTTTAGATTTGGTCTAAATGTTTCATTATTGAATCAACTACTATACTGAATAGTGTTGCGGATAAGGGATCTCCTTGTTTAACTCCAGGTTTAACTTTAAATTCTTTACTGAGTTTATTATTTATTCTAACTTTGGCTGCTGCGTTTTTAAGTGTTAATTAATTAATCTTATTAATGTATTGGGTACCTTACATTTTGACAAACATGCAATAACTTTATTTCTTTGTACGGAGTAAAATGCATGAGTGTAATCTATGAACAAATTATATAAATCAATTTTGTATTCATGGAATTTTTTTAAATATTTGTCTAATAATAAACATATTATCTATAGTGGATCTGTTTGGACGGAAACCTATTTGATAATCTGCTAGACTACTTTCCACAATTTCACATTTCGGGATTGCCAACTAAATAACTATACTGTAATATTACATATTACAAATGTCGTGCGGGAAGTAAACCACTGCTCTTTATGTACGTATACTACGTACAATGTATATACAAAAATATATCCAAAAGGTAGTGTTAATATACATTAGGCCCAATAACAAACAAATCACTGCATTTTAAATGAACCGAACTTTTTCTGAAACAATATAAAACAATAAATGCGTACTTGCTCCCATTTTATGACTGTTGGTGTCACGGCCTATTGTAGTCTCAACTAATAAACATTGCCACACTGTTAACGTTAGTCAGTTGTTTATAATGAACGCAAGTATTTCCAACAAATATGTTATTATTTTATTATTATTTTTAAAACAGTATCGCGCAAAAAATAATGTACAACGCACGTTTGTGAAGTGTTTCACAGAAGCGAGGAAATGTTTAAAAACATAGCGAGGACTCAGTTTTTAAACAAATCCTTGCTTCTGTTAAAACCACTTCCCAACCTCGCATCGTAATATACTATGACGCTTCTTCTGTGGTGTCAATAGATTCCCTTTAGAGGGCCTATATACCAGTACAATTTCATTATGAGCAGAATTTATGTTCCATGGTGACTCACCTGTAAATTCTGATGTTATTTTAACCATATTCTCAGTGGTTAATGTGGAATATTTTTCCCCTACACTTCTTTAAAATATTTTTTTTAAAAGTAGTTTCTATCAGCATTTCAAATGCTTTGCTTTCCATTGTTTAAGAAATTCTACAAACGTTTTGCCTTTCGAAACAATTGAACACCGCATTCTGCATTGCGCATACGTAAGAATATAACGACGCATATTTTACGTATTAAAATTGTAATTATATGTTTATGGGAATAATTTAAGTTACATAGATTTGTGCTAGATGATATAGGCCTATATTTTTATTTCCTTTATTTCTTGTGTTAGGGAGCGAACTACATTTTCTTACAAGCTTAAAGGTAAAACCATTATTCGACCAATGAAAGCGCAGTCATACATGTTTTTTTTTTACATTACACACACGCCTTAGCATAGTGGTTAAGGTACTACGCTACAAGCCGGAAGGTCGATGGTTCGAGTCCCAGTGGGGTCAGGATTTTTAAACTGACTCAAACTTTCTGGAGGCACTATGGCTCTGGGTTTAACTCAGCCTCTGACGGAAAGTGTACCAATGATTCAAAGTTCAGTTTATGATCATATTTACAGGGGTAAATTTAACTTTTTTTCCACAGTGCTTGTTCTGGGGGTAAAGACGGCCGTCACGCATGGCTGACAACCTAGCTGACCTCCTGCTACCCCAAGGGCTTCCTAAGGCCTGTAGTGGGATCACTTTACCTTCTCACCTTTTACTCGAACTTAGTTCGGAAGAGGCTCTAGGTCTATAATAGACATAATTAGAAGTAACGTCGAATTACAATAAAAATAGGGTTCTAATTTGCAATTAGGAAAAGCAGAGAAACTAGTTTTTTATAAATTGTTTCCAGACAAGCAGTCTGTAGGCCACGGTTAACATAACTAAAGAGAAACATTTGGACTCGAGCTGCTATTTAAACACAGTATCTCCAGCTTTATGTGCAAGCTTGTCTGGAAATAATTTTATTTGCATAGAAGTTTTGTGAATTGGCTGATATTTTAGTGAAACCCCATCATAATGGCTTTACTCAATAGAAGCACCTACATTTCTTGTTAACACAACTTAGGGGGACACGGAGATTGAAGAGAGAGGGATTTAAGTTGGATCAGCGAGATGTGCCTATGTAGCTTAACGGTAGAGCACCAGCGTTTGGATTCAAATCCCGGTATATGTGCAAAATTTTTCTCGCAATTTAACTTAAGTTAAACTAGTTTCCGTTTATTTGCCCATAGGCTGCTTGGGCCTATATAAATTACATGTAACTCTCAGTTACCTTATTCGTCCTGCGACATAGTCGAGCGGATTAAGATATTATGTCTTGGTGCAGGTTCGAGTTCCAATAGAAGAAGAAACTTTTTTATGGAATTTCAGTCAATATGGGACTGGTACCCATCCAGCGTCGTGAAGAATTTGTGTAGCTACAGTAATTAGCAGCTCCAGACTGAGAAAAACATCTTGACCACATGTCACCCCTACAGGCCTTCTTGATGGATCATCGTCTACCTCTGTGGATGTGTGGCCAGTATCCAGATGATAAGGCAATGGCCTTCTAGACCTATCTAGTAATAGAAAGTTAGTTATTTAACTATGTATGTTGACAAGCCCCGCGCCGTAGCCGAGTTTTAATGCAGTAGGCCTATTCCATAGTGCGTAGCTGTATTACTTGCGCTGGTTCAATTTCTTATGAGGGAAGAACATTTTTCATGAAATTTCAGTCATTGAGAGACCAGTGCTCACCCATTATCGTGAGGAATTTGGGTAACTAAAGTAAGTAGCGGGTCCAAGTTAAGAAAACTAGCTTTTACAGTTTGGGAATCCGAAATGCTGACCACATGTGACCCCAATAGTGGCTAGATGATCGACCATTTCTATGATTAATACATGTAGATGTGAGGCCAGCAGCTGATTGGAATGCCAAGGATTTTCTAGGCCTGTCGCGCCGTGGAGTTTTATTAATGACACATATCATCAGAGTCGCAATCCCAGTCTTGGCTTGAAATTGCTGACAAATATTTCTCACCACCCTCTTATTTGAGGCTTGAGTTTCTTTTACGCTGTATCGTGTGGCCCAAAAGTCGGTTAACAAATGGAAGTTTTGAGGAATGTGCTGTTTTAGGTATTTTTTTATTCTGGATACAATGGTAACAACGAAACAATAAAATAAAAATAAAATAATTATTATAACATTGAATAATAATAACAGAATTACAACAACGTGCTATTTTAGGTATTTTTTTTATTCTGGAAACAATGGTAACGATGAAACTATAAAATAAAAAGGAAATAATTATTACAACAATGAATAATTATAGTGGATTTGTGTTTGTGTTTCTGACAGATGTACTGTATCAGAAAACAACTCTCAAAGAAAGACAGTTTACAACGTTAGATATTACATTGAAGTCAATCATGTTTACTTCAGAACAAAGAGTTCAATTAGTATTGCTTTGTGGTGATAACCATCGAACTTTGAGAGAGGCTGCAGATAAATTTCACAGGCGGCATCCTGAAATACCAAAACCATAATTTCAAACTGTGTAAACTTTTAAATAAATTTAAGAGGACCTTTTCTATGCTGGATGCAAAGCAAAGTTGCAGACCATATACAATTAATGTACTTGCAGAGATTATTGCAAGCCCTAAAAGATCAATTCGTTATGTGTCAAGGTAGAGTGGAGTCAGCAAGGAATCTGTTCGGCGAATTTTAAAAGCATCACATTTTCGTCCGTATAAGATGATACATGTTTACACAATGTATGACAATGATCCTCTACATAGACGTCATTTCTGCAATTGGTTCACCAATCAAATGGACAATGACAATGATTTCATTTAGCGAGTTATTTTCAGTGATGAGTGTTTATTTTATTTGGACGGTCATGCCCACTCAAAAGGCTCGGTATTGGTCTAGGCAAAATCAAGTATGGATACGTGAAGTGGATGACCCAGGTAGCCTACCCCCAGAGTAATGGTGTGGTGTGGTTTTGTTGGTGATACGGTTGTGGGCCCACATTTCTTTGAAGGCAATGTGAACCAACTGTCTTACAGTGAAGTACTGGACTCTATTCTACTAGACTTTCTAGATGACTTGCCATTGAACAGACGGCAACAATTGTGGTTTCAACAAGATGGAGCTACTGCCCACTATGCTGTAATTGTTCAAAACAATTTGAATAGGAAATTTTGATATCAGTGGATTGGACGGAGTGGCCCTGCGCGGTCACCTGATTTTGACGCCTCTAGACTTCTTCCTTTAAGGATATGTAAAACAACATGTGTTCCAGACTGAGCCCGTATCACTAGAAGACTTGAAAGAGAATCTGTAATGTCATTCGGCATATTTCACCAGATACACTTTCAAATGTGAGTGCTGAATTTCGTGATCGAATGAGACATTGTCTCCAGGTGGATGGACGTCACTTTGAAAATCTGCGTTAGCTCTGAAAAATCCATGAACATGACAATTCAATCACTGTGGTTAGTTTTAACATTTTAACATCTGCCAAACTTCTCCCATTTGTCAACCGACTTTTGGGCCACACGGTATAAACCCAGTCCAAAAGACACCAGTCAGAAGTTTTACACCATGTTTGAATTCGTGAAACTCCGGACCAGAGACAGGCCTAAGTATTGTAATTATTAGAATGGATTTCTTGTCTGTACTGACAGGCTATGTCTTGTCCAAACACAGTTGATTTAAATTTAATGATGATTAATGTCCTTTATTGCTAATGTTAAATAAACTGCAAGTTTTCATGCAATCTCTTGAATGGATTTGACTCTATTTGAGGGGATATTTAATAATTACATGTGTACAATTTAAAATACTAAGAAATTGTGGCTGGAAGTAAACATCAATAAAAGTAAATATAGCCTATGATCAAAACATATAGCTAGCCCCTAAATTCATGAGATAAGTTTTGAAGAAATGGCTGAATTCAGATATCTAGAAAAAATAATCACAAATAGAAATTTGTTGCAGAAATATATCAAATATAATAAGCACAATTCTATAAATGCACACTATTGCGCATTACAAGGACTTTTGTCACCACAACTACTGTCAAAAATGGTTAATTGAAAAATATAGAAAACTGTTATTCTCCCAATTGTAGGCCTATTTTTTGGATGCGAAACGTGGACTCTTGATTTAAGGGTAGAGAAAAGATAAAGAATATTTCAGAATAAAGTTATTTGGAAAATGTTTGGACTAAAAATAGACGAACAGACAAGTGAATGGGGAAGTTTACTTACCCTATATGTGAGCACCATGATTTTTATGGGAAGACAGATGTAATAATAAGAGTTACCTTAAGTCCCCAAGACTACGATGGGCAGGACAACTTCTCCTGAAAAAACGGTTAGGCCTAATTGAAAAATATAGAAAACTGTTATTCTCCCAGTTGCAGGCCTATTACATGGATGCGAAACGTGGACTCTTGCTTTAAGGGCAGAGAAAAGATAACGAATATTTCAAAATAAAGTAAAACTCCTTGTAGAAAAATCAAAGGGAAAGCTTTCAAAAGGTAGGCCAAGAATGAGATGGGAGAATAACATGATTGGATGGTAGTAAATTACACAGGGATGATTGGAAAACATTAGTTCAGGATAGGAATGTATGGTGAGACCATGTCCGTGTGACCATGAGACTACGAGATCGATAGTGCCAATTAGAGTTAGTTCGTGTACAATTTAACCAAGGATTTCTCTGATAGGCCTAAATGGCTATTAGGCCTATTAGATATAGGCCTACATGTAAAATTAGTCTTAAAAATATCAACTTATATATTGCTGTAACAAATTCAGTAGAAACAGCAATCATTCCGATTCGGGCCTCGGCTTCCCTCAGAACCCACTTCCAAGTATCTCTGTTACTGGCAACCAGCGACCATCCCTCGATTCTTAGTTTTCTCAGATCTTCCAAAATCTCATCCGTCCAATGAAGTCTCGGTCGTCCCACATTCCTTTTTCCTTCAAATTTACTTTCCATAAATTTCTTGGATATCTCATGTTCACTTAGTCTTTGTATAATCCCCTGAATCTTGAAACTTTAATTGATTTAACCACATTAGGAGACTTTACAACTCAGAGTTATATATTATATTACATAGGCAAATTTTTCTTGATAGTTTATTTTAAAATGAACACAGTATATACATGGGGTCTATCGATCTTAGACAAGGTCCTTGTTTTACTGCCATATATTAATTCTATTTCTACCAGAATTTTGTTCAGAATACATTTCGTTTCTCTTCTAAGTAAACTTGACATGAAGTGTCTCAAAAACCCAAAATATGTTTTTTTTTTGGCATTTTGAATTCTCCTACAGATCTTTTCACTGTTAGTATCATTAGTGTATAATTAATTCAGTACCAATATATACAAAACTAGGAACCATGTGAAATTTATATTGACTATTTAACTCATGCCCTAAATGCAATTCAATGACCAATCATGTTTCAATGATTTTTTTATTACAGCCAATCACAGTCGTGTTTTACCTCGAATTTATCAAACAAGTTTATCATGTTAAAGAAAGCTCCCCCTTTTTAACACTCTGAATAGGTCATAGCATTATTTTGGGGCACGCCGTAGCGTAGTGGTTAAGGCACTGAGCTACAAGCCGGAGGGTCGAGGGTTCAAGTCCCGTTGGTGTCAGGATTTCTAAACTGATCCAAACCCTCTGACGGCACTATGGCCCTGGGGCCGACTCAGCCTCTAACGAAAATTAGTACCGGACGCTTGTTCTGGGGTAAAGGCGGCCGTCACGCAGGGCTGACAACCCGGCTGACATAAAGTGCCGATTGTCTAGAAAAAAGTGGGAGCCTTAACCTCCTACTACCCCAAGGGCCTCCGGGCCTGTTGTGGGATCACTTTACTTACTTTACATAGCATTATTTTGCAGTGACTGACTCTCCAAGAAATACGGCTACCAGATTGCATATATAGTGCACGAATGTCAGCTGATGGCGCTTGCGGGAGATAATATAAAAACATTTGTAGCAATTTATCATACCAAAAAAAAAAACACTGCAGTTTCTTAAAAGAATTATTTCCTAGGAAATAACGTTGCAGAAAGATATAATTGACATATTTACATCATAGGACATCATATATTAATTAATACCTATAAAGTTGGTTTTAAATTTCTCCACTGGGGTGCATTCTTACAATATTGTGATCCTTTGTCAATAAATAATATGATCTGTTTGCAGTGATGAATAAGCGTAACAATCGTTTCTCATTTGTTTTGAAACATCGCTTCTCATTTATTTTCAAACATCGCTGTTTACATTAAGTAAATAAATATTTTCAAATAACTATATTTAAATAATGATTTGTGAGTAAACAGCTTAATTTTATTTCTTAAATAGTCCTAACAAATGCCACACTTGATTTCCAAATTCTCTAGATAAATTCACTCCTCGCTTTTGGAAATCACTCGTGGCATTACTTATGATTAATATTTACATGGGTTATCTGTGCTAGATTTTTTTTTTGCCACAAGTTAATATTGGCCTACTTTTTTTTTTTTTTTTCAATCTGATTTTGTTGGCTGCTATTTCTATTGGCATATAGGTTCCCTTGATATTAGAATTCTCTTATAACTGTAAGTGACTATTATTAATTCACTGGCACTATCGAATCCATAGGTTTATGGTCACACGGTCATATGCTCTCCATATACCCTAATTCTAAACTAATGTTTTCCAATCATCCCTGTGGTAATCTACTTCCCTCAAATCATGGTTAATGTTATTTTTCCATCTCATTCTTGTCAATCAACTGCACGTTTTCCCTCTGGTTTTCCTGCAAGAATATACCATGCCCCTCTTCCATTTCCCATTCGTGCCACGTGTCCTGCCTATCACAGACTTTACTATTATTGCATCTAATTTCCTATAAAGTTTATGTAACTCACTGTTATGAAGTCTTCATCATTCGCCTGTTTATTCATCTCTCTGTGATCTAAAATTTTTCCTAGGAAATTTATTCTCAAATATCCTACCCGTAATCTCCGTTAAAGTAAGATTCGCTGTTTCGCATCAATATAATATAACTGGGAGAATAGCAGTTTTTATATATTTTCAATATAACGTTTTTTGAGAGAAGTTGGGACAAGAGTCCCTGTAATGCATAATAAAATACATTTCCAGTATTGAACCTAAGTTTAATTTCTTTGTCCGTCTCATTCCTATTTGTAATTATTGTTCCTGGGTATTTGAATTCCGCCACTTCTTCAAAACTTCATTCTTTCGTCATAAGCTGTCCATTTCCATTATATAAAGTATTTAGGCTATACGTGTGAACATATATTTAGTTTTAATGATATTTATTTCCAGTCCCAATTTCTTACTGTTACTCAATAGAGTATGCGTGTTGGCACTTAGTATCTCTTCGCTGTAGCCTAATAGGCTAATACCCATCATCATAAGTAATGCCATGAGTGATTTCCAAATTATCTAGAGAATTTGGAAATCAAGAGTGGCATTTAACGAATAAAATTAAGTTGTTTACTCACAAATCATTATTTAAATATAGTTATTTTAAAATATTTATATATTTAATGTAAACGGCGATGTTTGAAAACAAATGAGAAACGATTGGTACGCTTAATTTGCATCTTTTGTTCGTCACTGCAACCAGATCATATTATTTAATGCCAAAGGAACGCAATATTGTAAGAATGCACTCTAGTGGAGAAAAACGAAACACATCAAACTGTATATTAATTCATTTCTGATGTCCTATGATGTAAATATGACAATTATATTTTTCTGGGAAAAAATACATTTAAGAAAGTGCAAACAGTGGTTTCTTTTTTTGGTGGTATAATCAATTACTACTAATGTTTTTACATTAACTCCCGCATGCGGTATGTTTTGACATTCATGCACTATATATAGGCCTACAATCTGGTAGCCGTATTTATTCAGCTTACGGCAGTGGAACAGTGAAGACAAGTCAAGGCATCCTAGATTCATCGAGTACGCAAACTTTCCTGTTGGCGGTAACGACAGCTCTTGTTACTGGTAGTAAGGATCACCGACGAGCCAACGTGAACTGGTGGACAACCTGTGGCCAACCTTGGCGACTTGAGCGCTACTGCTCGGGCTTTTGCCTCTCTCTACTCCAAGTTGCAGATTGAAATTATATTTTCTTCTGATTGCTGGCTGAAAATAGTGAATTGGTGAATAGTGTTGTGCAGCATGTCGCTTTTTTCCGGGTGGGGCCTGGCGGCCACACTCACTTAAGAGTATTCAGTGTTTTTCAGTGAAATTTTTTCAGTGTTGTGTTTATACAGTGGTGTTTGGTCCCTGCAAAGCAACTCTATTAACTGCGAGTGCTTTGTTAAGCCTTATCTGCTGGCTTATTGTGTTCAGTTTTTAGTTCAGTTAATCAAGCCAAGTGCTAGTGTAGTAATAAGTAATTAGTGCTGAACAGTCTTACCATGGCTGCTTCACTAAAAAGCGTGAGTGCCGAGCAGGCTATGGACCTTGAGTATGAGGAGCCCTCGGCCTACGAACTTTGGGAAACTGCGCTCAAAAAATTTGAGAGATACGTAGATAATCAAAAATTTCCATCTGAATCAAAATTCCTAGAAGTAGCTAGAGAGGTGCGTGGTTCCATTGTTATAGTTATCAATTACATAAGCGCGTTCCCAGATTTCGGTCAGTCCGATTTTGCTCGTGATATTACACATGATTGCCTAAAAAGATTAAGTGAGATTAAGCTCAATATGAAATCTAACCAAGATTATCTTGAAAAAATGCTTCATGAATTGAAAACAATACTTATAGAGCTTCCTGTATCCTGTTTTTTCAAAGGTGCGGATCATATTCCTATAGAGAATACAGAATATGTACCTGAACCTAAAAAGATTAAAACACATGAGAAAGAGAAACCATCCCAAAATAGTTCAAATAACAACATGAATACAGTTTCAAATAAAGAGAAACCATCCCAAAGTAATTCAAAAGTTAACATGAATACAGTTTCAAGTAAAGAGAAACCATCCCAAAATAATTAAAAAATTAACATGAATACAGTTTCAAATAAAGTGAAACCAACCACAAATAAGGCAACTAAGGTCACATCACGACAAAATGAGGTGTCGACTGTGCCAATGCAAAATAAATTTTCAATTTTATCCGAATTACCGGAACCAATGGACACTGTCGACCCTCAGGCTCCTCAACTTGGATCGTCACGGGACAAGCAAACTACAGCAGCTACCAGGCGTAGTGGCCAACCGTCCAGGGAGCCTCAAGTAATGCCGCAACCGAAAAGGGAACCACGCCCACCACCCATAACGGTGATTGGACATGGTGACCTTTTCAGGATGAATCGGGAATTAAAAGGAAAATTCGAAAAAGACGTGAAAGTAGTAAAAACCCAGGACGGTTTGAGATACTACGCTACCTCGGAGGCAGACTTTCAGCTACTCAAAGAGTACTTCAAAAATGCAAAGAAAGAATTTTATACATTTCAACTCAAAAAAGATCTGCCTCTGAGGGCTGTCCTAAAGAGGCTTCCTTCCAGCATCACTGCTGATGAAGTCAAGGAAGAACTTAAAGAACTAGAATATCCAATAATATCGGTAAAGCAAATCACCAAAAAAGAAGGTGAAGTTATACTCCCTTACCATTATACATCCTGGAACTTCAGAACAATGATGCTGGTAGGGAAATATATAACTTAAACCGCCTCTGTTTGACAGTGGTAGCTGTGGAACCATACAGACCTAGGGCTGGCATGAAGCAGTGCTTCAGATGCCAGAAGTTTAACCATACTTTCATGGGGTGTTCCTTGACCCCATCTTGCGTAATTTGCGCTGGTACTCATAGTCATCGTGAGTGTCCGGTGAGAACCGAGGCACTCACGGACAAGAGCCTGCTGAAGTGCGCGAACTGTGGGGAAAAGGGACATCCCGCTTCCTACCGGGGTTGTGAAGCCTATAAGAAAGCAAAAGAAATTTATGAAAAAAGAAAACCAAACCAAAGTCCAACAACCCCGGCGTCCCAACCTCGAACTTTCACATCAAAATCTGTTAATCCTACAGTCTCATATAGTTCTATGGTAAATTCTGGCATCACAGTTAAACCTACTACAGGCACTGTCCCATGTCAGCCAGGGTCTGTGGCTGCTATACCAATGACGGATCAGGGACAACAACTTTTCCATAACATTCAGCCTCTGCTGAGTGGTCTGTCGACACCTATGGAAAGGTTTGTGTTCCTGACAAATCTAGTGAACTCATGTTTCATATCATCCATACCTGCTACGGTAATGAACACATAAGCAGCGAGACAGCAAGGCTAAGGAACAAAACCCCTACTGAATAAACACAATGGTGTTTGGCCGCCAAGGGACCTCAACTGGTTCCCAAAAAGCGGCACACTGGGCAATGCTAGTCATTGCCACAAAACAGTCAGTCAGTCAGTAGCCGTATTTCTTGGTGGGTCAGTCACTGCAAAATAATGCTTTGACCTATTCAGAATGTTAAAAAGGAGGTGCTTTCTTTATTATGATAAACTTTAGTTGGTAAATTCTAGGCGAAACACGACTGTGATTGATTGTAAATCAAAAATCATTATAACGTGATTGGTCATTGACTCCCATTTAGGGCATGAGTTAAATAGTCAGCATAAATCTAACAGCTTATTAATATTTGAAGAGAAAAATTATACGCTCAGACCGGGACTTGAACCCGGGAGTCCCGGTCTGAGCGTATAATTTTTCTCTTCAAATATGATTTATCCATCATTGAGATGTACGAAATCAATAATAAAAGCTTATTAATACCGTTGAGTTGTAGGCCTTACTCATCATCTAAACAGTTTATGGCATGTTCTGTACAAAATTGAATAGTAGAGGAAATAGTAGGTCTGTATATCCATGCTTTAACCCATTGTGACTTTCGAAAGTATCCGAAAACTGTTTACTAACACACAGCCTACTCTTTGTGCAATTATAGATACATTCCAATAGGCCTAAATCTAAACTAGATTTTCAGATAATCCGAATTCCAGCAGGATACTAGGCCCTATATAACTTCTTCCTCTTAATTGAATCGTATGCATTTTTTTGAAGTCTACATATAACATAGTACGATGCACAGTACCATTATATTCTCATTTATTTTCTAAAATCTGTCTCATATTGGAAAATCTGTTCTGTTTTATAACTGTTCCCTCTAAATCCACATTGATGAACCCCAATTATGTCATTAATATGGGGAGTAAGTCTGCTTACTAATATATTTGTTAGGATTGTGTATGAAGTTGAAAGTAATAAAATAAGAAATGCGCACAACGTGCAAAGAAGATTGCCATTTACTCCTGGCGCGACAGGCCTAGAAGGCCCTTAGCCTACCAGCCGGCTGCTGGCCTCACACCCACATGTGTCAATCACAGAGGTAGATGATCATCAGCCAGTGTAGGGGTGAAATGTGGTCAGCATGTCGAGTCCCCCAACCATTACAGCTGATTTTCTCAACCTGGAGCCGCTACTTATTGTAGCTACCCAATTGCTTCACGATGACGGGTAGGCACCGGTCCCATACTGGCCGAAATACCATGAGAAAATGTCTTCCCATATGAAGACTCGAACCAGCGCAAGTCCCGTAGCTCTGCGCCAAGGCTTCCTCCCTTAACCACTCGGCTTCGGCGCGGGAAAGATTGTCATTTAGTCACTGCAAAGTTTCAACAACGATTCTGATCTCATCCTACAGTTTAACACATGCTATTTCTCACACTGTTCGCCACATCTTGAACACACGCAGTCTGGGCCGAGCTCGTGGAATCTCTGGTTGCTGCACAGCTTGTGGTGAAATCCATGCACAGCGAATCTGGTCACTGTGTGGCGCAATTCATATCCTTCCTGAGTCCATTCACGGTTTGTCATGGCATCAGTAATATAGAATTCTTCCCATATTTTGTGTTTCTTTTCGTAGAGTTCTTGCAGGAAGTCCTGGTAAGCTGGTGTCACTGGTAGTAGGGACTTTAGTGTCAGCTCTTCTATTAATAATAATAATAATAATAATAATAATAATAATAATAATAATAATAATATGTAGAATAATAATAATATGTAGAATGGTTCCCTGGAGAGTTCATAAACAAGTCGTGAGGGTGTGTATCTGGAGAGACAGAGCACCCTTTTTAGGTATGTGGCTTTTAGTTTCTCTTATTTTTCTAGGTTCGGTTTCTTTAAATGGGCCCGGTTGAAAGTAATGAGTTGTCCCTGTGGTTGTTGCCATCACTTTAATCTCCCATATTATAGATTGTTACGATAATCGATTATTTTCAATCAACTGGAAGAGCTCTTTTTCCCAAATCATACTAAGCAACCGACGTATCTTGTCCATCAATTTTTCTCCCCCTGATTGTAGCAGTCCATTTGGAATCTATCTGAACCTGTTGTCTATACATCTTCAATTTTTCTATAACCATTTCAACCTCTAATTCACTTATTTCTGTGACTAACAATTCTAAGCTAACTAACTAACTCACTGGCATTATCGAACCCGTAGGTTCATGGCCGTGCAGACATAAGCTCTCCATATATCCCTATCCTGAGCCAATGTTTTCCAATCATCCCCTGTATAATCTACTTCCCTCAAATCATAGTTAATGTTATTCTCCCACCTCATTCTTGGTCTACCAACTGAGCGTTTTCCTTCTGGCTTTCCTACAAGAAGCTTCCATGCATGTCGTTTTTATTCCCCATTCGTGCTACATGTCCTGCCCATTGTAGTTTACGAGACTTAACTGTTCTCATTATATCTGGCTTCCTATAAACACCATGTAGTTCATTGTTATGAAGTCTTCTCCATTCACCTGTCTGTTCATCTCTCTTTGATCCAAAAATTTTCCTAAGAACTTTATTCTCAAATACTCGTAATCTCCTTTCCTCCCATAAAGTAAGAGTCCATTGTTTCGGACCCATATAATATAACTGGTAGAATAATAGTTTCATATAATTTCAGTTTAACGTTTTTTTTAAAGGAGTTGGGGCGTCAAGGGTCTCTGTAATGCATAATAACACGCATTCCCAGAATCGAGCCTATGTTTATTTCCATGTTCATCTCATTCCTGTTTCTGATTATTGTTCCCAGGTATTTGAATTCAGCCACTTCCTCAAAATCCCCCTCATTTGTCATTAGCTATCCATTTCCATTATATAATGTATTTCTATGTGTCACCATAAATTTGGTTTTATTGATATTTACTTCCAGTCCCAATTTCATAGTGTTACTCAGTAGTGTGTGGGTGGTGGCCTTTAGTATCTCCTCGCTACCGGCCAATTGCACTACATCATCAGCATAAACCAACAGCTTATTAATACCATTAAGTTGTAGGCCTTCTTTATCCTCTTAGGATTCGATGGCATGCTCTAGTACAAAATTAAATAGTAGAGGAGATAGTGCATCTCCTTGCTTCAACCCATTGTGGATTTCAATAGTGTCGAAACTATTTGCCTACACGCACCCTACTCTTTGTGTCATTTAGACAAATTCGTGTATGCCTAACTAACTTTTCAGGAATTTTAAAAATTCTACTGTTTGTAAGTCATCCACTTGACTATCCTGTTCCTCTTCCACATTTAATAGCTAGTAAAATAAACTTTTCCATCTATTTAATATAGCCTACCCCTGGAATCTGCAATTATATACTCACTTTAATTCCAGATTATGTTTGTTCTAGTCTTAAACCCTTTCCTCTCTATCCTAATTCCCTGATATTCCTATTTTTTTGTAATTATTTTTAAATCATTAGTCTTCTTTCTGAAAAAATGCATATAGGTCTACTAAAATTATTTTTTCAAAAAATATATAAAATTACCTTGCTGTAGAGAAATTAATTACGCCTATAGGCTTATAATGAGACAGCCAAAAAGTAGAAATTATGTGTTACGTTGCAGTCATGGCTTTCATAATAGCGTAAGTACAGTAACAAAAATTCGTATAAATAGACACTCAAAAGACGAGAATTTTATTAGGTTATTTTAACGTTAGAATATAGTGCATTACAAAGTCCTTAATGGGTAAAGGCATTCTATAACATTTTATCCAGAATTTAATTTTACTGAAAAAAAGTCGAGAAAAATATCAGGTTGGCTGGTACTAAGATTTAAACTCTGGACGTTCCATATACGATTCTCAGATTAATGATACCGTATGAAATAGCTAGTTATAGCAGGATTTTAATATCATAATAAGTATGGAAGTTAAAGTTGATAATTTTATACTTTAAAATTATTTTAATATTTAAATATAACTTAAATAAAGAAAAACGTCTAAATAATTCATTGTTGTTCATTGTTGAATAAAAATGTTTCAGTAACAATTAAAGAAATTGTATTACATAAGTCTTTTTTTAATAATGCTTTTAAAATTGTTTTAAGTCATTGTTGTCAGAATTATAAAGCTTTCTGTTATAACTGTAATAAGAACACCTGCTTAACTTCATATTTTAAAATGAAAGTAAACTAAACTCTGATTGGATGTTAAAACAATTAACTTTTTGATTTAACAAATCAAATTTAAACATTATATTAACCAATAGAATTTAAATATGACATCAGGTGATGTGATAATGTTCTTTAAAATTATAACAGGATTACACTAGTCATTCTACATATAACTTTCAACAAAGATAGAAGCAAGAAGAGTTCTCAAGACAAAATGTAATATTTAATACAATAATAATTGAGTCAAAAAAAGAAAATAAATTATTTTTTTATTTGACGGTGAAGAATAATACCACCTACATTTACTTGATCTGCTGGAAAATCAAGAAGTGAATAATTATTTCTACAAGAAACAGTTTTCAGTGATTTTAAAGCGATTTCCTATCCAGTGTACCAACTTCGGGCATGAAGAGAGTTAGCTGCTTCAAAACGTCACCACAACGTGAGAAAAGAATTACTTCTTCATAGTTAGGAAGATGCTGGTATATTATTGAGCAGGCTAATATAAGGATGTTCACCGCTGTGGTCTCGAGTAGTATGCTGCCTTATCATGCAGCGGGCCCAAGTTCGATTCCCGGTCGGGACAGGCTCCTGGGTGAGGTTTTTTTTCGGGATTTTTCCTCACCTGTAAGACAAATGTCAGGATGCCTAGGGCCCAACGGTCCACGAAAAACACCCTTCACCGATGTGGAAAGCAACGGGAAGCTACTACACCTATAGTTCCCTAGTAAAGCTGCAAAGCATAGAATGAAAATGCTATGATTGCAGTGAAAGACCTGTCATTGGGCAGAATTACTATGAGATACTATGGATGGATCTTCATTTAGTTGCACGGTCTTTCGCTAGCTTTAGATTCCATAACAATAGAGTTAGTCCCGCGCCGTAGCCGAGTGGTCAAGGTAAGAAGCCTTGGCGCAGAGCTACGGGACTTGCGCTGGTTCGAGTCTCCATGGGGGAAAACATTTTCTCATGGGGTTTCTGCTAGTATGGGTACCGGTGCCCACCCAGCATCGTGAGGAATTTGGGTAGCTACTTTAAGTAGTGACTGTAGGTTGAGAAAACCAGCTATAACGGCTGGGAGACTCGACATGCTGACCACATGTCATCCCTATACTGGCAGGATGATCATCTACCTATGTGATTAACACATGTGGATGTGAGGCCAGCTGCCGGATGGTAAGCCAAGAAGGTCTGTCGCGCCATGGAACTTTTTATTTATTTTTTTAGGAATATAGAGCAGATTATATTATTATATGATTAAAAATAAATACACAAAACTAAAGAAATTAATTCACTGATACTATTGAACCTGAATATTCATGGACGTGCAAACGTAAGCTCTCCATACGTTCCTATCCTGAGCTAATAATAATTCTCTGCATAATTCACCTTTCTGAAACCACTATTAACATTATCATTACACTTGTTTCTTGGGCGCTTTTCCACTGGTTTTCTTACAAGATTCCATGCTCCTCTTCCATTTCCCATTCATGCTACATGTTCTGCTCATCTCATGGTCTAAGGTACTCATATGTTTTTAATACATCCGGTTTCCCTAACAGGTCATGTAGCTCACTGTTAAATATGTTTCTCCTTTCGCCTATTTCTTTCATTCTTTTTGGTCCTAATATTTTCCTAAGTAATGTTTAAATATTCATAATATTTTCTTCTCTCTTAAAGTAAGGCTCCATATTTTGTATTCCTATAAAATAACTGGACTATTCATCGGTTAATTTTTTTAGAAACATTAGGATGACAAGAATCTGTAATTCGAAATCCACAAGACTGCCAAAAATATTGAAATGGGCTTTCTTTCTTTAGAGTAATTTGGGTAGCCTCAAGAAGAGATGACATGACACTGGAACAAAATATTAGTCTTAAGTTCTTATATGAATATTATACATATAGACCTATAAATGAAAGAATTGCAACATTAAGGATGAAAATTGAACAACTGTAGGTGTTTATGCATAGTTCAGAATAAGAAAGACGAAACTGAACATTGATGTGAAGATCTTAAAAAACACAGGAAACAATTAATAAAAATAAGTAATATGCGGCGACTTTAATGCATGAGCAGGCAATATTCCAATATCAGGAATAGTGGGAAAATTTAGAGAACGCACTTAAATGAAAATGGAGTACAGTTTAGACCATTTGCAAGCAATTACCACCTTAAAATTTCTAATACATTAAAAAAAAACGAGATAAAATATATATTCTTGGAGCGCAAGAGGACAATAATAGATTATATTCTAATTAATGATAAATTAATACAACTACAAGTTATACAGGTATATAGAGGGTGCGATATTGATTCAGACCACTTTTTGGTTATGGGTAAATTTAAATTATGGTCAAGATGGAAAAAAAATAAAATAAAATCAGGAATAAATCAACAAATGAAGATGTATATAAAGTAGGCCTATAGGCCTACATTTTGCAGGAGGAAAGCAAAAGAAAATTATATCAACAAAGACTACAACAATACCGCATACACACACCAATTAGCGATATATTAGATCATGAATGGAATAATATTATAAATTGTATTGAATAGGCAGTCCAGGAAGCGATAGAAAAAAATTAGAAGCAGAAAAGAAGTAAGAATTTGGAATGAAGATAGAACTAGCAACTGAAGAAAAACAAAATTCATATAAACAGTGGCTTAGAACTAGCAACTGAAGAAAAACAAAATTCACATAAACAGTGGCTTCAACAAAAAAACAGAAGAATTTAGAAAACAATATGTAGAAAAAAAGGAATATAAAACTCCTGACGCGACAGGCCTAGAGTGCCCTTAGCCTACCAGCCGGCTGCTGGCCTCACATCCACATATGTCAATCACAGAGGTAGATGATCATCAGCCAGTGTTGGGGTGACATGTGGTCAGCATGTCGAGTCCCCCAGCATTTATAGCTGGTTTTCTCAACCTGGAGCCGCTACTTATTGTAGCTACCCAAATGCCTCACGATGCTGGGTGTGCACCGGTCCCATACTGGCCGAAATACCATGAGAAAATTTCTTCCCCTATGAAGACTCGAACCGGCGCAAGTCCCGTAGGTCTGCACCAAGGCTTCCTGCCTTAACCACTCGGCCACGGCGCGAAAAAAAAAAATGAATATAGCAAAACAAATTATTAGGACTACTCATCAACATTCTTGGAATAATTTTATAAGTGAAATAGAAAATAATATTCATGGCAGACAAAATGTTGCATACAAAGTTATAAAACTATTAAACAAATCAGAAAAGGATACTGCAAACATAGATATTATTAATAAAAAAAGACTGATAAAACACTACAAAAATTTGTGGTATAAAGAAGAAAAAGAAGATGAAGAAAAACAAGAGTTAAATTCAGATAATAAAAAAAGAAGAAATTCAAACTGATAAGATTACATTTGATGAACTTCAAGAATCCTTAAAGAAACCAAAAACAGAAAAGCAGCTGATCCTGATCAGATAAATATGGAGCTTCTAAAATATGGCGGAACATTTTTGCATTGGAGAATATTGCATCTATTTTTTGAATGTTGTAGAATACCAGAAAGTTCGAATATAGCTGAAGTCATACCATTATTTAAAAAAGGAGATAGAAGAGAATATAAAAATTATAGAGGAATTAGCCTACTTAAATTAATTCAATTTACAAAATCTATGCAAGTATTATAAATAAAAGACTTAAAATAATATCAGAAGCAATACTTAAAGAAGAATAAAATTACTTTAGAACGAGACGATCAACAGATAATTTATTCATATTATAGCAAATATTTGAAAAAGAAGAGAACATAACCTACAGACGCAAGTTGCTTTTATTGATTTTGAGAAAGTGTTCGATCATGTTGATAAAGATAGATTATTAAGAATTATGGTAATACATGGCTACCCCGCAAAGTTAATTTATGTGATAAGTTTGTATGTAAAATATCAAATTAGCCTATAATAAATATAGGCACATCAAAGAACGAAGCTATTTTAATCAATAGAGATGTAAGACAAGGGTGTAGTTTATCACCTACTGTTTTTAATTTATATATTAATGACATCATCCAAAATTGGAAAAGTATTGTTAATATAGGCATAAGAATGGACCGTTTTAAAATATTAAACATTGACCAGCCTCATTGGCTAGTGGTCAGCGTTCATGAGGTCCCGGTCAAACCATAGGATTTTTTCTTTAAAGAGAATTATTCCTGTGGTTGCCCATGGTCTGTAATATAAGTTAAGAACTTTCCTGGCGCTTCATTATCATTTATCACCCATCATATCGTCGGGTAACGTAACTCCGCCTTCCAGATGCCCCAACCTAAGAAATGGATTACAATTCTGCCAATGCTAGGGGAGAAAGCCAGAAATGTCATAAAAGACAACCTGGTGGCATTCAAAAAAATATAAAAGCCTAGGCCTATATTAAACGTTTTAATATTAGCAGACGATGTGCTTATTATTCAAGGAAATGAAAATAATTTGCAGTACTCTTTACATCAATAAATCAGTTATGCCAAGAATATAATTTTAAAATATCGAAAGAAAAAAACAAAAATTATGGTATTTTGGGGAAATAAACATAGGCCAATAAGATAAAAAATCATAATAAACATCAAACCTCTGGAACAAGTATCAAATTTCAATTATTTGGGTTTTAATTTTACTATAAACACAAAAACGGAAAGAGACATAAATATGAAACTGTCGAAATTTCAAATGATATGCGGAACTATAGGCCTACATAAAACATTAAAGAACAAAACAAGAAGAGATACTAGATTGAAGTTTGATAAAACATTGGCAGTTCCTGCATTACTTTATGGGAGTGAAACTTGGGTAATGATCAAACAATTACAAAGTAGAATACAAAGCATGGAAATGAACTTCCTTAGAGGTACAAAAGGCTGCACAAGATTGGATCGGATAAAGAATGAAGATATAAGAACAGAGTTAAATATATATATATATATATATATATATATATATATATATCGTATACATGTAGAAATAATGAATGTAACAAGATAGCCAATAGGGATGTATGGAGAGCTTATGTCCGTGCGGCCATGAACCTACGGGTTCGATAGTGCCAGTGAGTAAGTAAGTAAGTAACAAGATAGCCAAACGCAGCATTTAACTATAAGCCAAGAGGTTCTAGGAATATAGGGAGGCCAGTGAAAAGATGGACAGAACAACTCTGAGGCGGAACAGGTAATTTTTTACTATTGTATATCTGGCTTTAACTTGGCAAAGAGAGAGATGGATATATAAGAGAAGAGTTAGATACTTGACCGCTTACAAAAGAAAGAACCCAACTTATTGTCTGTTTTCTTCTTCCCCCTTCTCCATACTGGTGAAGAAATTCCGACAACATTAGTGCGAGTGAGAGAGGTGAGCACAGCTCTCTTTCTACAAATTCCTTGCAAACTTAAGCCAGACGAACTATAGTCCATGAAGTGAAGAAGAAGAAGTTCTTATTGATTTTTGCCTTCTTCTTTCCTCAAATCTCGGTTGTTTTATGACACGCATTCAACAAACTTATTGTTAATTTCAATATTCACTTACTTCATTATGTTCATGTTTGTTATTGATGTTTTGGCGCCGTGAAGGTATGTACTAAAGAAATACCTACGTTTCAAGTTTACATGGAATTCTTTAGAATACTGGCTATTTGCAGTTACAGGTATAACGGTATTTTCGTCTTGAAAATAACTTTCTAGAAATATCAATTAAGACTTAATGTCTAACTCTCTGCACTGCTGTTTCACAGTATAAGTTTTTGTTTAGCGCAAAGTAAAATTAGTTTTAAAAGAAAAGTTATACTGAAAAGTGACGGAATTTTAAATGTTGTACCAAGGAATACAAATTATAAACTTGTTTGAGCTGCAGAAGGGAATTAAACATTGGATCAGCTCTGGAAACACATGTTATTATGCATTACAGATACTGTTGTCATTCCAACTTCTTTAAAAAAGTGTTAAAACTAAAAAACAAAACGGTGTTTCTGGTACTATACGGATGCAAAACTTGGCCCATTACTTTAAAAGATGAGTAAATAATAATAATAATAATAATAATAATAATAATGCTTTATTTATTCTGGCAGAGTTAAGGCCATAAGGCCTTCTCTTCCACTCAACCAGTACAAATACAAATAAATATTTGACAAATATAGATATACACTATACTAATTATAAACAGTTAAAGATACATTAAATGTAGCAATGTAAATATCACGTACGAACATTTTATAGGATAATAACAATATTAATACTTACGATAATAATAATAATATAATAATATAAATATGATAAATTATACGAGAAACACCAATTAATATATATATATATATTATTATTCAATTGAGAATAAACTGCTTCAAATAATTTTTGGACCGAAGAGAGAAGAATAAAAGTGACTGTAGTCCTATAACAGTGAGCTATATTATTTTTAGGAGAAACAAGATGCAATATGTACAGTTAAATCTCGTGGATGCGATAGGCATGAAAACTTCTTGCATGGAATTCACAGGGAAAGGTGACCAGTAAATAGGCCAAGAATGAGGTGGGAGAATAACATTTGCCATGATTTGAGGGAGGTGAATTATACAGAGTATGATTGCAAAATAATATAACTTACATATCAGGATAGGGATCTATGGAGAGTTTTTAACCGCGTGGTCACGAATATCTACGTTCCATAGTGCAAGTAAATTGCAGATGTACTATTTTTTTGAGAATTGATCGTGAGACGTTTCGTCTCAGTATTATGGTATAGTAATTTCCCTCCCTGGTGACATATTCAAGTCAGTTCCGTCCCAAGTAAGCTTAATGTTTGAGTCATGCGTCAGTTCCGTCCATGAATATTTCTAATTTTAGTCAGTTCCCACCTACTATTAACTGGTGGCGATGATCAGCATCGTCCACTGTTCTGCATTCTTGAACCAGTTGAGGCTCCTTTGGCAGCAAATTAATATGTGGTTATCGTTAAAGGGATTAATATCTTAACTCTTTCATATTCAGCAGCGTTGATGTTTAGCCTGTGACGGTATAGATTAGGGTGAAATGAGGTGTGACCTCCCTAGATCCTACCTCCTACTCAGTTCCACCATGTTTTCTTTCCAATTTTCCTGATTCGTCTGTAACATAGCAAATTTGTTTTGGTTAACGTTACATGAAGGTTAAAATGTTATTTATTACTCCCCCCCCCAAATGTAGTGGGATTTAAAATAAATGATAATGTTCAATCTTTTGATTAGGGCTTACGCCCAAGTTAGTTAGACGTTATAAAGTAAAATACTGTATTAAAATAAATAAAAGCCTTGGCAGGTGTCGTCGTCCTCAACTAGATTGAATTTTTTTTTAACTATAGACCTTTCAGAAATCGCTTCCATCTTCAGCAGAAGGGCGGTAGATGTTCGGAACTCACTTATGTAATTTGAAATTTACGAAAATAATTGAAGCAGTTCTTTTCCGTAAACATGTTTACGAAGTGAAAACTGACATGTCATACTCTTATCTCTTAAACCAAACTCGATTGCGCAACCGGCCCAAGAGACTCTTGGCCTACGAATCGGCTCCTTGGCTTCAAAACATGTGCTGTTTACAGAGATGGACGATTATCGAGCCATTATAGGGATGACATATGGTCAGGTTATCAGGTCCCCCAGCCGTTAAAGCTATTTATCTCAACCTGGAGTATCTATTTATTGCAGCTACCCAAATGCTTCACGATAATGTGTGGACAACATTTCCATATTGGCTTAGATTCCTTGATAAAATTTCTTCCTCCATGTGAAATTGAACCAGTAGGCCCTATGTGTCCCATAGCTCTACGTAAAAACATAATGCCTTAGGCCGGGCACACACGTTACGGTATAGCTGTACAGGTAAACCGAAGCGTGTGTGCCACCCTCTACAGGCCAAACTGCACAGGTGTAGCGACCTGCGCAGGCGACCGAAGAAGAATCGAAACTCAATTTCTTTCTACCTGTGCAGGCGTGTATACCTGAGCGTGTATGTATGCCTGTACAGTTTTTAGTTTAGTTGTGGCTAGTTCCTTGCATAAAACTATTGATGACATTCTAGGAGATCATCAATGTGCATTTAGAAGAAACAGGTCTACAATAGATCAGACTTTTAGTATCAGACAGATTTTAGAAAAGAAATGGGAATATAATGGTACTGTACATCAACTATATGTAGACTTCAAAAAATCATATGATTCAATTAAGAGGGAAAAGTTATATAGTATTCTGCTGGAGTTCGGAATTCCTAAAAAGTTAGTTAGACTTATACGAATGTGTCTAAATGGCTCAATGAGTAGGGTGCGTGTAGGCAAACAGTTTTCGGACACTTTTGAAATCCAGAATGGGTTGAAGCAAGGAGATGCACTATCTTCTCTACTATTTAATTTTGTACTAGAGCTTGCCATTAAATCTTTAGAGAATGAGGAAGGCTTACAACTCAATGGTATTAATAAGCTGTTAGTTTATGCTGATGATGTAGTATTATTGGCCGATACTAAAGGACAACACGCACACACTATTGAGTAACACTAAGAAATTAGGACTGGAAGTAATCACTAAAACTAAATATATGGTCTCACGTAGAAATACATTATATAATGGAAATGGACAGCTAATAACAAATGAGGGAAATTTTGAGGAAGTGGCTGAATTCAAATACCTAGGAACAATAATCACAAATAGGAATGAGATGCACAAAGAAATTAAACATAGGCTCAATTCTGGAAATGTGTGCTATTATGTATTGCAGAGACTATTGATATCGCAACTCCTCTCAAAAAACGTTAAACTGAAAATATATAAAACTATTATTCTACCAGTTATATTATATGGGTGCGAAACATGGATTCTTACTTTAAGAGAGGAAAGGAGATTACAAGTATTTGAGAATAAAGTACTTAGGAAAATTTGTGGACCAAAGAGAGATGAACAGACAGGTGAATGGAGAAGACTACATAACAATGAACTACATTGTCTTTACAGGAAGCCAGATATAATAAGAACAGTTAAGTCTCACAGACTGCGATGGGCAGGACATGTTGCACGTATGGGGAATAAAAGACTTGCATGGAAGCTTCTTGTAGGAAAGCCAGAGGGAAAACGCCCAGTTGGTAGACCAAGAATGAGGTGGGAGAATAACATTAACTATGATTTGAGGGAAGTAGATTATACAGGGAGTGATTTGGAAAGCATTAGCTCAGGATAGGGATGTATGGAGAGCGTACGTCCGCGCGGCCATAAACCTACGGGTTTGATAGTGCCAGTGAGTTAGTAAGTAAGTTCCTTGAGTAGAGAGTTTTTTTTTTGTATTTACGTGTACCTGTATTTATGTGTACAATAGTGTTAACTAGGGACTAGTGCACCATAATGTCAATCCGTAAACGGAACCAAGTGGTAGAAGAATTTATAGAAATATATAGGTCGGAACCTTGTCTATGGCGGGTGAAAAGAGAGGTGCAGCCTATGAAAGACTTGTAATTAAATTAAAGGAGTTAGAACCCGATGCTACAAAAAAGTCTGTAGTTAAACAAATAAATAATTTAGGAAGTAATGTACGTGAAGAGAAGAAGAAACGTGAAATCCGTAGCTTCAACAGACAACGTCTACTTATCAAAATTGTGGTACTTGGATTTATTCGATTTTCTTGGCGATCAAGATACTCCTGGTGCGTCTGTGTCAAACTTGGATGACTTCTTGTTTGCTCGCCATCTCTCGACTGAGTTAAAATCTTCCGGTTTACCGTAGCATGTGTGTGCTCTAGTCTGCACAGGTATACCTTTCCGGTTTATCTGTGTTGTTTTACCTGACAGGTATACCGTAACGTGTGTGCTTGGCCTTACACCGCACAGCTATAACACGGGACCTACCCTCATCTCATTTTCTTTAAAACATAAGAGTAACAGATTTGTCGTATTATTTCATAATAGACTGTTGTTGAAATCATTGAATTTCCACAAAACATTTCTCATCAAGTCATAATACCTTAACTCAATTGAATTTTGTTTGTATTGTGAGAGCCGTTTGTTTTGTTGACTATTTAACTCATGCCTCAAATGGGAGTCAATGACCGACCACATTTCAATGATTTTTTTATTTACAATCAATCACAGTCGTTTTTCACCTTGATTTTATCAGTTTAATGTTAACACTTTAAAATCAAGCTCCTCCTTTTTAACATTCTGAATAGGCCATAGCATTATTTTACAGTGACTGCATGTGGCTACCAGATTAGGCCTATATATATATATAGTGCACGAATGTTACATGATAGTGCTTGCGGGATATAATGTAAAAACATTTGTAGCAATTGATTACACCATAAAAAAAAAAGGAACCACTGTTTGCACTTTCTTGGACGTATTATTTCCCAGGAATTTACGTTCCAGAAAAATATAATTGACATATTTACATCATAGGACATCAGTAATTAATTAATAACCTATAATGTTGATTATAAATTTCTCCACTAGGGTGCATTCTTACAATATTGCGATCCTTCGGCAATAAATAATATGATCTGATTTTAGTGATGAACACACGAAGCATAACAATCGTTTCTCAATTGTTTTCAAACATCGCCGTTTGCATTAAATATATAAATATTTTAAAATAACTATATTTATATAATGATTTGTTAGTAAACAGCTTAATTTTATTCGTTAAATAGTCCTAACAAATGCCACTGTTGATTTCCAAATTCTCTAGATAAATTCACTCCTCGCCTGGTGAGTCGTGAATTTATAGATAATTTGGACATCGCTCGTGGCATTACTTATAATAATGTAGTATTATTAGTATATTTCTATGTAATTACATATTTTGTTTCTTGCTATTTAGATTCTCGAAAAAGTTTTTCGTCACAAACTACTATATTAGGGTTAGGAGGTGTACTATAACTTACTGTAATTTCGTTTTACCCGGCTGACATCAAGTGCCGATTGTCAAGAAAAAGTGGGAGCCTTAACCTCCTACTACCCCAAGGGCCTCCTGAGGCTTGTAGTGGGATCACTTTACCTTTACTTTTATATTGTTACATATTTTCAAGTATATTACATATTATTGTGATGTTATATGAAATTACATATTTGATTTTTTTTTTCTCTTCACCTGTGTAATTTTTTTCTATAAATTCTAAACTGAAGTTATGTAGATGTTGTCACTTGCCACAAAATGTAGATGAAGATGATCGATACGTATTAAAGAGCAAGGAATTACTTTACCAGGAAAATAAAGGGAAGGTCACAGCCAATTAAAAGCATGGCCACAACACGAAAAGAAACCTATTAGATATAATAGTTTTGCCAATTATTTCATAAAATTGTTGTAAAGTCTCTACTTTTCATCTCTTTTTTTTAACAATGTGTAATTTTGCTGCTACTCAAAGAGGTAGGAACTGTGGTTTAGATATTCCAGTAGACCTAATATTTCTAAATTTTATCACAAAATGTAATGTTAACGTATGAATATCTCATGAGCAAACTATTAAGAAATTGACATTAAATATTTAATATTTTATAGGCCTATTAGGCTACATATTTTGTCCACTGCTGTGGTCTCGAGTAGCGTGCTGCCTTGTCACGCAGCGGGACCGGGTTCGATCTCCGGTCGGGACAGTCTCCTGGGTGAGGTTTTTATCAGGTTTTTTCCTTACCATTCAATAATTAAAAATTATTTTTAATACCTGGTCCTTTCGTACTAAAGAATTATAAATGCCAGGAAACGCTAAGGCCCAAACGGTCCCCGAAAATCATATGGCCATCGCAATCATCATTCATATTCATCTTAGATTAAGTTTAGAATTAAGGACTCTCCTGGCGCACCACTATCATCATCATCATCGCCCATCATATCATCGGGGCAACGTAACCCTGCCTTCCAGGAGTCACAACCTCAGAAGTGGGTTACATTTACGCCAATGTCAGGAGAGAACACCAGAAATATCCAAAAGGACAACTCGGGCATTAAAAAAATTACATATTTTAAAATTTTTATATATTTCCCCAATTTTCACTACATACTTATGTACATATTTTCCAATTGATACTAGATAAAAATCCCAGCTGTAATTGTTAGGCTATATAGCTACTATTATTAGCAAGGAGATATACCAAGGGTCAACACACACTCTATTGAGTAACAGTATTAAGTAATGTTTGGATTGGAAGAAATCACCAATTAAACTAAATGCATTATATAATGGAAATATACAGTTCATGACAAATTAGGGAAATTTGAAGAAGTGACTGAATTCAAATATCTAGGAACAATACAAACAGGAATGAGATGCACAAAGATATTAAACATAACATAGACTCAATTCTGAAAATCTTTGCTATTATGAATTACAGGGACGCTTGTCGTCCCATCCTCTCTAAAAAAAACTTAAACTGAAGATATATAAACTTAAAACTGTTATTCTCTCAGTTCTATTACATGAATGGGAAACATGGACTCTTACTTTAAGAGAGGAAAGTATATTTAATTTAGCCTATTTGAGATTAAAGTTCTTGGGAAAATCTGGACAAAAAGAGATGAACAAACAGGCGAATGGAGAATGTTTCATAACAGTGAGCAATATTATCTTTATAGGAAACTATATAATTATAATAAAAACAGTTAAGTCACGTAGAGTGCGGCAAGAATGGGGAATGAAAGAAGGGCAGGTAAACCAGAGGGAAACACCCAGTTGGTAGACCAAGAATGAGGTGGGAGAATAACATTAACCATGATTTGAAGGAAGTTGATTATACAGTGATGATTGGAAAACATTTAGTCAGGATAGGGATGTTTGGAGATCTTATGTCCACGCAACCGTGAACCTACGGGTTTGATAGATCATTGTTAAATAAGCATAGGAATTATTATTATATATCCCCTTCGTAATCATAGTTTCTTAATTATGCTTAAATGTTTTCCATTCATAACATCCCAATGTAACTAGGCCTATAGGTTAATTGTGCTTTAACGACTGAGCTATGTTATTCAGTATTCTAATTATCATCATCATCTTCATTCATGGACTAGGTCTGTTGACCCGTTCCGACTTCAGCCCATCTCTTTCTAGGTCTGCCCACATCTCGGGTGCCTTTAGGTTTGTATTTTGTTATTTGTTTTGGATATCTATCTTCATTCATTCTGTCTATGTGTTGCTTCCATTTTTGTCTATATGTATCCATTTTATCAGTTATTGCAAATATTTCAAGTTCCTGTCTTATTTCTGTGTTCTTGATTCTGTCTTCCTTAGTGCACCCTTTAACAGATCTCAAAAATTTCATTTCTGCCGCCGTTATCCTACTTAGGTCTTGTTTTTTATGTATCCAGGCTTCTGAACCATAGAGCAGTACTGGTACTGCCAACATTTTATAAAATTTCAGTTGGGTCTCTCTTCTTGTTTTGTATTTAGTGTTCGTTTTATCGTACCACATATTCCCTGGAATTTTGCTATTTTATTATTATATCATTATCATAATTAAATGAAATGTCACATCCTAGATAATTGAGATGGTTCACCTGTTCTATGATTTGTTTTCTATTACTATTTTCGATCTGATTTGATTTTTCCCTTGGAATGCCATTACCTTAGTTTTTTCTATGGATATTTTGAGATTATATTGTTCACATATATTATGTAGTTTAAAAATATTCCTCTGAAGTTCGTCTTCTGTATTTGCTATTATTACCTGGTCATCAGCGTATAATAATGTTTTCAAGTAGTGTGTTTTATCTAATTTATTCCTTTATTTGTTTCTTCGTTCCATTTTTTTATTATATCATTGATGTATAGGTTAAATAAAACTGGAGAGATACTGCATCCTTGTTTAACTCCTTGATTAGTATGAATTTTATTTTTACTTACTTCATTTCTAGTTTTTATAACAAAATTTGTGTTCCAGTACAAACTCTTTATAGCTGCTATTAAGTGTTTCGGAATTCCTTTTTCTTTTAAAATTGTCCAGAGTTTTCCTCTGTCTACTTTATCAAATGCCTTGACAAATCAATAAAAGCTATGTGTGTTTCCATGTTATATTCTCTTCTTTTGTTTATAAATTCTTTTATCGTAAATATATTATCCATACATGAACGCCCTGGTCTGAATCCACTTTGTTCTTCTGTTAACATTACCTCTGTTATTTGTTTTAATCTAAATGTTAAGATTCTTGAGTATATTTTATAGCCTGCAGTTAAAATGCTTATTCCTCTGTAGTTGTTGCAGTCTTTACGTTCTCCTTTCTTAAAAATAGATTGTACTATTGCTGTTGTCCAGGTTTCTGGTATTTTGCTTGTTTCCAACATAAATTAAAAAAATGTAATAATCTCAGTTTTAAAAAAATTCCTCCATATTTTATTAATTCCATATTAATTCCGTCTATTCCAGCTGCCTTTCTGTTCTTTGTTGTTTCAGTACTTCTTCTAATTCTTCCATTGTTATCATATCTATTCCTATCTCACACTCATATATGTTATCTTTAGTTATTTTATTTTCATTATACCACAGTTTTTATAATGTTCTTCCCATTGTTTCTCCTCAATTGCATTGATCTGTATTGTATCTTTTTCTTGTTTATTTAGATGTTTCATTACTTTATAGGCTATTTTTGCTGCCCATGTATATCGTATTCTAGTCTGCTTATATATCTATCCCAACTGACTTTGTGTGCTTTTTTAATTTCTCTTTTTGGCTATTGCACTTTTATGTTTGTAATCAGCTCTTAATTCTGGTGTTCTATTCTGTAAATATTTGTGATAAGCCTCTTTTTTATCTTTTATTATCCTCTCTAATTCTTCATTCCATATTCTTAAACCCTTCTTGTTATATATTTTATATTTTGTTCCTAATGCCTCATATGCTGCTTTATCAATGCTTTCTTTTATATTATCCCCTTCTCGGTTTATTTCTTCGGAAGTAGGTTTTAATATTAATTGTTCATTTAGCCTATTCTGATACAGATTTTGTATACTTTTATCTTGTAATAAATGTACTTTGAATGTGGTCTCTTTATTTCTATATTTGTTTTTAGTTTTCTTCCATCTCGCTAATATATTTATTTTTGAGATTACTAAATAGTGATCTGAATAGTGTCACTTCCTCTAAATACTCTCGTATCTGTTAATAATGATGATGCTTTCTTATTGATTAACACATAATCTATCAGTGAACGAAAACCTCGTGCTGACCATGTGTATTTGTGAATATCTTTTTCTTATAAAATGTATTTGTTATTTTAAAATCATTAAAAATTGCAAATTGTTTTAATTCTTGTCCATTTTTATTTATAACATTTTCTCCATGGATCCCAATTACATTTGCCACTGGTTGATTCCCCACTCTAGCATTAAAGTCTCCTAATAATATTATTATGTCGTTCTTGTTTATCTTATTTATTTCCTTTTGTAGAGTAGTATAAAATGTTTTTGTTTCTTCATCTCTCCCTTCCTCCGGTGCATATATTGCTATAATTGTCATATGTCCTCTATTATGCTTAAATCGCATTGTCATTATTCTTTCGTTAATACAATTATACGTGTCTATTTTGGATCCCCATTTCTTATCCACAAATATCGCCACTCCTGCTTTCGCTCTTTCTTTCTGACTTACTCCACTGTAAAACATCATCATATCATTTATCATTTGTGATCCTTTCAATTTTTTCTTTGTTTCTGAGGCAGCTAATATATTTATACTTTTATTTTTCATTTCTTTTGTTAGTTCAAATTCTTTGCTTCCCAAGCCTCTGACATTCCAAGTCGCTATTTTAAGCAGTATTCTAATTATATTGTTTTAATTTCATTTCACAAATATTGACTTCAGATATTGTGTAATTTAAAAGTCCCTTTTAAAGCTTTTCAGATATCAGATGTTAACTTGAAGTAATTTTACAACATCGGTTCCCCCTCTGGTAGGCAGTGGCTTACAATGCACTACACCAGTAGGCGTTATCTGTGGTAGCCGAAAGTGGCCGATGTTGACCGAAGGAGGAGAATTGTATGACGGGAACAGGATAGCAGTGTGCGAGTGGTTTAGTAGTGCGCCGTGGCTCATGCGCGTGGTAGGTTTAGCGAACGTACACAACTGGACGCCACAGTTTCCAATTTCGAACTAGTAGTTGCTGGCAGGTGCTACACAAGGTCTAATCAGTTTTCACATCACATTAAATAGGAAATGGGATGTTAATTTTATTATCTACTAGTCATCTATAGTGTCACCTTAAACCAATCAACGTGTCTATTTGTAATACAACGGAAGTGTTCTAAGTTTTTATGCGTGTGCACCGGTGCAATGTGATATCGAACATTTATTTTTAATACTTTATCGAATTATTTCGAATTTATCAGAACATGATAATTATCTAATCGATTTGAAGAAACACGCCGATCGATATCCAGTGATTGTGCATTAGTAGCTAGTGACCTAAGGTAGGTTTTGGATCAGTTGTTTCAGTGACATTGACTTCTTATCAAATGCATCGCCCAGATGTTTCAAGTGTTTTGTTTGTGAATCATAATAATTCATTTGTTTGATCAAAGGACGTCTTGCTTTAATAAATATTTATCTAATCGATAACGATAATATCTGTTTGGTCGACGCCCATCTGATTATTTTTATATCGCAACAAGTTAGTTCTTATACATGAAGGTCAAGTCTATATCACGTAATCACTGTTATCTTGAGTGCTTTGGTTGCTTCTGCAATCATCTCCTGAGATTTACTTCAATCCAATAGTCTTTGTAAAATGTTATCTCTTTTAATGAAGCGTGACGTCAGTTTGTTATAAGGGACTATTATGCTAATGTCATCTACATACAGTACAAATATAATGTAGTTATTATTTTCTAAATTATATACAGTATTTGTTTTAACAATATTTCATTTTTAGATTTATTTTAAACTTTTACATTTTAGACAAAACTATAGATTTAACACTTCATAAACTAATTCATTTTTATTTGTTCTGTTTATTAATCTAGGCCTTTACTTACATGATAATAATTAAAATTAGCATATAAATAGAAGACTTAATGCACTACTACATATTAATATATTTTCCAGTTAATTAATTTTTATTTTTGTTGGTTATATATTGGTTTAAAAATATTTGTTACGTCAAATAACTTCAGTTTTTAACTTAAAAAAATATTATGACATTACATCTGCAACAGATTTTCTGTTTGGTAGAAATCGTCACTATCTATTACAATTTAATTTGAAAATTGTTGTGGGTGCATAATGGACACAAACATACTCTTATCATAACTCAAAATTCGTCAAGATAGTTCGAGGAATCAAATAGTGAATTTTATTATTTTTAAATTTGCATGAAAATGAAGTTTATACATAGCTTTAAATGACGTATTCCGAGTTTTAATTGCTTTTGCTTGATACTATTGACGATTAACAATGGAAGAAGACGATTGAATTATTGTTGTTATTTGCAGATAATGTGGTTGGGACAGCGGAACGCATCAGCTACGTCCGCGGCTGGAAGAGTGACGTGTAGCCGCCAACTGGTCCAGCTCACTCCCGCGCGATTGTGCTAACACCTGCGTCATCCTCAACAATCAAGATGAACATCTGCAGACAAGATGAAGACATTGTTGACTTGCAAGTTGGATTATATTAATTTTAGATATCAGATCGTTAAAACTTGAAACAGAAAGTGGTCCGCGAATGTGATAGAAAACACTGTTTGAATAAGTTGTGATAATATAGTGAAGTCATGGATATGACCGCGAGTGAAAACGGTCATCATCACCACCACCGGTGGTACGAATCGCCACAGCGCTTGGGAGTTGGAGGCCATCATCAATCATCGTCACCATCGGCCTCGTCTAACGGACAGTCTAGCAATATGGGGACTGGCAGTTTAGACCCGAATAATCTTCTAGGTTCGTCCGTTAGCGGGACTTCGTCCGCAAGTGAACATCAGGCGGATATGACGGCAATGGCGGAACATATGACGTCATTTTTTGCGCATCACCCAAGCCTGGCCGCTGTGGCGGCGGAGGGCACCGGGACGCACCACCGAGCTGCCGCCGCGCGGTATTATCACCAGCAGATGCACCACTCGCCATATGCAGCCTCTGCTGCGACCCATGGTGAGTCAAACTACAAATGAATAGTCAGCACTTATGTAATAACTATTATTTTTAAATGATTCAATGAGCTCATGAAACACCGGTCTCGTGTCCGTACATCTTGTAGTCACCATTATAAGTCGTAGATATTAAAAAGAAGTAATTCATTGAAAGTTTTTAACACGAGTATTAGTTTTTGTGAGTTAGAAATTGTAGTGTGAATCGTGGACCCAAGAGTGCCTTATCGCGCCCTGGACCAAACCATTTGAGTGTAACCAGTTTTATATAATATCATAATGAGCCTTTAAAACACTGGAAATATTTGCAAGTGTCAAATACAGAAACTAAGAAATACATTAAACCTTATTTAATATAACAGCTTACTGATAAACTTCATGGCAAAATTCCGTTGAGATATTACTCACAGTATACAAATTATACAACTATGAACCTTGTAAATTCTGTCCTCTGAGAATAGAACTGCTCCCGAAAGGCCTACAGTGTTTTAAAAGTTTTATTAGTTGATTCGGAACTTATAAAGTACAGTAGCTGATTTTATAATTTTTATATTGCAGCTTACAGTTTTAAGGGGAAACTATACTTAATTGATTAATAATAATGTAAATAAAAATTTCCAATGGGAATTCGCGTCCTGGGGAGAGTTTTAATGAAAATCTTTAAATTGTTACGAACACATTAACAAGATACCAGGAGTTGGGAACCATATTATGACTTGAAACTCAAATAAATGTTTATTTTAATTTTTTTGCAAATAAGAACTATTGAATTGGAATAATTGCAAATAAGTAACCGCGCCACTGTTGTCCGCAGTAACTAAATGCCAGGTCGAGGAATAAAATGAGGCGAAGCCCCTACTTTTTGTACAAGAATAGGTCTGTTGGTTGACCGGGTCTGAATTATAATGGGAGCAGGTAAAAATTAAACGAAATTAATGGTTATGGAGAAGTAATGTAATGAAAATGTTGGCACGGGAAAAGGTAGAAGCTCAGTTAAAACCCTTCCCTATTCACCACGACCTCCGTCCGATATAACTGAGATGCGAATTCGGGACCCAGAGGTTACGCCATGGATCCGCTTGGTTAGTGCAATAAAAAGTTATGACATTTATTTAACTACTTAATTATTAACGTACTTGCGTTTTGCACAGGTCTGTATGTGTGTATTAAGGGATCAATCCCCTACAGGCTATAAACAATGAAAAAATCTCTGAATACAACAGTTTCTTTCTTTGTACAGTCGTCTGAATGCAAATACATTACGAACTCTTCCGCCAAATTTATCGAAATAGGAGTTTCACAGTTAAATGAAAATCCAGCAAATCCTAAAGTTAAAATACTCATCATTCGATAAGTAACGAATTTCCTATTTAATAAAGAGTAACGAACGTAATATTGAAATTAACGTACTATTCAGATACAGTACTTAATACAACTATAAAAGACAATTCTATGCCCGAACCGACATTTGAACCTAAGATCATGGATATTTCAAATAGAGGAAAATTTGTGTCTGCTCTTGGATTGACTGAGTAGCACAATTGGTTAATGCGTCATCGCGTAAAGCTGGAGATCTAGGATTCAAATCCCGGTTCAGGTTTTTTTTTTCTCCTTGGTTGCATTAACTATTGAATGCGAATATCTTACCTATGAATAATAATTTCAATAGAACTTTGGTAATTAACTGATATGACACGGAATAAATTCGCGTAATATCTTCTTAGTAAAAATAAATGCGATTAAAAATTTACTACTATTGGGTACATGGAAATTTAAAATAGAGAAAAATAATGTTTGTTCCTGGATTGCCTGAGTAGTACAATTGGTTACTGCGTCAGTGCGTAGAGCTAGAGATCTTGGGTTCAAATCCCGGTTCAAGCAAACAATTTCTCTTTAGTTGTATTAATAACAGTAGTTTAGTATGTTGTGCAAGAGGGATTGTAAAATTATCTAATGATATAAAGTTACCGAACAGTTTCCGTTTGTGACGTAGACAAGTTATAAATAATCAATAGGGCTACTTGATTATCCTCTAGTTCAAGATCGCGTTTCTATGAGACATAGTTACATAAGTACACATGTGGCTGCTTTACATCAGTTTTATCATTTTTCGCTATGTCCTAAAATAATTAATTAAATCGTGGGCTTGCAAGGATGGTTTTTGCCATATAGGTCTAACTAAAGAACTATAAAATGTATGCCTATTGCGACGCGTAATATTAGCATTTTATTGTTTTAAATGTTTACATTTCATGCAGCTTTAACTTCATAAGCTAACATTTATCTTAAATATATATATAGGGCCTACATGGTCTTTATAGGAAGCCAGATATAATAAGAACAGTTAAGTCTCGTAGACTGCGATGGGCAGAACATGTTGCGCGTATGGGGAATGAAAGATTTGCATGGAAGCTTCTTGTAGGAAAGCCAGAGGGAAAACGCCCAGTTGGTAGACCAAGAATGAGGTGGGAGAATAACATTTACTATGATTTGAGGGAAGTAGATTATACAGGGAATGATTGGAAAGCATTAGCTCAGGATAGGGATGTATGGAGAGCTTATGTCCGTGCGGCCATGAACCTACGGGTTCGATAGTGCCAGTGAGTAAGTAAGTATATATAGGGCCTAGCATATATAGGCTATATTTACGTAATTTCGTATTATGACAGCCTAAAAACAAAGCGCTATTCATTTTGTTCAATGAGTTTATTTCGAAGATTTCAGGATTTTAATAATTATTTTTTAAATTTTGTATTTTCAGATTATTTTGAATCAGTGCTATAATAATACGTTTTTAAAATAAACAAATATTCATAAATTATGTTAGTGTATTGAGAATTTTTTTAAATAGACTATTTAAATGTTTATAGAGATGTTTCTCCATGTCTATTATTTATGGAATTGTTGATAGAATTTAAATTAGACCCTAAGTTTTCCAGACACACTGTATTTTATGTTAGCTTTGCATTTAAGGGTAGAACAAGTATGTCTACTTACTGTGCAAGGAATGGTTATAGATTTAAGACATCTTTGCGTATAAAGTTTTTAACTTAATCTAATATCAATAACGAACATGGTGAAGCTTAAAATCTTAAATTCTTTAGATTGTTTAAAAAGTATAAGAGCAAAATACTAGACCTATACAGTTTTATATAATTTATTTTCTAAAACTAAAATAAAACTCATGTTTCTAAATGTACTTAACGATAATCGTGAAAACAGTTCAGTCATATGATTTCCGTTACGAAAATCGTAAATTGCAGTTCATATAAAAATGTTAAGAATTGCATATTCATATAATGTTATAAACAAAAATGCTTACTTCATTAAAGTTCGATCAACCTTCTGGCTGGTAAAAAAGGATCGGATTTTATTCGAAATATTTCACTTGTGGATTTTCCCTAGAGGAAATAATTCGGGTTACATCAGTGTTTGGGTATGTGAAAGAAAATGGAAGATATATATAAACATTATAAAAAATGATAATGTGATTTAATAAAAAGTAAGATTACGGTATTAAAAAAAATCTGTGAATAAAAATTGAAAGTTTTATAAAAAAAATCTTGTATAAGACTTGCTGTACTTCACATATACTGACTCTTGTTGTTTACACTGGTAAATATTAGTTCACCAAATCTAAAAAAAATACATTTATCCCAAATAAGCTGATAGTATACAGTACCAAATTCGGTCAGCGCCCATCTTCGTGTCAGTAGAATATATATTTAAAAATAGGCTTATTAGCCAATTTCTTTTATGTCAATTGATATGCTTATTCGTATACTGAACCCAAAAAGTAGCAACGTATCTAGAATTATAAAATTAAATTAGTCAATTAGTTGCATTCTTTATTTCGCGCTAGTTTATCTTTATGCTCTCAAGATCATCTTATTTGCAGTACCAAAGAAATATTAATTTTAGATCTATAGTAAAAGTATTTCACTTAAAATTCTTTGCAAAAACAAGAAAATACTAACATTAAATACAGATGATATTATTTAGCTACTTTAGTTATGAAACTGTATGGCAACAAAAAGCTAATCATTATATTTCCATAAAATACACATAAAATGTAAAAAAAAGGCTTTAATAATAACTAAAACACTCTCTCGCAGCAATGTACTTTGTAGTGATTTTCATTTGTTTATCTGGACTTATAAGGTAGAGAAACTAGCATCGTGAAACAAATGAGTTCTGGCTTTTATTAAATGTTGATCAATCATGTAAAGAATCGAGTGGGCTTTGGCGAGACGAATGAACTGCAATATATATTACAGCATACTAAATTTACTTACGTTTTAAAAATGTTGAATTTACGAAACTCGTACAAAGTATTGTAGACAACACGTTAAGAAATTAGCTTTAGTAATTCCCTGTGTTCATGTTGTAATTAATTTGTTTTTGTAACTACTTGTTAAATACAAACACCCTAGATTTCCTACAATATTAACTTTAAAATAAGTAATGTTAGAGGAATAGATAACATTAAAACGAAAATTATGAACACTGGTCAATAAACAATGCCCATATAGTCTAGCAGTTGTGCGCATATGCTAAGATTTCGTGAAAAACTCCAGGTATTGATAATGTTTGTGCAATAACTAAACGGAGTATGAGAACTGCATTGACATTTAAATACATGTAATGAAAGTCTCTGCTTATAGGGCCTACGGTCTATTTTAATTTCCGTTGTCATTTTGATATATTTTGGGAGCTCCAATCGCTGTGTTTAATTTCTTTAGAAGTTAAAATTAAAATATAAAATTAAGGAACACTAGTTTTGAATCCTGCCGATGATGGGACAAGTCCCGAAAGCGCTACAGTTAAATAATTAATTAAGTTGAGGAGACGGACCTTTCAGGTGAATATTCCATAATTTTATATTTTAATTTTGAATACTACCTCAACGGAACACATCGTGAATCTTATAAAAGCTTTAGAAGTTAGTTAAATTAAAACTACCGTATCGAAAACAATATTTCTATGCTAAGTTGTTTTGCAAATAGAGTAACAGCAATAGGTCTAACCAGATAGATTTTCAAAATTTTGCGCACAATTATAGGTACGTGAATTGTTAATACAACCCAAATATCGTTTTTTTTTTGCGAACGTTGAAGTACCATATACAAAGGTGTATATATATATATATATATACAACATACATACATACATACATACATACATAAATACATACATATAATGAAACAAATTAGACTAATTTTCGCGAAAGAACGATCTAACACTGTATTTTCTACGTTTATTTATAAAACAGAGTAATTTTACTAATGTATAATTTCTATAGTAAATGGAAATGTGTTTATTTCAGAGAAACTTGTGGAGATTCTTTCTAATCGAGAGGAATATTTTTGTTGTTAATTACTAGAAGCCATATTGACATATTAGGCGACAAATGTTATTGTAATGGCGGAGTAATTAGTATTCGATCACATTGTTCCAGCTATGTGATTTCACAATACCGCGCGCATTATAATGTTGTTTGGTATTGAAATTTATGACTTCATCCTTCCAACTGGCTATTTCAATATCACTGACGATGACTCTATAGTCTCGTGGTTCCTTTTACCACATGCGCTAGCCTATATACCATGTTAATTGCTCTTCTCTTATGTCCATTATAACAAATGATACATTTCTGATATGATTATTTTGTGACAGACAAATAATTGTGATTGTGTTAATACTATGAGAATTTGAAGTTTTATATGCCATCGTTTTCCGGTTGTAATGTAACTTACCGGTAGACTACTTCAAATTCGTCTGAAAAAAAGTCAATAAAGTAAGTTATTGAAAGTTAATCATTTTATCACAAAATGATAGTGAGAAATATCTTTCATTTCACGGTTAATAGCTTATCTTTTTAGTGTGTAACGTATTATTTCCATTAGTACTTCAAGTCAAATTGCAAATTAACTGGCTACTTGAGCTTGACAAACATTATCCTGAAAACGCAATGCATTACTTAAGCTAATATATGCAGGCCTATAGGCCTATAAGTAGTGTTATAGGCTAATATCTGAACAATTGAAGTCGTTTGCCGAATAATTAATTTTAAACTTTTTTTTACTAAATAGCTTACAATTAATTATTTTATTTTATCTCTACTAACATTATTTTATTTTGTTGTATGAAAATGCACGTTAAAAGGCAAATAAAATTACTAATTTATTCCCATAACTTCACATAAAACAAAAAAAACAGAGTTATAATAAAACCTAAAACACACTCTCGATTTTATTTACTTGTGATTTTCATTTGTCAATCTGTATTTATAAGTTAGAAAAACTCGTAAAACAAATTATATCTGGCATTTGTTAAATTTAGAACAATCGTGTAAAGTACTAAGAAGGCTTTAGTCGAATCGAATAAACTACAATTTATAATTAATTAATTTCTTGCATTTTAAAATAAATTTAGTTAAATATACAAAATGTATATTAATTATTGTAAAGAAATCCTTAGAAAATCAATTTCAGTTACGCGCGAACTTATAGATTCCCTACGGTCGTGTTGTAACTTGATAATCTCTTATTGAAGCTTGGCTTTTGTAAATAGTTCTCTAAATAAACTGTTATTTGTGTTTAGTAAGATGTGTACTTATCATTCTTTATGGGCCTATACTCTATCTAAAATAAGACCCAGCCTTGTAATAAATATTCATAGCAGTTCGCCACTCATCGCTGGTAGGAAGAGAAGAAAGTCCTTAACATTTTATGATTCGCGTACCCAAAGTTATTTACATTCTATTTTTAAAGGAAACAAATAGCATAGCATTATTATTTATTATAATAAAAGACAATCAACAAAAAACGAAAATTTCTTAGTGTAATAGTAATAAATATTTCGGAAGTAATACAAAAGTTATTAGTTTATTTAAGAACGACTTATTTTGATTATATAATAGGATATACTATAATCTTCGTTACTCTGTTTTGCCTAGTTTTCTTCATATTAATTATACATAAAATTTATACACGCCCAGATCCTAATGGGATCGTTTAGGAAAAATATCCACTGGCCGGCACAATAACTGGACCCTGAGCCTCCTAGTCTGTAGTCAAGTAGTTGACTTAGATGGATTTATATAAAAGGATCAGTATCTTACGCAGAAGAGGGATACACTCTTATTACATGTAGACCTGTAATGGCACTTGAGATATGGTCTGCCTATACCAAGCTAACAATATTAGAGGTAAACATTCAGCTGTTAACGAATGGCGGAAAGCGCAAAACTTGCTGTTATCGGAAGAACTTCAGATGTCTGTTGTATCAATGTGTATGCCTATTTTTTTATGTTTTTCAATTCAAACAATATTAAAAGTCCACATATAAAATATACAATTATATGTGTCAAATACAGAGGTAGATGATCTTCCAACCAGTATGGGGTTGTCATGTGGTCAACATGTCAATCCCCCAGCCGTTATAGCTATTTTTATAAATCTGGAATAACTATTTATTGTAGATATTAAATTTTCTCACAGATCCCGTGCTGACAGAAAATATCCCGATGGGGATTCAAACCCGATGTCTTAGATGTTTTAGAGGTTCGGACATAGTGGGGACAAGTCCACTGATGAAACTTCTAGGTCTATTTATTTTATTCTTTCTATGAAACTCATTCTGGCACTATTTTTATCTTTGATTTACAATTATAATTTAATTAATTAAATATATTTTAATTTCATTTTTAATCAACTGATAAGGCACATCTTAGTGTTGTTTCATGTACTTCCGTAACTGTTACGCGTAATTAATTACCAAGACATTCAGTAATGTATAAAATATCATTGAAAACATGAAAACATCTTCATTTAGATCCAGCAAATAAATATTAAGTTAAATAGTTCTTACTGTAAGTCAGTTAGTTGCGGTGGTCTCGTAGATTTGTTCCTTACTTCTAGTCCCAAGGATCATGTGTTCAAACCCGGCTAAGATTGATGTACTTTTAGGATAGAAAAATCAAGAGACAAGTCCTCCGGGAGGGAGTAGATCCCGAGTTTGAAAAACAAATTTTAACCGATCTTCCTCCATCCAAGTAATACCTTATTTGCGTACTAGGTGTCTCGTTGAAATGATATGTTGACCACGTGTCACTTAATTACATCTGTAGGGAAATAAGCATAACTAAATTAGCTTGGTCAAGAAACTGCCCGATAGGGGAGCACATTACTTCATGAGGGACGTAAGGGTATAGATGATGATGATGATGATGATGGAATGGTTCTTAAATGTTTAATGGCATAGGCTATGTTAACATACTGTAATATACAAAATGTAACTATAATATACTACTCCTTAAAATTAGGCAAATATTTTATAAACATTGGGAATAAAACCAGCTGTATGAAGTTTGTCGTAGTTCACCTGCAGTCTGTGGAAAATTGATGTAATCGGAAATCGTATTTATTAAACTCATCCAGTTGACTTATTCAAGACCGAATGACCATTTGCAATAAAATTAAACTTCTTTTTTATTTACTAATTTTTTTAACAATTACGACCATTAGCATTGAAAATCGAATCCGCATGTAAAAGAGCCGATACATTTTTCTCAGATCTTTTCTTTAAATTCGAAGTTCCTTTACGTGCCGTAAATCTATGACACAAGTCCCAACGCTTTAATTTCCATGCAGTAACACATTCCAAGAACTTTTACCCCTCTCCTGAAAAATTGAACGATCCTGACCGGATTTGAAACCGCTATCCTCGGAACCGAGACGAAGATAGTCCAAGAGTAACCGATTACATTTATTAGATAATTATAACACTTTATTTACTTGATAGAGTACAGAATTTTTGTCATCAACCTCAGGGCCGATATTACTTGACGGGTACTGCACTAAACGTATTGAATGAAAATGTCATAATCCAGTACTGTAGGACGTTGGAATTGAGATGGCATAGGCTCCATTATTTTATAAACTTCAATGCGGTATTGCTAGAATGCTTGAAAGAGGAGAGACCCCCGTTAATGCACGTAGAACAATAGAACAACACCTCAAACAAGAACTTATTGCCTTTTATAAAATAATAACGAGGTTAATATAGCCTATAGTTACATAAATAATGAAAGAAAAATATAAGAAATAGAATGGTGTTGACAAATAGGCATATCTCTTCTGACGAGAGTTATTTGAAAAAATTAAAAATATTAAATATTATACCTCGCGCTTCCAGATGCAATACCTTTCCCTTAGGCCTAGTTGTGTGTTCCTCGTGCTGGGTTTAGTTAAATATAGTGTGTTACTGGCATTAAGAAAATTACAAAATAATACGTTTTAATGGACCTTATATTAGGTTAATAAAATATAATATTTATAAAAATTGTAGTGAATTTTTGCTTATTATAATTATACCTTCCCTAGCTTGTAGTTTTAATACAGTTAATATAGGACTGACATAGGCTACGTATTTTCTTTACAATACAAAAAAAAAATCCCTTCTTTTATTCATAACATTTGTAACAAGTTCAAGTATAAAAATCATTATTAAATATGAACCCACTTACTCTAAGTTACCGTATCATGAATAGTCGCTGTTTTGTCTCTTATGGCATTATTGGAGCTACATACGATTACTGGATAGTTAGAATTTTCTCTCTCTCTCTTTCTCTCTCTCTCCAGTGATGTACTCTGTAATTGAATTGATGAAAGTTTTAAAAAGCGTGGAGATAAATAATAAAAACGATAACTATTACCCCAGGAAACCGCGCTTCGTTTTCATTGGATAACGACTCTTATCCCGGCTTCACGAAACTCCGCCTTATAATCTTTCTAAATTCGTACATCTACAAATGAAATAATTTTGAGTATAGGGATCATCGTGATCATGATCTTTATGGATTAGGCAAGTTGGCCAGTTCCCACATCAAGAAGTTTAAAAGCAATCTTCCCATCTTCTCGTAGGTCTTCTTGCAGTTCTATTTCCTTGTGGTTTGTAGGGCTACTGTAGGACCTAATATAATAACTTAGAAAGTCTGCTACGTATTTTTCATCTTGCTGATTTGGTTCATCCATTCTCTTTTATGGTGTTAATTGTTTCTGTTATATTGAAAAATATTAAATTCCTCCTTAATGATAGTATTTTTCATCTGGTTTGTAAGTGGATTAGCAGTTTCGAATTTAATTGGCAGTAGTAGACTATTTACCTCTTTGTAGAAACAAGAAAGTTGTGTTTGCTTTGTCGACAATCGGTACTTAACAAACAATTACCCAGAGAATAATTATTTTTTTAGTTTTCCATGCAAGGTCTAAAGTTGAGAATAAATAGGCCTACTGTAAAAAAATAAAATTTTTAAATATAATGTTTTTCTTGTAAGACGACATCTAAGCCCCTACTCCAAGTAAGAGAGTTAAATTCCATAGCTACTGGCAAATGTGTAAAACATAACATAACAATAAGTACCTTGGAAATTAAATTGTCATACACCCATAATATTTGAGAAATTTAATGTTTAATTTCATGTGGAACCTCCAGACATGTTCTGAGGACACTGCAATTATATTAATCATATTTACTACCTGCCATGACGACCTAACTTAGGCTACATGTCTGTACGGATGCAAGGCCTTAGAATTAAAAAAAAAAGCGTTTATAGTGTAAGAGGTCTATTGTAAATAGACTCGATGTTTTCTTGATCATTAATGAACTGTTGAATTGTATTTGGAATTTTTAAGAATTAATAAATCAATTACATTGCAATATTTTGCAATATTTTGCTTAATTTTGGAAATAGAAGTCGGTTACATTAAAGCTATATATATATATATATATATATATATATATATATAAAATTGTAAATATGCTGAACTTTTAGAAAAGTTGATACTTTAAAAGGGTGTATGATACATTAGTGGCGGAATTTGTTTAGTATACACTATAAGATTATTTTTGACCACATCGCAGCGCGTGAAATGTGAATAAGAAAATCCAATCACATCAGATTCCTTATCAGTCATTCAATTATAGTATTTAAATTTTTGGTACCCTATAAACGCATAATTTCTAGAAGGAAAAATAGGGATAAAGAGTGCTTATTCTAGTTTTAAATAAGTAGGTAATAATTGTAAGATAGAAAGTACTATTTTCAGAATTTGTGGCACCTTAGACAATTAGAAGTTTCAAATAAGTGTATTCTTCATAGTGTAAGTACACAAGGATAGGCCTTACATGCTCTCTTTTTTTATTTCTTTTTGGGCTTACACGTAAATTGATGCTCCAGAATTTCGAAAGTCGATTCAATCACAGTTTTCAAAATTAAGTTTAAAATCGATCAAATCTCCGCAATTTAGTCGAATCTTTGAGAGCCTAAGTAGGTATATATATATATATATATATTTATTTATTATCCGTATACCCTGCTTGTTTATCAAATAATCTACAGCAAAAGGCTTAAATTATTAATGGACCTAATGGAATTTAGGCCTAATATTTACTCTCATTATGTACAATATTACTACTTCTCCATCGTAGTTTATCGTCTCACCTTATAGGCACCTTTACGTGCCCCGAGCCTAACAGCGGCAGTGTGGTCCCTAATATTGTTTAAATAGATTAGCTGCAAGCTGGTAGAATTCGTATCGTTTACAATACAGAAGTTTCCCTAATGTGTTATTCGTGTTCTGGAGAAAATGTAATTTGTTGCGCAAGTTTGAAGGTTTACATTTGTTCTCGACGAGAATCAAGTGCAGAGGGATAAATAGATAAACAGAGGTGTTTTCTGTTTATAAGAAACCTGAAGTAGATTAGTGTAATTCCAACTATTAATGCTTTATGATAAGTATTGAGATCATATTTTAAAGATTAGAAAATAAATTGGATTTTATTTACCTTCAGATCGTCTTCTGTTCTTTAAAATTGAACAATATTGCGCCTTGATGTACAATCTTAAGCGTATAGTAAAAATTCTATCCATTAAATAAATTTAAGAAATTGCTTCAGTCCACATTACACGGTTTTCTTCCAGTAACATAATTCAAAGTAAATTCTTCAGTAATGCAGGCGTACATGATGGACCCCAGGTCATTCAGATCTCTGCTATTCTTAAGAAAGATTATTGTACAGTTGATACAATTTCAAGATTATTAATACTCAAAGTACAATAAAAATCCTTTTCTCGCATCATACTATGCTGATTTTTCATCGTCTACTTTATTTTCGAGAATTACTAATATTTTGTAAATATTCCATGGAACTAATACCCTATTTTGAAATGTTAATCAAACCAATATTAAAAAAAAAATCATATCGATGTGTGGGAATGTCAAGATAACGATGGAGGGATCAGTTTTCTGGATGAGACCGGAATGAACCTTTGGCAGTTCAATCCGTGAAGATGATGATGGTTATTATTAATTTAATCAAATTTCGGTAATATTTCTAAACGTCTTTATGAAATTATTTTCAAAACTAAATTTTAAATTTTAAAAAAGTAAGAAATTATGTTACACTTAACGCAAAATGTAATTAAAATATCCGTACCTTAGTTGTAGGCATAATGATAATAGTATATTGAATTGAAGATATATCAGAGGAGTGAATATATTTTTTTTAAATACTGTAAACTTGAAGTGTAGATAATTATCAGTTTCATTTATGTCCATCTTTTTGGTACCGGTAACTTACATGATATAATTACAGTAGTGGGCTAGTAAGTGCAACCATAATTTTTTATTTCAAATTTTTAACCAACTTTTAGTTTATTTTATTATGTTGATGTTTGTCAATTTCTCAGATTGTTATATTCCTTCATATTTAGAAGCGTTGTGTGTGTTATTTTCCACATTTATTATTCAGCTGGCTCACTCAAATTTACGGTTCTTTGTATCACTCATCTTTCTTTTGTATGCATGTTTAAACCATAATTTTTCTTCTCTAACATTGCCTTTCATATTTCACCTGAAAACGTCTTAACTAAAAACATATATATGAATAAAGTATATTTGTAAAATACAGAAAAAATAGTGCAAGCCGTCTCATGAATTTAACCGTAGGTGTGTTTAACATGTTGAAATTGTTTAAAAATATAAATTATCGTTAAATATTGTATTCAGTTATAGTATTTCCAAAATTACGAAGTTTAATGTTTTAGTGGAAGAGAAAGTTTTGTGCCAGCTTTCATTATTATTATTATTATTATTATTACTTTTCAAAACAAAGAGTCGTTAGAGCCTACTATTGATGAATGGATGTGACTTAAAACTAATATGTAAGCACCTATGACCTTAATTGAATGTAACCCAATGTGTCAAAAATGTCTGCACGTAGTTGCATGTATCTTAAGTTTTCTATTATTAAAAGTATTTATTTCGTCATCATCGTGAATTGGTTATCGGTTTAGGTCTTCTAGGATCTGTTGCATTATGGAACTATGTGATCTTTTGTTACCAACTTTTCTACAGTATGGTTGGTTCAAGTATTTCTTCCATATAGGTTTCTATTGTAGGCTAATTTTGGTATATGGTTTGGGGTCATTTTTTGTGTGTGTTGCAGCAATCCTGATACAATTTTGTCATCTATTGTATTGTGTAATGTTAGTTATTTGGATTTTTTAGTGCCCCAATCTGGTAAAGCTTAATAAGGTCTTAGGAACCTCGTTTGTGCCACTTTCATTTTCTGTGTATCTCTATTGTTAATGACACAGGTTTAGCTGCCATAGAAGAGTGTATATTTCGAAATTGAAGTCATGTAAACATATTTTGATTTCTGTTAACATGTTTACCAAAATCACGTTTAATTATGCCATTAATTTTGTTGTCTTTGTAAATATAATGTACACATCTTTTCCGTTATTCAACAACAGGTTTTCTAGATAAGTGAAGTAGGGTACTTGTTATACACTCTCCATTAAAATAAATGTTTGTAGGATATAGGGTTACTTTTAAATACAGTACAATAATATGTGCGCTCCCTCAATTAAATATAAATACATTTCCATTAGCGAACGACAGAGATAACAGGACCAATCTTCTGTTCCACAGAACCTAGCTGAATCATACTTAAATTATTTCTAAACTAAAATAATTCTCAATTTTATTGTGAAAAACTTCTTACAATTAGAGTTGTCAATAAAATCTCATTTAGCATAAAAGTCTTGTCTTCATCATTTCTGGAATTATAGGCCTTACATTTTGCCTTTTAATCTACCTCACAATACTCCTTTCTGATATATCTTCAGTTTTTCGTTTCCACATTTAACTACAACTCATTTTAAATTCCCTTTCATTTCATTTATCCACCTTGTCTTAGGTCCACCAATTTTTCGCTTAGTGTCCAGCTTTCAGTTCAATACCAGCCTGGATTTCCAATCTGTCAACCCTCCAATTCTTTTTGTTTTAATATCAGTTTTTATATCAAATTCCTTATGTCGATTTTGTAATTTGCTGTTACAACTGATTCTCTAGTTGGACCAAATACCTCCGTGATTGGACTAAATATTTCCTTAATAAAAACCCTGTTACGCCTATATCGCTAAAATATTACTTTATCGGATAATTGTATACAAGTATCACTGATATCTTTAAATATTTAAAATGCTATTTTAAAGCAAAGTTAAACCCGCCTAATATTAATTTTGACCCCTTCTTACATATTTTTATAAACTAGCTAATATAGAGGTAAAGTTTGCGAAACAAAAAATGACACGCTACAGGAAAATTAAAATACCGAATGTTGTAATGTAGGTAGATATTTAAACTAGAACTATACCCATGGATCATTAATGTAGAACTATACCCACGGATCATTAATGTTTAGGATTTGACTTACAAATTTAGTAAATATTATTAGCCTATGAGATTTTGTCTGGATCCTTAGTTATCCTTAGTTATCGTTCAACACTGAAACTAGTATCCAATCGTTCAGTTCAAATAACTAATTACTCTTCATATCTTATCCGTAATATCTTCCTAGTAATTATTAAATTTGTAAATTATACAGTATCATTACCGGTATAGAAAATGTTTTCTTCATTCTCTTTCTAGGTATAATTATTTCTTATGTTTCCAACATTCGTTTTGGATGTTTCGGTCACTGGTTCAGAAGCGTAAGTGAGGACAGAACGAATTACTGATTTATAAATTCGTACTTTAGTTTCCATTTTTCCTCCAAATTACATCGTTCATTGATCTCGCAGTCCTTGCTGCTTTGTTTGCTTGTTTCGTGATTTCTGATTTCAAACCCCCCATTGGTCGTAAGTTCTGTGCCAAAATAATTAAAATTGATAGTCTGATCTATGATTTTTCGTTCAATTCTTAATTTACATAGTCGTAGTTCTTTCGATACTACTAAAGATATAGATTTCTCAATTGAAATGTCTATGTTGTATTTTTTACATTCCTTCATACATTTATACATCAGGCTTAGGAGATTATCCTCAGAGTCACTAATTGATAACATGTCACACTTCATTAATTATTTGAGCAATAGAATACAGGGAATGATTGGAAAGCATTAGCTCAGGATAGGGATGTGTGGAGAGCTTATGTCCGCGCGGCCATGAATCTACGGGTTCGATAGTGCCAGTGAGTGAGTAAGTAAGTAAGTAAGTAATAGAATGACACCTCAAGTAAATTGCTAGTGTGGATCTTGGTGACCATTGCATCATTAGCCGACATGTTCAGGGTTTCTGTTAGGCCTTCTGGGCAACCATAGCTGTTCAGAGGCACACGAAGTCCTCACCTTTCATCACCCTACTTGCCCTCTAATTTAAGCAGAGGTTATGTTAATAGCTCTAGAAATGGATTATTTACGAAGAAGTGTCAGAAAGTCTAAATTAGAAGATGTCACAAATAAGGAAATTAGAAACATAATGGAAGCAGAAGAAAGCATAATTGAAAGAATTGAGGAGAAAGAATTAAAGTGGTTAGGACATGTTTTAAGAATGGAAGATGAGCGATGGCCGAAGCAACTATATGAATGGCATCCGAACAGAAAGAAGAAAACAGGGAGACCAAAGTTAACATGGAAGGAAAACATGACAGTAATGCAAGCTAGAGGGCTAAGCATGGAAGATGCCCAAGACCGTAGGCTTTAGAGGTTTGGTATACGGGAAGACGGCAGCAGCTGTAAAAACCCGAAGATAGATAGAGTTATGTTTGGGAATGTTGACATCATAATTTCTGTCAGAAATTGTTAAAACTTATATAGGCCTCAATGGTAATTTTTTTTAGTTATGTGGATGGGAAACTGTTCTAGCTTTAAGAGAGGAGACAATATTACTAGTATTTGAAAATTAGAAATTATTTTGGACAAAAGAGTAACGAATAGACAGTTGAATGCCTACATAGAAGTAAGGTATGTTCTGTTATTTATAGGAAATCATGTGTATTAAGAACAGTTGAGTCTCATAAACTGCGATATCCAAGACACGTGGAGCAAATAGGAAATGAAAGAAGGACATGGAAACTTTTTGCAGGAGAACCAGAAGAAAACGGCCAGTAGATGGGCCAAGAATGAGATGGATGACTTAAACATGATTTGTGGAGATAAATTAAACAGCGAGTGATAAAATATTAGCTCCGGATTAGGATATATGGAGAGGTTTTCCGCGCGACCATGAACTCCGCGTTCTATTGTGCCAGGGAGTTATGTTTATGATTAGGCCTGTAGGATGTATTCGTACCATTAATTTGGAGGAACTTCTAGCCATTCTTGAAATAACTTGGCTAATTATTGAAATTTGCTGTATGTTGATTACTTAGTTACATAATATTTACATTTAGGGCCTACTTTAATGAGTCTACCTCCTATAATTATCACTAAAGTCAAACCATCTCAATTTTATATATAGGCCTACAATGGTGTAACTAATTAGTGAAATGCTAACATCTCGTATGACGTCATAATAAAGGTTGAAGCCTTGAGTCTGGCATGAAAGGAATTGTATGAGAATTATTGTACTATACACTATTACAATTTTAAAAACTTGCAAAAATTAAATTATAAAAAATAAAAATTGTACCTATGTTTTTACGTTTTATATCACTTCTTTCTTTGTTTTCTGAGTCATATGGTTTTATCATAGCTTGAAAGATGAGTTATTTTATTTTAGCTTAAGCCCACAAGTAGGCCTATTATCATCATCATCATAGTACATTCACGAATTTAGGCCATTTGTTGACCTGTTTCGGCCTCAAGAGAAACACCATCCAGAAGTCTTTTGAGTGGACGTCCTGGTCTTCTTCTTCCTGCAGGTTGATATCTTAACATTAGTTTGGGTATTCTGTGATCTTCCATTCGATGAACATGTTGTATCCATCTTGACTTATAATCAGAAATTTTGTTTTCTAAAGATTCCATGTGTAATTCTTCTAAGATGTCTTCATTTTTTTTGTGATCTAGTAGTGTGTATCCTGCAGTCCTCCGAAGATATCTCATTTCAGCAGATCTAAGTCAAGCCAGAAATAGGCCTATTATTATTTGTCGAAAAACTATCTCGCAACACACGAGAGTTATATAATAATAATAATAATAATAATAATAATAATAATAATAATAATAATAATAATAATAATAATAATAATAATAATGATAATGATAATGATAATGATAATAACGAAAGTAACGATATTTAGTTTTATGGGAAATAGTTTTAATTTAGAACTTTTTTAAATTTTGTTTTTATTAATTGATGTTTTAGATGGCTCTTAAGTCCCAGTTCACTCATACTTCCCACACCATTCATTCACCATTCTTTAGGTCTTCACTTTCTTCTTTTTTCCATCTATTCTTCACTCAATATTACTAATTATTTTAATAATAATAATAATAATAATAATAATAATAATAAATTACTTTGCAAACAATCAAATCTGTCATAACACTCATAAATGACATTAATATAAAATATTTCTCAATATATTATTAGAGTTTGCTCTATTATATAAGTTTTTGAAATAATTAAAATTTCTTCTAATGAAGTTATCCATGAGAACAAACTTCTACAATCTACGCTATTTTGTTCTTGAAGTGATATTATTTAAAGATAATCTAATTATTATCTTTGAAGATAGTACATTTATGGCACACCTTATTACACCCAGATAACACCTTGTAGTTAATAATCAAACATTTTACAAAATAATGACATTCACAAGATTATGGCGTCATTGTGTTACGTATTGAACGGTTGAAGTGCTAATTCGATATATGGAGCTTGAAAACAAACAGGAATTATAATACCTGTATCTAAAATTATCATGTACGTGGACAAGAAAAATATTATTATAGCCTAAAATAAACCTGATGGGATGCGATATAAAGAATTGGACTGTGCCCGAGCGAAAATATTCAAAGGCTACATGTAAAAACAAGGAGTATAACGAAATAAAAATAACGATAATCCTGAATTTCTTTACATTTTTCAATTGATAATTATCAGTATTATAAACTCATGAATTATCCCAATGAAATTAACTCTTCATGCTTTCCCATGCTGGGAAAAAAGCAAATATCGCTCAAACATTAAAATTAAGTTTTCTCAATTTTTGGTTTTGTGACATTCCATATTTTCCCTATGGTCTTAATTTCATTTTTACGTACTGTATTCAATAATTGTATTTTTACCTTGTTTATAAAATAAAACAAACACGTTAATTTTGTTCAGATCAAAAACCATATATTTCCGTTTACTATGACTCTGGTAGAAGAATTTGAGAAATATAAGTAGCATATAAATATAGAGGTAGTTTCATTTCACACGGAATTTGAATGTTTTGAGCACAATATTTAATTCACAGCATTTCTTGTTAATTTGAGTTATTCGTCATCTCAACGTAAACTAATTTTTAACAATACCTTGTCTTGAGTAAAGGCAGATATTATTTATTTATTAAACAAGGTTCTTGTACGAACAGTTGAATATGTTCCTGTATCCAAAGTTTAATTAAATTTTAATTTTGTCTCTGTTCATTTCTATCTTCCTATTCTCCTTCCTGGAATCTATTCTCAAACAATAATCTTCTAATCTCCTGTATCCATGTAATCTTCGACTGATCTCTTATTTTTCTTCCCTGGAAATCCAAACACCTCGGAGACAAAATTCATGGAGAAAATGCAAATTCATAATGAAAGATCATGCCATCCATTCTCCGTCAACCAAGTAAGCCTAAACAATTTTTCAAAAAGATCAATACTTTTTTAAATTGATCTTTACCATGGATATACATTTTGCAAAATACATTCCATGAAACTTTTTAACGACATTGTAAAATCGATCAAGTATTTCTGTTGTAAGTTAATTAGAGATTTGAAGTTCAAAAGTATAAGTTAATGATCTTCTTTATCATTAATGTTATTTCTTATATATCTGATGAAAGAAAAATTAACATGTTCATTAGTTTGGGCTGGAAGTAAATAGGTTATCTAGTCACACGTAGAAATACATTATTAAGTGAGAATGGACATGTAACAACAAATTAAGGAAATTTAAAAAAAAATTGAGAGCTGTTAAAGGGTGCACAAAAGAAGACAGAATCAAGAACACATAAATAAGACAGGAACTTGAAATGTTTGCAATAACTGATAAAATAGATACATATAGACAAAAATGGAAGCAACACATAGACAGAATGAATGAAGATAGATATCCAAAACAAATTAAATACAAACCTAAAGGCACCCGAGATGTGGGCAGACCTAGAAAGAGATGGGCTGAAGTCGGAACGGGTCAACCAACAGACCTAATCCATGGATGATGATGATGATGATGAAAAAAATGCGGAATTTAAATATCAAGGAAAATAAATACAAGCAAGAATAAGGTACAGATATAAATTAAACTTAAGCTTAACTCTAGAATAAAATACTGTTATGCTTTGCAGGGATTCTTTTCATCCCAACCTCAAAAATCAAACTACAAACATATAAATTGTGAATCTTCCAGTTAATACAGAGGTGGAAAAATTGTTAGTAGGTGTACCTGTGAAATTTTGGACCAAAGAGAGACGAACAGGTAGGTGATAGTAGAAAATCCACACAATCACATGATTTTTGTGGAAAACTTGCTTTAATAAGAACAGTAAAGTTCGTTACGACGCGCAGGACATGTTGCACGTTTGAGGAATGAAAGAGAGGCATGACAAGTCTGTATAAAAGCCAGCATGAAAGCGCCCAGTAGATAGGCGACACAAGATGGAGAAAAACATTAAGCACGTGGAGGAAGGTGAATTGTACAGGAATGATTGGAAAATATTAGCTCAGTAGATAAGGATATATAGTGAGCTAGGGTATTGAAGCTAAGAATTCGATAGTGTCAATTAGAAGTAGCCTAAGTTTATATTAGCCTACGTATAGTTCATTAGGCTAAATAGTAAAACAGTCTCGACTAGTCCAAGGATGACTAAAACTCGTTACCTATTTCAAATTCAATTAATTTAAAATATGGTTTATTGTAAATACAGAAGGCTTATTAAACATGCAATTATCCGACATATTCTCTGAGAACGATGTATGCTGACCAATTAATTTATTTATTAGAGTATACAGGTACTTTCATATACCATATCGTGATACGAATTCAGACTTATTAGTTGTTATCTCGAGAGCTTTAGCGATTAGGTAACCATAGAAAATAAAGTATTATTTTTTCGTTTAACAATGTAGTCTTTTGGCTAATGAAACATTTTGCAATGATCGGTTACGATTTTTTCATGTCCAGTGACGAAGGCAAAGTATAGAATTTGTGTTTTGTTGAATACTGTATGACAGCTTTATCAAATCGGCTTCAACATCCAATGTAGTTTTACTTATTTTACTTGTTTGACCTGAAATGGGAGGTCACAGTTAGGGATTTGAATATCCGAAACTATTTTACGATAGATGCAATAAAGCAATAAACTACAAGAATGGTTTGTAGCAAGTTGCAATAAACAAAGTGAGATTCTTTAAGGACACGTAAGTCTTCCAAGGAAGATCCTCACGGAGAAATAATGTCACATATGTGCAGCTGATTTTATGTTGAACAATAGAGCGATTATGTTTAATAAATTTGTAGGTATACTCTCTCCATTCCTCAACATTAGACACTGTATAAAATTTAATTATAATATTAATACCGTCGTTCACATCTTGGTTAATTTAAAAAAATACAACTGCAGGAATTTCAGAATTAATTCCATTATCAGTATTGCTTTACAAGTATTTGTAAATAAACCAGTTACTGAATTAACGGCTTCTTACTAAATTATCGACTTCTTATTAAATTATCGACGTCTTACTAAATTAACGACTTCTTACTAAATTAACGACTTCTTACTAAATTAACGACTTCTTACTAAATTAACGACTTCTTACTAAATTAACGACTTCTTACTAAATAACTACTTGTTTCCTAAATTAACGACTTCTTACTAAATCAACGACTTCTTACTAAATTAACGACTTCTTACTTAATTGTCGACTCCTTATTTAATTGTCGACTTCTAACTTAATTGTTGACTTCTTACTTAATTGTCAACTTCTTACTTAATTGTCGACATCTTGCTAAATTGTCGACATCTTGCTAAATTGTCGACATATTGCTAAATTGTCGACATATTGCTAAATTGTCGACATCTTGCTAAATTGTCGACATCTTGCTAAATTGTCGACATCTTGCTAAATTGTCGACATCTTGCTAAATTGTCGACATCTTGCTAAATTGTCGACATCTTGCTAAATTGTCGACATCTTGCTAAATTGTCGACATCTTGCTAAATTGTCGACATCTTGCTAAATTGTCGACATCTTGCTAAATTGTCGACATCTTGCTAAATTGTCGACATCTTGCTAAATTGTCGACATCTTGCTAAATTGTCGACATCTTGCTAAATTGTCGACATCTTGCTAAATTGTCGACATCTTGCTAAATTTTCGACATCTTGCTAAATTTTCGACATCTTGCTAAATTGTCGACATCTTGCTAAATTTTCGACATCTTGCTAAATTTTCGACATCTTGCTAAATTGTCGACATCTTGCTAAATTGTCGACATCTTGCTAAATTTTCGACATCTTGCTAAATTGTCGACATCTTGCTAAATTTTCGACATCTTGCTAAATTTTCGACATCTTGCTAAATTGTCGACATCTTGCTAAATTGTCGACATCTTGCTAAATTGTCGACATCTTGCTAAATTGTCGACATCTTGCTAAATTGTCGACATCTTGCTAAATTGTCGACATCTTGCTAAATTGTCGACATCTTGCTAAATTGTCGACATCTTGCTAAATTGTCGACATCTTGCTAAATTGTCGACATCTTGCTAAATTGTCGACATCTTGCTAAATTGTCGACATCTTGCTAAATTGTCGACATCTTGCTAAATTGTCGACATCTTGCTAAATTGTCGACATCTTGCTAAATTGTCGACATCTTGCTAAATTGTCGACATCTTGCTAAATTGTCGACATCTTGCTAAATTGTCGACATCTTGCTAAATTGTCGACATCTTGCTAAATTGTCGACATCTTGCTAAATTGTCGACATCTTGCTAAATTGTCGACATCTTGCTAAATTGTCGACATCTTGCTAAATTGTCGACATCTTGCTAAATTGTCGACATCTTGCTAAATTGTCGACATCTTGCTAAATTGTCGACATCTTGCTAAATTGTCGACATCTTGCTAAATTGTCGACATCTTGCTAAATTGTCGACATCTTGCTAAATTGTCGACATCTTGCTAAATTGTCGACATCTTGCTAAATTGTCGACATCTTGCTAAATTGTCGACATCTTGCTAAATTGTCGACATCTTGCTAAATTGCCGACTTCTTGCTAAATTGCCGACTTCTTGCTAAATTGCCGACTTCTTGCTAAATTGCCGACTTCTTGCTAAATTGCCGACTTCTTGCTAAATTGCCGACTTCTTGCTAAATTGCCGACTTCTTGCTAAATTGCCGACTTCTTGCTAAATTGCCGACTTCTTGCTAAATTGCCGACTTCTTGCTAAATTGCCGACTTCTTGCTAAATTGCCGACTTCTTGCTAAAGTACAGACTTCTTACTAAATTATCGACTTAATCGACTTACTAAATTAACGACTTTTTCTAAATTAACGACTTTTTACTAAATTAACGACTTTTTACTAAATTAACGACTTTTTACTAAATTAACGATTTTTTACTAAATTCAGACTTTTTACTAGATTGACGACTTTTTACTAGATTGACGACTTTTTACTAGATTGACGACTTTTTACTAGATTGACGACTTTTTACTAGATTGACGACTTTTTACTAGATTGACGACTTTTTACTAGATTGACGACTTTTTACTAGATTGACGACTTTTTACTAGATTGACGACTTTTTACTAGATTGACGACTTTTTACTAGATTGACGACTTTTTACTAGATTGACGACTTTTTACTAGATTGACGACTTTTTACTAGATTGACGACTTTTTACTAGATTGACGACTTTTTACTAGATTGACGACTTTTTACTAGATTGACGACTTTTTACTAGATTGACGACTTTTTACTAGATTGACGACTTTTTACTAGATTGACGACTTTTTACTAGATTGACGACTTTTTACTAGATTGACGACTTTTTACTAGATTGACGACTTTTTACTAGATTGACGACTTTTTACTAGATTGACGACTTTTTACTAGATTGACGACTTTTTACTAGATTGACGACTTTTTACTAAATTGACGACTTTTTAATAAATTGACGACTTTTTAATAAATTGACGACTTTTTAATAAATTGACGACTTTTTAATAAATTGACGACTTTTTATTAAATTGACGACTTTTTATTAAATTGACGACTTTTTATTAAATTGACGACTTTTTACTAAATTGACGACTTTTTACTAAATTGACGACTTTTTACTAAATTGACGACTTTTTACTAAATTGACGACTTTTTACTAAATTGACGACTTTTTACTAAATTGACGACTTTTTACTAAATTGACGACTTTTTACTAAATTGACGACTTTTTACTAAATTGACGACTTTTTACTAAATTGACGACTTTTTACTAAATTGACGACTTTTTACTAAATTGACGACTTTTTACAAAATTGACGACTTTTTACAAAATTGACGACTTTCTACAAAATTGACGACTTTTTACTAAATTGACGACTTTTTACTAAATTGACGACTTTTTACTAAATTGACGACTTTTTACTAAATTGACGACTTTTTACTAAATTGACGACTTTTTACTAAATTGACGACTTTTTACTAAATTGACGACTTTTTACTAAATTGACGACTTTTTACTAAATTGACGACTTTTTACTAAATTGACGACTTTTTACTAAATTGACGACTTTTTACTAAATTGACGACTTTTTACTAAATTGACGACTTGTGTGTAAATTAATTGCTTCTTGCTAAATTAACGATTGTTAGTATTTGGAATTAATCGTTTTTATTGATAGTGTAGGCTAAAGTAATAATCACTCGATATTTTATCTGTAGACTATTTTTCGTGCAGTGTGAATGTGAAATCCTAGACAGATATGAATCTTCAACTTCGAGTCATACCAGATGACGCATTAAAAATGAACCATGTATATTCTGTTATTATTTATTAATTCAGACTAATTTCCCTTTTATTTTGTTTATATAATTTTTCCTTCAGGCGACCAGCGCTTTTCTTATGTTTTTCACAAATCATTATTTATAACTAGACTTTGAAATTTAAGCTCGAAAAAATATAGATGCACACATCTAAAATAGGCTTCAAAAACTATAAAAAGGCTCTAAAATAGGCTAATATTTCAGACTTTTAAGAATGAGTATTATAACTTACTAATTAATAGTAAAATAAATATAAGAATTAAGAAATTGGTAAAAGTGAAGTTAAATAATTATTTTAAATCTACTTATTGACCACAAAGTATTGACATGTTTTTTTTTACGTGTTTCGAATTACGAAGATTTTCCAAGTCCTGGTAATCCAATACTCGGATGACTTAAGGAAATTTTACTTACCCTAAAATTATAATTTTATATTAAAAAAATTCTAGCGGTTAAAATAGGCGTTTTAGGTGCCTTAAATTAAATAAAATAATTTTAGATATTGTAACACAAAGTATGTAGGCCTACTGATGCGTAAACTACAGGTCTACATTTTTAGGCACAATTAAATAATGCATGTGCAATAACGTGTACCCAATAATTGATATTTATTTTTTCTTTTAGGTAAAATAACCAAAGGCCTAAATCGTAAATATCTACTCGTAAACCTATAATTAATATAATTGAGCTCTGTTTTCGTTTGTTTTGTGTTTTGCTGATTTCTTCTTAAATGTTAACATTTTCGCTTCAGTTTTAGTCCTTTATTCATTTAAATGGTGTTGCGTTCAAAAATGTTCAATAAATTTAAATAGCTATAAGCTACAACTAATTTTATTTCATTTTTATCAACATATTATATTATCTTTTCGGAATACATAAGCCTATTTGAGAATCTAAGAATTCAAACAAATTCGGAGTTTTCGACGTCTTATGGTCATCTGTTTAGGACTATATATGGAATTCATATTATTAACTGTTCAGTCTATATATATATATATATATATATATATGTGTGTGTGTGTGTGTGTATGTGTGTGTGTGTGTGTGTGTGTGTGTGTGTGTGTATGTGATAAAATAATTAGTTAATATTAATATTCATATATTTATATAAATTTTAATAAATTTATTAATTGTTAATCCATATATGTTTGTAAGCTGTTATACACGTATAGGCCTATATAAAGGCAAGTTATAAAAACTTACTTTGAATCATATTTAATGTAACAGACGCTGGGCTTGAAATGCTCTTCACTGTGTTTAATTCGTCCCTAACAAAATTACCATCTTGTAAGAACATCGTAGTTGAAATATTAGATCTACTAAGTTTTCGAAGTTGTCTGTGAGTAGGTCAAGGCATAATTCTAATTTTACTATGCGCTAGGAATATTTTGCAACTTTCTTATTAATTATTATTATTATCATTATTGAAGTGATGCCACTACATACGTACCTTAGAATAATATTAGATTAGAAAGCACCCAGTTTTCTAGACAATTGGTACGAGATATCAGCTGGCTTGTCACCCTAACGCGGCTTTACCCACCGAACATATGCATGTAGGCATATCTGGAATTCATTTTCGTCATTGACTGAGTCGGCTCCAAGTCTGTGTTTCGTTTAGAATGTTTATGCCAGTTTAAAAACGTTTATCCCTCGGAACTCGTTCTCTATCCTGCAACCCTCCAACTTGAGTGTAGCCTACTATCTTATTCTACGGCATGCAACATAATTAACAAGTATTATTGATATAAAATATTATTATTATTATTATTATTATTATTATTATTATTATTCGTAAATATTTTAGGTTTGGGCTCAATCATACCTGTTACTAAATTATTATTTATTATTATTTACTGATGTTACAGAATTACTGATTTCATTTAATTTTTTTTATATTGCCCATATAATTCACTTGTTTTTACTTAGGCCTACAGTCGCTCTAACTTCTAACAATGATGTAATAAACATAATAATGGATAACAATATTATTTATCGAAGAAAATCAATCGTTTCTTTCATTATAAGTTTAGAACACTGTACATCGGCCTGAGACGCGTTTGAAACGCGATTTTCTAGTCTTGGTGAGCGTTAAATGGACTGAATCTGTAACTTGTTACTTTATTCGAATAAATACCAGTTATATATCATATTTAATTTCTCCTTGATTCACTATGTTAGTTAAAATTGTACATATTTAAGTTTTGATGAACCAAACAGTTTTTATCACTTAATGAAATCCATGTGATGTTGAAATATGCTTAATATTTCGGTAATCACAGATTCATTGGTTTTAAGACACATCTTCAAGAAAAAGATTTTCAACACAGATTGTTTAATAGTTGTAGATTCCGAATGTTGATAAAATAACTTGATAGTGCTTAGATAAAACTTACTGTATCTCCTAATCTCCCCACACACACACACGCGCGCGCACGCACGCACGCACGCACACACACACACACGCACACAAAATATACCTTAATCTCAATATTCAACATAAAACTGAAACCTAAGGAGAAAAATTATGCTAAATTTGTTTTACTTATATCTCTACTTTTTTTTGTGATTTTAAATTAGGTTCAGTAAAATATATGTTAACTATTCGTCAGTCATGCAATTATGTAACTTATTGGGTGAACTTTGAGGATGGAGAAAAACATTACGAATAAAAAATTATAGTACAAAATTGCAAAATTATGTACCTTGTATCCAATTTGCTGAACCTCTTAAATGTATTAAAACATTGTAGGCTTTTCGGGACCAGTCCCATCCTCAGCAGAAAGTTGTTCGTTACTCTCCACATACTATCCAGGTAGGCCTACTTCAGAAGGAAGTTTTTACCAATTTTTTTTAACCTAAAAGAGATGGACATACAGGCGAATGGAGAAGATAGAGGTGAATTCTACAAATTATAGAATTAGGCCCTATACAATGAAAATAATATTTCAGTAATATATTTTGAAATAACCACAAATAATATGTTTGAAGAAGTTAATGCTTGGACTGCATAACATGGAGCTACATGACGTAAAAATAACAGTTATGCCTCGTAGACTGTGATGAGGAGGACATGTGGCACGAAAGAGGAATGAAAGAAAGCTTAGATCTTCTTGTAGGAAAAACAGAAGGAAAATGTTCAATAGATTGACCAAGAATGAGATGGGAGAATAACGTTAATCATGATATAATGGAGGAAAATTATACAAGGGATGATAGGAAACCATTAGCTCAGGATTTGGATGTATGGAGGTCTTATGATCGTGCGGCCATGCATCTAAGTGTTCATAGTTCCAGTGAGTATTTAGTTATTAGGTGAACTAACTTATCAGTGGCAGTATCGACCACAGATTCATGCACATGCAAACATAAGATATCCATACGTCCCCAAGCTGAGCTAATATTTTCCAATCATTCTCTGTACAGATTAATTCACCTTCCACAAATCATAATAAACGTTATTTTCTCACTTCATTTTAATCTCTTTACCGGCCTCTGGAGAATAATATTAAACATGATTTGAGGAGAGTGATTTATGTAGGGAATGATTGGAAAATGTGTATCTCAGGATAGGACCCTGAATCTCTGCGTTCAATAGTGACAGTGGGTTATTTAATAATAAAGTGAACTATGCACTCGCCGACAGTTTTACAATGTTAGTTAAAATTCACATATTCTTATTGTTTAAGAAATACAATAGTGTGTCCCTTAGGAGAGTGTCTGTAGATGTTATACTCGTGAAATGAGGGATTACTGGTCCATACACAGGCAAATCAAAATAATTTGTTTAAAGAAAATAGGTACGCTTATTATATACGTCGACTATATTAGCACTCTTTCAGCTTCTACTGTTACTGCGGCGGGGGGAGGGGGGATACGTCTGACTGCAACACATCGCTAATATATGTAGGGCCTATCTAAGGGCCAGTTTCACCAAGAGAGGTAATTGTACTACGCCAGTTTAAGCTATGCATTATACATGGTGAAAACTGGTGTAATACAGTTACCTCTCTTGGTGAAACTGGCCCTTAGTATCGTTAGAGAAACGTGTGTCCAAATAATTCCACACTTTCTTATAAGTAATTCCATTTTGTATGCAATTATTTTAAATTTGTATTTATTACAAAATGCCTAATGCTAACTTTCATTAGTTACGATTAAATCTTTGTTTTATGCTAATTAAAAAAACCTCTTTAACCGTCCGAATTTTTAAGTCGCTATAGAGAATGCACATATTTTTACAAAATATTGAACTTTTTATTTCAATAGTATCTACAATTTATGCTTTCAAGATTATTCCTGTCAAATAATAATTTTAAATGTATTTAAGTATCAACTTCCTTAAGATCGAATATTATTTTATTTTGAGTCGTTTGGTCACTTCATTACGTTGTACATTCTTTTTTTTTTTAATTTCAATTAATTTAATTTGTAATGGTTTATGAACTGAAGCTTTTCTTGAAATGATAATTGGAAACGATCATCATCATCATCATCATCATCATCCTGTCAAGTAGTGGATCTAGTGGCCTGTTACGGTCTCCAACCATATCTTCTGAGGTCTTTCAGTAGATCTCTTTCGCTGAGGTATTAGTAAAGCATCTGTCGGGGTATTGTGGTACGTCTCATTATTTTCATTTGCTGAAGCCTCTCAAGTTCATATTCTTGTAAATAAAGAACAATGCATGCTATTTTTAATTCTGCAATGTCAGTATTCCTATTATGGTCTACAATACTATTTCCAGAAGTTTTTCGTAGAAATCTCATTTCTGCAGCTGTCAACCATCGTTCGTTTTGGAAGTGCGGTATTCCAGGCTTCGCTGCCATAACTGAGAAATGAACACGCCAAAATTGTATGTAATTTAAGTCTTTGCAGCCTGCAGGTACACCAAGGGCCTTCTAGTGCTGACGCGCTATTGTTTTGGACTAGAATGTCTTGGTTCATGATTCAGAATACCCAATTTATTACTTCTAATCACAAAGCGTAATTCTTAATCAGGTTGAATTCCTCTAAGATTTGAACTGATACGTCCAGGATACAGACGCTGCATTGTCCAGTCAGCTCGGAGCAAATTTGTATTTTCTATATGATAAATAGGCCTAGACATTCTTTTTTTGACGCATTATTCACACTTAAAAAATAAGGTTTGTAAATTGGCATTATCTCTCCTCAGTCTAAGCCCTTAGGTTGTAAATATGACAGAAAATTATAACTGCCAACTAAATAGTTTTATTAGGCCTATTAATCATAACTATAATGTATGTTACAAACATGTGGTAAAGTTAGACTTTTATGTCCCGGTAGACTTGTGATTATCATGCTCTTCGCTAGTTCCGGGATTCGTGGGTACAAACCCGGTCGGAATCAACGGAATTTTCGGGACGTGAAAACACACAAATCCTAACCCTCATGGCATGTAAAATATTATAAATATTTTTAAATCTTCACTAATTTCAGGTCAGAGAAAAATCCATTATTATTAAACCTATTCTATTATTGTGACTCATATTAAACTACTTGAGAAATTTTATACTATTTCATCGACCAAAAAGAATTTAACTTAATGTTTGAAACATAAGTTTTAAGTGGCCAAAATGTTAGCATGTTTCTATGTACGCTAAGACAATTACTATAACTTAATATGGACCTATACATTCAGCCATTTTTATTCAGCTACTGTTTATTGTCACCCCTGTCATTTTCCCGGGAACTGCATAGTAAGAAAATGCAGTAACCTACAAGAACTTTTCCTGGAGATTCTCATCTTATCTCATTAAATGTGGCGAGAAGATAGAGTCCACCTGAGATCTTTATCATAACGCGTAACCTTGGTTTAAATCACGGTCTAATAGATAATTAATAATATTAATAATTCTTATCTCCCGAGAACAAGCTATATCCATTCATTGCATAATTCTCATGAAGAATACTTTCCTTATCTCTTCCTGATTTCAATCCATGACACTAGTTCAATGTAACTTATAAAATAATGTATACGTAGGTATATATACTGCCAGATATCTGAAAGCTTGAATATCGTTTCTGACTGCATGACGGATATTTCATATGCATTCACTCGTTGTAATATTCTAACAAACAAATATTGTCTTTTGTGACAAGCTGTTTGTACTAAACCAGTGTAAATAAGCGACTGATACATTTAGTTTGGTTATTAGCACGCTTGAGAAAGAGACAGATTCGCCTCTGACGTGAGCCATGCTTTCAGATACCTGGCGGCACCTGCACAAAGTATTTCTATAACTCGGAACTGCAATTTGAATCTATAAATAAATATTAACGGTAAAGATGTTATATTTTAGTATTTATAAATATCCTCATTTGACGAAGGGACTCTCAAACGATTCAATATCTTACTATGAGAAATGCTTGGGCGTCATAAATTTGAAGTCTTCTACAAAATCTCATCTAAGATTCTGCTAACTTTGTACACTTGTTCTAAATTGTAAGTTGTTCTTGCTATGTGGTGTATGTTGTTTGTGGCCACGAGAAAAATCGTTTTCAGACTATTTTTTCTCTATCTCAAAATAATCAGCTTAGAGTCCTCTATCATCTGCAAAATTTTGACCGTTAAGGTTTGAGACACTATACCATTTTGGTGTTTCATTTTCAATATCATTAATTTTAACATAAAATATATTTAAATTCTATGGCAAAACCGGTCTAGAAGGCCCTTGGAATACCAACCGGATGCTGGCTTCACATCAATTTGTCATTTACGGAGGTCGACGATCATATAGACAGAATATGGGTGACATGTGGTTAACATGGTAACATGGTAAGTCCCCCAGCCGTTATAGCTGGTTTTCTCAACCTGGAGCTGCTACATACTATAGCTGACCAAATTCCTCGCCATGTTGGGTGGGTACCGATACAATACTGGGTGAATTTTCATGAGAAAATTTATTCTCGATTGGGATTGGAACCACAGGAAGTCCAGTAGCTTTGCATCGATGCATAACCAAAACCACTCGGCTATAGCCCGGGATATAAATTAGGCTACATTTAGTTCTAGTTATATGTCCTATAAGGACTTATGTATCCTTAAAAAGTTCAATATAATTTGCTCAAAATATTAATATGATATTTTATGTTTATAGTAACAGAAAATTCCTATTGAATATTCGCATAAACTATCCGTATTAGATGTTACTCCTTTTGCATTTTGACTACTGTGGCGTTCTACTAACTGACATAAGTGACGGATTGTCGGACAAACTGCAGCGTGTCCATAATATGTGTATCAGATTCATATTTAATGTTCGAAAATACGATCACATTTCTCCATTATTCCACGAATTGTCATGGCTACATCTAAAAGATAGAAGAAAATCACACTGTCTAATTCTCCCATTTAAGATCCTACATACCTCGATTCCCAATTATTTATCATCCCGTTTCCAGTATCTATCCTCAAACCATAACTTAAACACAAGATCACAACATAGTCTCTTACTTAATATACCGCAACATAGGACATCACATCACTCCATGTCATATACCATCTCCACTTCTCGCAACTGGAATTCCCTACCACAAGAAATAAGGGGTTGCCGGACATTGGCATCTTTTAAAAGAAATATAAATTTATATTTGCTCTAAATTCGACTTCATTATTATCCAGTGTAAGATATATATATATATATATATATATATATATATATATTAATTGGTGTTTCCCGTATAATGTATCATATTTATATTATTATTATTATTATTATTATTATTATTATTATTATTATTATTATTATCGTATCATTATTGTTATTACCCTATAAAATGTTGTTTGTACATGACATTTACATTGCTACATTTATTGTATCTTTAACTGTTTATAATTAGTATAGTGTATATCTATATTTGTCGAATATTTATTTGTATTTGTGCTGGTTGAGTGGAAGAGAGGGCCTTATGGCCTTAACTCTGCCAGAATAAATAAAGTATTATTATTATTATTATTATTATTATTATTATTATATATTATTCTCCATAATCTACGGTAGTTTAGAGGCTAATTTTCTTGCGTCTGGTACCGAGGTTCGCGGGTTTAAACCAGGCAGAAGTTGATGGATTTTTTTTTAGAATATAAAAATTCAAGGGACAAATCTTCCGGGAATGGCTTCAAACCGTGGGTCCCGCGTGTAAAGATTTTCTGGCTCGGTGCAGTAATTGAAACCTAAACTGAATATCAGAATAAACTTTAACCAACTTTTACCATCTAAATAATACACCTACCTTGGTTTTCTACATTGTTTATCTTTGAAGCGACAGTTAACCACGTGTGGCTCAATGATATCTGTAGAGAAATAAGCGTAACTAAATGAGCTTGGTTAAGTAACTCCCGCAAGATAGCACGCTTGTCCTATATGGGGATATTCGGTTGTAGACAGACATGTAACAGGGCTAATATACCTATACCATTAATCAATTTTACTGATTAAGAGAAATGTAAGAGAACAAATTTTGTGTTACGGGACATTATTTTCTTTCATATAATTATTTTTTACGCTTGAGGAATAACAAAAAGATAAATTGTTCCCGACATAGGCCTTGTTAGGCCCCTGAGGTAGTGAGATGTTAAGACTACCACCTCTCTAAACAATCGGCACGATATGTCAACTCTATGAGTCGACCGATTTTACCCCCAGAACATAGTCTACTACTCATTTTATTAGAGGTTGAGTCGACCCCAGAGGGTTGCGCCGCCAGAAGATTAAGGCCAGTTTAAAAATTCTGATCCTACCGGGACTCGAACCCTGGACTTTACCCCTTGTAGCGAATTGCTTTAACCGACTAAGCTACGACGTGTCCCAAATGTTGAATAAAGTTACATCTTCCATCATTGTTTCTCCTGTTCTTGTTGGTTTCTTAAATTAACTCTCTTGTCTATATTTTCTAGTCCCACAATCCTCGAATGTTCTTCACAACATGGATAAATCTGTTGTTTGGTGTAAGATGTTCTTCCTACCTCTTTTATATTCAAAATAAACTTTAAAGTTAATGCTAATCTTTACATCTACTTAATTTATTTCTTATGGTATATGGCCGTAAAAAACCTTAATCTTAAACTAAATACAATGAGACAAGCAATCCAGACAACAAAACACCACGAATTTAATCTTTGGATTACATTATCGCACCTTCTTCCCAGCAAATCTGTAGATTACTGTAATGAGACTTTGGCTCCTGCAAATGATCACGGCTGCATGTTTTCTGTATCACATTAACTCTAAAAAAATGTAAAAGCTAATTTAAGGGTTGCGCAATAGTGATAGGGCGTACTTGCCTTAATATTGTATTTCTATCTAGGCTTAAAATTTATGTTACATTGATTAGTTATTATATATTTTATTTAATACGACTAAAGGAATAAAATTATGCCTGGACTTGAATTTGAACCAAGGATCATCACCTCTGTACCTTGTTACTCTTATTTTGAGCTATCCAGGCGTCCATGGACAAATATTAATTTTTCTCACTTTAAATCCCTTGTAGGTCCTTTTACTTGCCCCACTCCACACCTACCTTACAGGTAGGCCTACATGTCCTCTCACGAGAAAATGTTAAACTCTTGATCAAATATAGGCCTACACTTTTTTGACCACACAAGGACATGGATTGTCCATCTGGGTGAGTGATCAGATCAATGCCTGGGACATCTCCGAGACAACAAGAACCATTCACTCATACATTCATGGTAACCAAGGCGAATATAATATGAATGGTAGTGATGGCCAAATGGTATTTGGGAACTATTTGGGACTTAAGTGTCTTGAAATTTGTCTTATAGATGAGGAAACCCCCAAAATAAAAATAAATAAATAAAACATTATTCAGGAAACCTATCCCGAGCCGGGAATAGAGCACTGGTCCGCTGCGTCTGAGGCTACTGCGCTACCACTAGACCCTAGCCGTGGACTGTTGATTAGGCCTACTATTATCATGATTATTATTATTATTATTATTATTATTATTATTATTATTATACTTGGAATAACATCCAAAATCAGAGAACACAGTACGATGGAGTATATTAAGGTGAATTTGTTAAAAGACAGCCATTGTAGTAAATTTATTTGATTAATTAGATAAAGTTATGTTAACATTTATTGGAGAAAAATCTCTCAGTAAAATGATTACAGTGCTCTTAAATAAAATTAATAATATCAATATTATATGCAACGTATGTCTAAGAAAATAATATCAAATCCAATAGCAATGCTTAACCTTCCGTATGGAAAGATGTCTTTGGGTCTTTCAAAGAAATGATGCATTAAAAATCGAGCCTTGAGATCGTAACAGCTCATCAGTCCTTCCTTATACCTTAAAGGAAGAGATGATGATTATTATTATTATAAATATTATTATTATTATAATAAGTATTATTATTATTATAAGTATTATTATTATTATTATAAGTATTTATTATACGTATTATATATTATTAGGGCTATAAGGATCAAATCTATTTCTGAAAATTAGCATTGGATATTTTTTCACATTATGCCTACCTGGTTATCAAAGTGGAAGTTAGATCTCGTGGCCTGTTTCCGGGTTACAAGAAATCTGCCCAATGTTTTTTTATAAAACACCCAAATTTTCTATTGTAATTAGGCCTATAATATCAGGTAGCTTTGAGGCCCAAAAGGTGCCCGAATATCACCTGACCATCATCACAGTGTGGAAAGCAACGGGAAGCTACCACACCTATAATTCCCTAGTAAATCTGCAAAGCATAGTATAAAATACTATGATTGCAGTGAAGGACCTGCCCTAGTGCAGAACACTATAGAAGAAAGTAGAATGTTCTTCACTTATAAAGCCTTTTTTTCACAATTTTTTCTAAATCAATATTTATCACTTATTTCTTACACTATCGAATCTTTGTAAATTAAGTGTGAATCTGTAGATAACATTGAACATATATAATTATGAATTACATAATTTATGGTAAGTTGAATTCATTGCTGACATCGTAGATACCGTATGTTAACCGCTAATGTTAAATTGAGCATCGCTGTTACTGTTGTAAATATTAAATAAAATGTATACACTTTCACAAATTATAATCCCTATTACTGTCAACTACCATTTATTGATTCATTTTCCTTGAGTGTTCATGAAGCCTGCATATAAATACATTTCTTTAACTACAATAATGTGTTTGATAGTTGTGCTTATTAAAAATATAGTCAACAGATGACAGTGTAAATTTTCTTTAATATTAAGGACTCAGGCGATAAGTTCTTGTACTGAGAAATTACAAAGCAATTTTGATTTAATTTTATTACATACTCATATAATTTTCATGAGATAACCTGAAGTTCGATTTTTCGGCATGCAAATGAGTACAAGTAATATATCTACATACTCTTCAGTACTGAGGTCGAATTACAATACTGTAAAATTGTTTTATTTAGGTCCAATGAATTTTTAATCCAAAACAATATTAATTTTGAAAGTAATAGATGCTTTTGAGCTCAAAATTCATCATCATCATCATCATAGTACATTCACGAATTTAGGCCATTTGTTGACCTGTTTCGGCCTCAAGAGAAACACCATCCAGAAGTCTTTTGAGTGGACGTCCTGGTCTTCTTCTTCCTGCAGGTTGATATCTTAACATTTGTTTGGGTATTCTGTGATCTTCCATTCGATGAACATGTTGTATCCATCTTGACTTATAATCAGAAATTTTGTTTTCTAAAGATTCCATGTGTAATTCTTCTAAGATGTCTTCGTTTTTTTTGTGATCTAGTAGTGTGTATCCTGCAGTCCTCCGAAGATATCTCATTTCAGCAGATCTAAGTCTCTGTATATCCTTCTGTTTCAACGTCCATACTTCGCTACCATACAAAAGAGTTGGAAGAGCCAGTGTTTTATACACTTTCAGTCTTGAATGCTTTTGGACTAACTGTGGCTTGAAGATAGAATTTATTAACCCTAAAATTCTTAAAAATTTAGATATTTTTGCATTTACATCCTTTTCTTCTTCATATGAGATATTGCATCCTAGATATGTAAAATTATTCACCTGCTCCAAAATTTTATTGTCCAGTACAATTTTACTTCTGACAGGATCTACACCTTGAAATGCCATAATTTTTGTTTTTTCTGTAGATATCTTTAATCCATATTCTTCTGTAATTTTGTTAAGCTCAAAATTCAAGGGATTTTATTTGAATTACAATTTCTTATGTTTTTTATTAATATTTTTTACAAAAAATAAATTGGAGGTCAAACTTTTGATGTGCTCATGTTTTTATCGTTTATGATACAGCAGTTTTTAATGCTGTACGATTTATACAGTTCTACCATCTAGGGTTATAGAATTTGAAGTAAATTCATTTATAGCATGAAACGCAATTGCATAACATTTTCATATATCCAATAATGACGACCTTTAGTTGTTTACAGAGTGAGAAAAAATTGAATCTGTCGTATATCATACATCTTGCAAACGGACCTAAGAAATTAAAATATAAAATTGTTGAGGATCCCATTGGAATTTACATATTATCAATTTAATTATATTAGTTTTTCCAGTTAGGCTATAATTTTTTAATTTTAGGTATAGTATAAATAGCCTAAATATATTCTATGAATTGTTAAAATATAGGCTAATGCAAAATTCTATTTACTTTTTAACAAACGTTAAATACAAAAATAGAGGAAGGATAAATAAGTGAAAAATAGCAATGCACTGTGCGTGGAGGACCAACTTTTTGATAAAAGCCTAGTGCATGAAAATCAAAATAGTAAAGTAAAGTAAAAGTAAAAGTAAAGTGATCCCACAACAGGCCCGGAGGCCCTTGGGGTAGTAGGAGGTTAAGGCTCCCACTTTTTCTAGACAATCGGCACTTTATGTCAGCCGGGTTGTCAGCCCTGCGTGACGGCCGCCTTTACCCCAGAACAATCGTCTGGTACTCATTTCCGTTAGAGGCTGAGTCGACCCCAGGGCCATAGTGCCGCCAGAGGGGTTGGGTCAGTTTAAAAATCCTGACCCCAACGGGACTTGAACCCTCGACCCTCCGGCTTGTAGCTCAGTGCCTTAACCACTACGCTACGGCGTGCCCCAAATCAAAATAGTATAAATCGTTTTGTTTTGGATTACTTATTTTCGTGATATCGTGTTTTGCCATTTCGTGACGCAACTGCATGCGAAAACTGGGACAAGTATACAATTAAACATTTATGGTGTGAGATACGTAACTTAAGATAGTCTATACAAACCATTTTTCTAGGTTTTTTTCATCTTTTTTTAAAAATAATTTAAATCTGAAACAACCTAGGTTGTTTAATACATTGAACATCTCACTATTCCTTTTGGGTAGCAGTCTCAGAAATTCCTTCCTCTCTTATATAAAAGAACGTCCGACTCAAAAATAATTAAAGATACGTTTACTAATCACTTCCTTTGACAATGTACGGCTAATATACACCATGTCCCATTCAAACCTCCCACATTTTAATTAATCATAACTCTCAAGGTATGCGGAATTATGAAATGAGGTTGGTATTAAAAGAAAGAGAAACTCAAAAAATTGATTGTTTTCATTGTTGCAGTTAATTCATCTGTCGCATGTTGGACAATAATGACATAAAACTAGATGGCGATTCAGCAACGAGCACAAACTGTTTTCTGGTAGGCCTATGTAAAAGACCGTGTATTTGCGACTCCAGTAGAAGATCTTCATGATTTACGAACCCGTATCCTTGACACAATTGCGACAGTACCAATGGACATGTTGGGCAGAACGTGGCACAAAATCGAATACAGACTTGATATTGTTCGTGCTACTAATGGTGCACATATAGAGGTGCTTTGGTATGTGGTAATGAATATTCTTTGAGTTTCTGTTTCGTTTAATACCGGCCTCATTTGATAATTCCGCATACTTTGTTAGCTATGATTGATTAAAATGTGGGAGGTTTGAATGGGACACCCTGTATTACCAAGTTCTAGGGATGTATTTTTTTTTTTTTTTTACATTTTGCACTTTCATTATAAAGTAAATAAATGAATCAAGTTGAAGATGATATATGTAACATTTCTGGGACAGTTAATGTATTTATCATATTATCGTACGTACTATTTATTTATTTTACCTGCTGGAGTTAAGATCGTAAGGTCTTCTCTTTCACTTCACCAGGGTTAAATTACACATATAATAACAATTATGAATTATCTACATGATTAATGATACATAATAGATATTGGAAGGCTACACAATATAAAGTTGACAATGGAAAAAAATTGTAATTAGGCCTATATTAATAATAATAGTAATAATAATAATAATAATACTATTATTATATTATTATTTTATTATGATTTTGTACTTATCGGATGTATGATTATATATAATAATAATAATAATAATAATAATAATAATAATAAATTTGAATGGGCCACCGTTGTGGTTTTTGGGCAGCGTTGCTGCCTCGTACACAGCGGGCCCGGGTTCGATCCCCGGTGAAGACAAATTTCCTGGGTGATGATTTTTCGTTGTTTTTCCTCCCCCGTAACACAAATGTTAGGAATCTTCATAGTTCAAACAGTTCCCGAATATCTATTCATCACCATATTCGCCATGTTAAGTATGGATGTATGTGTGAAGGTTGTGTTTGGCCTTAATGTTGTGTTGTCTCGGAGGAGGCCCTGATATTGAGTTGATTACTCATTCTGGGAGATCCTCCACGTCCTTGTGTGGTCAAAAAAGTATGGGTGTTATCCATAGTTTAAAATCCCTCTCCCGACAGTCGTAAGATTCGGGTAGCGTGTGGCGTATAAAAAGAGAATATACTGAGATAAAATGAGAAATAAAAAATTTAATTCTTGATATCTGTATAATTTAATTGTGATGAAGTGGAAGAGAAGACCTTACGGGCATAACTATTTCAGATAAAATAAATTATTATTATTGTTTTTATTAATGTTATATTGTTATATTTTGATAGATTGAACTTTACAGATAGGGCCTGATTTTAATATGCCTGCATTGTGAAATAGTAGTAGGACCTATTGAAATGTATGTATTTTACTATTATTTGGGATTTACATTAGGTATACGCCCATACAGCTATCAAAGCTGAAAACATAATTCGAAAAGATAAATAATTTTATATAAACATTATAAAAGCTCAAGATACTGTATAGAGCAATAATCTCGGTAGGCCTATTGACAGATGATTTACTGATAATTCATAAATTGCTCAGTTAAGGTTGTTCTACAAACCTGTATTTAAGAAACAAAAGATCGTATCCAGGTATGTATGAATTACCTGTAAACAAGTTACTATTGACATTAAACGAAATGAATTGAACAATAATTAGTAAAACCACTAAATACTCCTAGATATAACTAGAAAAACAAGTAACTTAATCGTGTAAAGAAAATATTGTTGTTTAAAACACATGATTATACTATAACTACTGGACATAAGTTTTATGGTGGATTTAGTTTTCATTAGTTGTTTTCGCTACAAGACGGATCCATGGGGAAAATGGATAGACGCCCGTCTCTTACCGCTGGGGTCTCAGATCGAGTCTTGGTCACTCCATGTAGATTTCGTGGAGGACAAAACAGAGGTTTTGCAGTTTTTTTTCGGGGTTTCTTCTGTTTTATCCTCCACAAATCTCTTCCATTTCGTTAATTCGCTCCTGTGACGATGCGTCAGACCTGGTTGGTCAGCATCCTTATTGTTCAGTGATCCCTATAAGTAAAATACTTCATCTCATCTTAACTCTCGACCCGATCCTGAGTTGGAAAAGGGTGGAAGATATTATTTACGCTACAAGCATTGAAAATAAGTTTAGCGGAATTTCGAAACAAATTCGTAAAACATTTTCAATTCTTGAAATGTATATAGTCTAGGTTTACTTTTATTCCATGTTATTTAAAATTTCATTTTTTAATAAATAGGTAGGCGTACTGTACATACATATTCAAAAACTGATAAAATATCACTGCTCTGAAATTCATTCACAACTAACTCAATTAGGCCCCAATTAATTTGAATCAGTATTGAAAATTGACAAAATTAAATACACATTGCATCCTAACTATTAAAAACACATTTTTGTTACGTGAAATGCGTAATCAATCATTATTTACATTTATAATAAGATGAGTGGTGCTACTTATTAATTTACATATAATTTTTATTGAATAAGCTTGTTTAGTTGTAAAATTATCAAGTTTATCATGGTTTATTCTTGTATTGGAGAGAGTTGCGTCCGTCTTGATGAACATTAGGCCTATAGCACAGTTTTCCTTTTATCGTGAAGCATATAAATGATACTTGGTACCAAATAAACCAAACTGACGGAAGCTACATTTTTAAGAAGTCTCTCCATTTAATCTTCCATCACGTGTCTTTATTTCTCGATTTTAAAATATCAAAAATTTTATCAAGTGGAAAGAGATATTGACTCCAAAATAAATAAATTTCTGACGGTGTGTGAAACAATACAGAAAACATTCAAAAATAAAATTAGAAAAGATAAAAATGTATAATGTTATGGCGGTTCCCACAATATTGTATGGATGTGAAACTTGGGCTCCTATGAAAAAACAGAAGGATAGAATACAGACGGCGGAGATGAGGTTCCTAAGACAAGTTAAAGGATGTACAAGACTTGGTATAATAAGAAATGAGGATATAAGAGAAGAATTGAAAGTACAGCCGTTATTGGATAAGGTCACGAATTACAGGCAGAAATGGATTGATCATATGGATGGAATGAGTAAGGAGATATATCAATTGTTAGCAAGAAATTATCAAGCAAGAGGAAGACGTGATGTCGGAAGAGCCAGAAGACGTTGGGCTGATGCATTATGAAGTCGGAACGGGCAATTGTCTAATCCCTGGAGTGATAATGATTCTTTTAAACATAACACTCATTTATCAGAGTTAGGCCTATTTATTATATATATTTTAATTGTTCTATTATTGAGGAATTAAACCTTGGAATGTTATCCTTTTCTAGCGAATTCTGCAGAAATGAAGCTATTAAGGTTTTTTCATCAAACGATTTCAGAAAATTTCTTAAATAGACTATCTTCATCGATCCTATCTAGTAGACACCGAAAATGACCATGACCGTAATGCTCTTGTGGGCGCAATTTTTTTCGGAACAGAACCTGGAATTGAGCAATGAATTAAAAAAGTAATCTCGCATTTGTTAATAAGCAAAATCGGATCATTAGGAATAGGCATTCACGTGAAACGAAATTTTAAAAATGCTCTAGTTGCCGGAATTTTCGATTTTTCGCAAATGAAAAATGGTTCGTCTTAATATTATAAGCAATTTTAACATTTACCTGAAACCTTAAATTAAAAATCGCTCTAGCCGCCGCCACGAAGCTTAATCTCAAAGTAGCTCTAGGTCTCTACCGTACAATTTAATTAACAAATGAAACAAAATCGGAAAATAAATTCGACCTAATGAGGAATTATCTTGGTTTAGGCAGTTCCCGCGTGACGGATATTCTTAGGATAATGTCAGGGAAATGCTTCGACATCCAGTTCTATTTGGAAAATTCTCCTATCTGTAATGTGAGTGCCTGCAGGTCAGATCTTCAAGTTCGTTCAAATGAAGACGTAACAAGCTTAACAATGTACCATTACATTGATAATAGTCATTTTCTTACTATGTAAACTTACAAACTCAGCAGAAGTTCTTCGTAGCAGTCTTATCAGAAATCGATTTTATAATATTATGTAAATTTATCGATTGGTAAAAAATTCCCATCGGTTGCGATGGACTAGTGGTTACGCTCCTTGCTTCTGGTTCCGAGGATCGCGGATTCAAACCCTGCCAGGGTCTATGGATTTTTTAGGATGGAAAAATCTGAGGAACAAGTCGTTCGAATGGGATTTTAAGCCGTGAATCCGAATCTGAAGATTTTCAGGCTCGTAAAAGGTCCTTTAGCCTGATTAAAAACACCTCTAAACAAAATTTAACCGAATTTTCGTATCCTAGTACTATCTTGGTTTTCTAGATGTCACTATGAGGCGGAACGCTGACCCAGGGTCACCCAATGACATCTATCTTAAAAACAACTGTAAATAAATTAGTACAGATGAATTTCTCCCATGTAGGGGGAGAGCGCCTAAGTCTCGTTGAGAGAAAGAAGGGCTTACAAGAAGGTAAATTTCTTGGTATTCCCTTAAAAATCGTCAATGAAAATAAAATAAGTGATTTGTAATGCTACAAAGTATTTAAGCTGACTATGTAATTCTACGCGAAAGTATATATAAATATATGTATATTTAGGCCTATATATGAAAGTAGATTCTATCTTTGAATTCTATAAAACCTTATAATTATATAGGCCTATGTGTGTGTGTTTATGGTTGTAGACTATAGGCCTATACACTTTCACCACACTTGCTTTTGTCACATTATTGTCGTATTTCGTCATCCTACCATATGAACAGAAGAACAATGGATTATTAAAATAAAGCACATGTTTATTACTTTGTAACATGTCATGTGATATGGTTTGTTAGGTACAGATCCTGTTGATTTTACTTTCCTATAATGAAATGGGAGAGTTTATTGTAACTTCATAATTTTCTAATAATTCCGCAGTATGTGTATACGAAACGTTATTTCTTGTCCTAACCTTGAAGATGTTTTCTGTTTACTTTGTAGTATTTCATAGAAAAACATTTTACTGAATTAAGAAACTTTCCACTCATTTAAGTAACTATTTTATTTTCTCAAAAACATTTTATATCTGTTCAAAATTTCACTCAAGAAAAGAAAAAAAATATGATTTTGATACAGTTCTTTGGAAAATATTTTGACCAAGGAGAGTAATAGAGAGGGGAATAGAGGAAACTACACAACAGTGGGTTACATGATATTTATGGGAAACCAGATATAATAAGAACGGTTAAGTCTCGTAGACATGATGGCAAAAATGGTGAATGCAAGAAGGGGACAGAAATCTCTTGCCGGAAAACCAAAGAGAAAGACTCCAGTAGGTAGACCAAGAATAGAAAGGGTGTATTATCTTAACTTGATTTGATAGAGGTGAATTATTTAGAGAATAATTGGAAAATATTAGCTCATAATAGGGTTGTATGGACAGTTTGCCTGCGCAGCCGTGAAACTTACCTTTGAAATTACCTGTAGAAATAAGTTATAAATTTTGAAAGAGAGTATTTATTTATGTTTTGTCTTCATTCTCAAGTGGGGCTGATTAAATATTTTAAGCTGGAGATCACAGATCCCGTGTCAGGTCAAAACATTTCTCAAGAATTTTGTTAAATATATGAATCGCATTGCTTACACACACACGCGCACGCGCACACGCACACGCACGCGCACGCACGCACACACACGCGCGCACACACACACGCGCGCACATATATACATATATATATATATATATATATATATATATATATATATATATATTTTTCAATGCCACCTGTTTGTCATTCGACAGACACACTTGACATTGTTTTACTATTGAGTGATATTACAAAACTAAGTTATATGACGTGTTGTCTAAATTAATTCATGTGCCAATTCACTTGAAAGTCATTTTAACCACCATTGAGGTTAAAATAATAAAATGGTACCCGAGATCTCGGTCTCTCACAACTAAAACTTCTGTTAAAATTTCGTTAAAGACCTTTTGATCTTCAGATATATGTTTCCAGAGCCTTCAACGACCTTTTTTAAAAAAAAAAGGTTTTAGTAGAGGACGACTGGATCTCAGATACAAATTCTACAATTTTATACGTTTATTTCTGTAGTGGGTGGATTTTATTTTACGAGGGCGGATCGGAAAGTAACGCACAATAATTTTTTTTCTGCCTTGGTATTGCAGCTAGAATGTTGAAATTTCACAGAGATATAGTTTGAAGTTTTCTCTACAGATGGTATTTTTTTCTCACCTCTTGCGAGAGAAGTTTGAACTATGCAACAAAGATGGCGCGCATGCTACAGTCGTCCACCTGTGAGGAACAGAGAAGTGTTGTTCGATTTTTGTGGGCCAAAGGGCATAAACCCAGTGAAATTCACAGGGACATGCGTGGCGTGTATGGGGATGATTGTATGGACCGTAGCAATTTCTTCCATAAAGTTAGTGCTCGCTGGGTGCCTAAGAACCTGACAGACGACCACAAGGGCCAGTGAATGATGGCAAGCTTGGACCACTTAACGCGGTACACCGCACAAGGACATGCCTTTCTGGAAGGAATCGTCACAGGTGATGAGTCGTGGGCGTACCACTACACGCCCGAAACAAAGCAGGCATCAGCAGTGCGCAGATGGCTACACTCCAACCAAACGGACTTCTACGAACAGGGCATATTGAAACTGGTAACACGATGGGAAAAATGTGTTGAGAAAGTTGGTGACTATGTCGAAAAGTAGGTAAAAGATGTAAGTTCATTTGTGATTTTTTTCCTTTTTTTTACTGTTAAACTTGTTTAAAAAAAATTATTGTGCGTTACTTTCCGATCCGATCCGTCCCTCACAGGTGGACGACTGTAGCATGCGCGCCATCTTTGTTGCATAGTTCAAGCTTCTCTCGCAAGAGGTGCACCTGAGAAAAAAATACCATCCGTAGTGAAAACTTCAAAATATATCTCTGTGAAATTTCAACATTCTAGCTGCAATACCAAGGCAGAAAAAAATTATTGTGCGTTACTTTCCGATCCGCCCTCGTATAAATGTTTCGACTCGGATAACAGTTGTGTATTAGTTTTCTAGTCCTACCATCTGTAATACATCTTTGTTTCTGTCTCACATTGCTTATATATGTAAAATATAATTAAGATAACAGAAATTCAGAACAGCGAAGTTATAAACATTTCAGCGAATTCTGAAAGAATGAAGCTATTGGGATTTTTTTTCTCCTAAAATACATTTTAATTACATTATTTAATCAGCACTAACCAGCAGATGTGGTAATCCAAAAGTTCGGTTAGTTGGACCTGGAAAATTAAAACTGATTTTAACGAAATGAAAGAACCTGTTAGAGAATGAATATGAATTGTGCACTAAAACACTTACTGGGTCTGTAACACAACAGGAATATCACAAATAGGCATCTCATTTGACTAAATTTAGCGCAAATATCCTCTACCGACAGGTCTTCTCACTGCAAGTCCCCATTGATACGGGTACCTATTGTATAACCTACTTGGTTATTCAGAAAAAAAAACTAGAGGTTGGAATGTTGGCCTGCTTCCTTAATAATTATATAACATAATATCTTCAACTCAAGTCCATCGCTGTGGTCTCGAGGTAGCGTGCTGCCTTGTCACACAGCGGGCCGGGGTTCGATCACCGCTCGGGACAAGTTTCCTGGGTGAGATTTATTTCGGGGTTTTTCCTCACCTGTTAGACAAATGTCAGGATACTTTAAGGCCCAAACGGCCCCCGAACATCATCTCGCCATTATTATCATCAATATCATATTCACCTCATTAGATTAAGTTTAGATTTAAGGCCTCTCCTGGTGCATCATTACTCATCGTTATCCTCAATCATATCATTGGGGCAGCGTAACCCCGCCTTCCAGGCGCCCGAACCTCAGAAGTGGGTTACAATACGCCAATGCCAGGAGAGAATACCTGAAATGTCGAATGACAAACAGGTGGCATTAAACAAAAAATCTTCAACTCGTTTCCAACTCAGGGTCGGGTCGAGGGATGAGATGAAATGACGCATCGTCACAGGGGCAGTTGATCGAAATTAATCGAAATGGATGGGATGAGCATGGAACGGTGGAATGAAATTGTGGTAGGGGAAAATAAGAGAAAACCTCGAGAAAAACCTGCCCAAGCTCCGTTTCGTCCACCACGAAACCCACATGGAGTGCCCCCTTAATAGTTATTCGTGGTAAGTGTACTGAACAGACAGTACAAGGACAAGTAAAGAAAATATTTATCGAGGTGAATGTTGTCTTGTGTGATTACATTTAGGCTGTAAAGGCCGGAACACTGTAATTTAAAGTACGCTTTATAAATAATCCCAACTACAAACTTATCTTTATAACAATGGAAGTTTTAAAATCGTGGAATTCGCTTTATTTCCTTATGTCATTGTTAATTTAATCAAACGCCACCAAGTAGACGACTCAACTGAGTTTATTGTACAGTCCACAGCTCAGAAGAAAGCAACCACGAGGAATGTCTTACGCAGCATATTACTTCAAGAGGGATTGTACTACCTCAAACTTTCAGTCTGTGAGTGGACGTGCTAATTCCAAATCTGATGCACCATCATCAATATAATATGCCTACGCCTGAAATAAACCACACATGACTGTTCCTTTATTTGTGGGCGTGTTTGGTTGAATTTTCCCTCTAGTGCCTCGTCCCACACTTTCATTCACTTCATCTGCTCTGCGGACTGTAGAAAGAAACTGATGCACTTTTGACGTTCACTTGATATTGTAGGCCGTAGTTCCATATCACGCCGATCTTATTCTGCCCTTTGCAGACTTATATGTACCTATGGATGCACTTTTCATATAATAGTACACCCCTCGCCTCTTCTTCTCGTGAGTAAAGAATTGTAAAAGCCAAGGGTTAAACTAAGAATAAGAAAGAACGAATTAAAAATAAATAGTTGCAACATGCTAATTAATTTGAGGTGAATTTTTATGTCGCTCATGCACCAAGATAGAAAGTGATACCAATCTAGAGATAACTAATCACCACTCGGTTTCATCAATCTCAAGTCAAAAGTGTTAACATTCTTCCTTCAATGACCTCGAGCTATATTTTTATCTGTGGTCTGCAAACTTAGTGAATAGAAAGACTTTTTTAAACTTATAAATGGTTTTCTACCTCCCCTCAGGCTTTTTCATATCTACTTTCTATTACGTTAACTTCAAATAGCGAAGTATTATTTGCGCCCTCAACTTCAGTCCAAGAACTGAGAAGCAATTTTTTAAAATTTTATTTTGTTTTATTTCGTTAACTTCTAACCTTCAACAAGTTTATAAGTTGCCGGTAAATTGGATTTATCATAAGTAATGCCACGAGTGATTTCCAAATTATCGATAAATTTGGAAATCAAGAGTGGCATTTGTTAGGACTATTTAACGAATAAAATTAAGCGGTTTACTCACAAATCATTGTTTAACTATAGTTATTTTAAAATATTTATGTATTTAATGTAAACTGCGATGTTTGAAAACAAATCAGAAATGTGAGGTTATGTTCATTCACTGCTGCTTGATCATATTATTTATTGCCAAATAAGATCGTAATATTGTAGAATGCACCCAAGTGGAGAAATAATGAAACACATCAAACTATATATCATAATCAACATTACGGGTTATTCATTTATTTTTTTAGTAAACAACTCAGTAAAATCAAGGAATCTTTTCATTATTTGCTATATTCAATGTACTTGTCGGAGAAAAATAATGCTTTGACCTGTTCAGAACATTAAAAAGGAGGAGCTTTCTTTATCACAAAAGCAGGAGCTGATAAAGAGAAATCGATAAAGAGCGAGGTGTAACACGACTGTGATTGGTTGTAAATCAAAATGTAACGTGATTGGTCATTGACTCCCATTTGGGGCGTGAGTTAAATAGTCTATTTAATGCAGCGGGTACTTCATCATCATTCTTCGCGGATTAAGTCTTTGCCTGTTTCGATCTCACATCTGTTTAGCCGAGCGCTTTCTTGGTATTCCCACCGATCATCCTCCTCCAGGATTATAGGCTATATCAGTGCGATCTTTGGTATCCTATCCTCTCTCATTCATTGCAGATGTTCTATTCAATTGTTCATGTGTTCTTCTATTTGCTGAAGAACAGGTTGTACTTCTAGTTCCTCTCTGATATTCTAATTTCTAATATGTACTTATCTTGTACAACCTTTCACAGCCCATAGGAATCTCATTTCCGCTGTCTGAATTTTACATTTTTCTTTTTCCTTCATGATCTAGGCCTCACTTCCATACATCGCCACTGGTTGTGCCATCGTTGAGTAAAATCTAAGCTGCGTACCCTTTCTTACTTTGTTCCTCGGTGTTCGTCTGATTGTTCCACAAATATGTTAAAGTTTCTGTATTTTCTTATTTATATCTTGTTCTTCTTCATAAGTTACATCGCAGCCCAAAAAACAACCCGGCAAGAGGCTCTCGTCAGCCGAGAAGAAGTCGACCTTCTAAGGGTAAGGGACCCCAACAAAAAACCTCCGGTCCACCAGGTTGTGGGGTTGTGCGTCGGGCTGGAAACCCACCACGTAAAACGATCTTTCTCAAAAGTCTCACACGAGTAAGCAGCGGATACTTCATTTACATATTTGACCTAAGTATGTAACATAGAAGAAAAAAAAATTAAAATAATCTAAGAAAAATGCTTATCCTCTGTAATGGACAATTTATCCTGTCTACTCTTCATTAATGGTAAAGAGATTTTTTTTTATTTAGAGCGCGTCCATACATTTTTGTACTATATCCAAAACTGGGGTACATCTACAAAATAAATAAAAACTCATTCTTTGCCACTATGTCACCTGTGAATACTCGATCGGAGAACAAGTGATGGTTAGTGTGACAGCGCACGTTCCTGCTAGAGCCAGTTACCAACATATTTACTTATATATAAATGGGATTCTATCCCAGAAGTCCACCTATATTAATGAGAAAGTTTGGGTAGAAAATATGCAAGTTAGTGATAGTTTGGGCAAGTCAGAGTGAGAAAATGGGTAAGCACTAATTTGTTAGCTGATTTTAGTGATAAGTTGGCTACTCTGTCTGACCAAAGACTAATACATATTTTACATTGTATATTTTGGCGATTTTAAGTTACTATGAGCCAACTTCCACTTCATTTTAAAGCATTTATCACAAAAAAATCAACATAAACATATTTCTCTCAGGTAATTATTCACCTATTGCAGCAATAAATTGTTTGTTTTTTTTTTAATTTTATTTTATAGTAGCACAGAATTCCCAAAAGACATCTGGTTTAGATGTGGATATCATAAAACAAGTATCCTACATCACTTATATAGGAAACCTAATATCAAACAATGAAGATACGTATTGTGTGTCCAAGGGATGACTCGAATTGCGAGGAGGCGTTGCAGGTTTTGTTTTGAAGCTGGTATGCACTTGGTGGCACACCTAGGCGTAGTAGGTTAATGGCAATACGTTTCAAACCGGAGAGTCGCAGGATGAAGTTCCCGATGTTGTCAGGATTTTTAAACTGACCTAAACATTCTTGCCACACTATACGACTGAGGTCAACTTAGCCTCTAGCGGAAATGAGTACCAGATTATGTTCTGGGGGTAAAGGCGGCCGTTACGCAGGGCTAACAACCCGATTGACATCTAGTGCCGATTGTCTAGATAAGTGGAGCCTTAACCTCCTGCTACCTCAAGGACCTCCTAAGGTCTGTAGTAGGATCGCTTTACATTTCAGCTGCAGGCAACAGATACTTGCATCTGTCATGGAAAAGATGGCATGACTAAGATCACTTACACTAGTCTCATAACGGAATATATCCCAGTGTTCTTAAACCGATGGCTAGTTGATGATGACCCCAAGGAATTCAAAAATTAAAATTTATAAACTTAATATATATCAGTCCTACATAGGGACATGACAGCTTCTTGTAGGGAAACCAGAGGGAAAACGCCCAGTTGGTAGACCACAAATGAGATAGCATTAATCATGATTTGAAGGAAGAGAATATACAGGAGATGATTGGAGAACATTAGCTCAGAATAGGGACGCATGGAGAAATTATGTCCGCGCGGCCATGAATCTACGGTGTTGATACACATAGTGAGTTATTTAGTTGTAGGTTAGTACTCCATCTCGTGTCTGTCTTAATACTGGGTCTAGGTAAGTAAGTAAAGTGATCCCACAACAGGCCCCGAGGCCCTTGGGGTAGTAGGAGGTTAAGGCTCCCACTTTTTCTAGACAATCGGCACTTTATGTCAGCCCTGCGTGACGGCCGACTTTACCCCCAGAACAAGCGTCTGGTACTCATTTCCGTTAGAGGCTGAGTCGACCCCAGGGCCATAGTGCCGGCAGAGGGTTTGGGTCAGTTTAAAAATCCTGACCCCAACGGGACTTGAACCCTCTACTGGGTCTAGGGAAGAGATGATATGAAGCTCTGTATTTGAAAAACAGTTCCAGAGTGATCAGACTTGTCACATGATCACAGGGGCACTTGATATCTAAATCAATGTCACTAGCATGGACAATATGTTAAATAAAACATTGATGCCTGGTAAGTCTGTCGTCCTCAAGTAAATTATTAAATAGTTCCAATATGAAGACCTTTAAAAAAAACAATTTCGTCTTCTGCATTTTAACTGATGTTGTTGTATAGTTGTACAACGGATTTATGTCTGCAGGTGTGTTTTCATTGAGTAGGTCTGTATGCTTTGCTTCTTTTAGAACCTCTATATCTTCAAGATATCTTGAAGATATAGAGATTCTAAAAGAAATAAAGAATACAGACCTACTCAATGAGGAAGATGTAGAGATTCTACAGTCAGATTCAACCCAGGAAGATACTGTGTGTTTAGAATAGGAAACTGGGTTGCCAATTTAACAGTATTTTCTTGAGAGAAATCCTTATATAAAACTGAAGATTGCAACACATCAGGTACATAGTTGTAAGTTGTAGTCGTCCAACCCATCCCCTCTTAAAGAAAAAAAAGTTACCACTTGTCACTGAGCTCGCGCAGATCTGTATTATCCTTTGTGAAAAATGTCGACTCTCATATTTACTATAAAACTAGTTTGTATGCCGTAAAAGAAAAATTACTTTTTTAAATGTATAGTACATAGAGTTGGAGAAAGTACTCCTAAACCTTGCCCCTCCACTCCCTACCTAAACAAACAAATACCGTTATTATGAGTTTGGCAACATCTACCCTCTGTACGTAGGGGGACACTGGCATAGCCCATAAGGTCTGAAGTAACTTCCTGGGTTGAATTAGAGTGTAAAAGAAGCAAAGAATGCAGATCTACTCAGTGGAACACACCCGCAGACCTAAACCCGTTGTAAAACTTACACAACAACATGGGTACCAGTTAAAATGTAGAAGATGAACATCGTTTTTGAAAGGCCTCCATATTGGAACTAATTAATAATTTAGTTGAGAACGACTGACTTGTATGGACAATGCTCTCAAATTTGTGGAGCTAATCATAGATTTATACCAATTGTTATTGAAAGAATTTCAACAAATAAATTTATTAATTGAATTTCTAAATTAAGAGGGTTATCAGATGACTGAAAGCAAGTAATGGTCTCTTAAACCAATTTGACTTACCAGGTATCAATTTTATATTTAACATCTTATTACATAACCTCAACGGTGCTTTAATATGGATTTTAAAAGTGTTGATAGTATAGGCAAGTGTTGGAATGAAGCTTTTGCCAGGGGAAAACGAGATCACTTCCTAGACAAATCTTCCGTAACTTTGATTTATTCATCACGTACCAGAGATAGAGTGGCCGAGACGCCAATTCGGGATCCAGGAATGTCTAACCACTTGCACTACAGGGCCGCCAAGCTGGGCCTAGAAGAAACTATTTAAAGTGGCTTGTGAACGTCTTCCGACACAGTAGCGTTGCCACAATAACAATTATTAGCAGCTATGTATAGTTCGCATTCCACAAGGCTGTTTAACAGCCGGAGGGAAGAAAGTGCACACTCTGTTATGACTAATGTGCCCTTGAATCTTCATGGAGACAATAATTGTTTTGTGGGTTTTTCCTAAACATTACAAAGAGTCTCCCACCGTTAACATGTCTGTTAAACAGGTTATTTTCGGAACGAATGATTCGAGAGTTAAACTAACTGTTCATATGTTAGTGGTTATCAGAATATTGGACCCAGACTGTCATAGTCATGAACTAATGAGTTATTTTCTCATATCACGTGTGTGTCAATTACTATTACTACATACAAATGCCATTATCTTAACTATTTAATGACTTGGGTCGATGACATATCGGTCCATTACGTTTATTACTCATACAACTTTTGCAGTAGTTAAATGTAGGTATATTGTAGTTACGGGAATCTCTCCGCGTTTATTTTTATAAGGTCGGCAAGTGACCAGGCAAAAGGCGAGATCAAGTAACCAAGATGTTAATATTATGTTAATGCTGTAAAAATATAATAATAATAATAATAATAATAATAATACTTACTTACTGGCACTATCGAATCCATAGGTTCATGGCCGCGCGGACATAAGCTCTCCATACATCCCTATCCTGAGATAATCCTTTCCAATCATTCCCTGTATAATCTACTTCCCTCAAATCATAGTTTATTTTATTCTCCCACCTCATTCTTGGTCTACGAACTGGGCGTTTTCCCTCTGGCTTTCCAACAAGAAGCTTCCATGCAAGTCTTTTATTCCCCATACGTGCAACATGTCCTGCCCATCGCAGTCTACGAGACTTAACTGTTCTTATTATATTTGGCTTCCTATAAAGACCATGTAGTTCATTGTTATTTAGTCTTCTCCATTCACCTGTCTGTTCATCTCTCTTTGGTCCAAAAATTTTCCTAAGTACTTTATTCTCAAATACTTGTAATCTCCTTTCCTCCCTTAAAGTAAGAGTCCACGTTTCGCATCCATATAATATAACTGGTAGAAAGCAACGGAACAACAATACTTCACTTTAGGAAAAAAGTACTCACTGATTGCTCTATTTGGACACCTTCATTACTTTCTGTTTCCATCTTATCTCCGAGGAACTGCTGTCTTCCTCCAGGTTGATAATGCTACAGGCAGTGGCCTGTATGAATGTGCATGTGTTTGTATATTACAGGAAATAAATAAAAAGGTAATCAAAAAATAAAAACAAATAAGAATTAATAGTAGTGGTTAATTCCTGCCACTCCTCTTGGAAGGATATATATATACAAGAAAAAATAAATGTATTAGAATTGTCCGATGGTGTAATGGATAGCACGCTGGAGTACCAATCCAGAGGTCCGAGTTCAAATCCTGTCCAGGCATTTATTTTTCTTATGTTATATATATACACACACATAGGCTATATATATATATATATATATATACATTAAAAATAAATGTTTGTACTAGGATTCCTGAGAATCTCAATTGGTAGAGCACTAAGGGCTCAGGCATTTATTTTTGTTTTAATAGCATAGTTGGCCTTCATTGCTATATGTCAAAAATTTAATTACCTACTTACTCACTGGCACTATCAAACCCGTAGGTTCATGGCCGCGCGGCATAAGCTCTCCATACATCCCTATCCTGAGCTAATGCTTTCCAATCATTCCCTGTATAATCTACTTCCCTCAAACCATAGTTAATGTTATTCTCCCACCTCATTCTTGGTCTACCAACTGGGCGTTTTCCCTCTGGCTTTCCTACAAGAAGCTTCCATGCAAGTATTTCATTCCCGTTGAAAAATTGAATTAGCCTATATATATATCCATCCATAGTAATTCTGCTCGAAGGCAGGTCCTTCACTACAATCATAGCATTTTCATGCTATGCTTGCAGCTTTACTAGGGAATTGTGGGTGTGGTAGCTTCCCGTTGCTTTCCACACCGGTAAAGGATGATGATGATGATGGCCATATGATTTCGGGACCGTATAGGCCCTAAATATTTTCTGACATTTGCTTACAGGTGAGGAAAATCCCCGATAAAACCTCACCCAGAAAAACTGCCCCGTCCGGGGATCGGACACGGGCCCGCTGCGTGACAAGGCAGCACGCTACCTCGAGACCACAGCGGTAGAGTTTATATATATATATATATATATATATATATATATATATATGCTTTTTTTGTATACTGCAAAATAAGGATAAAGGAAAAAATGAATTTAAAAAATGAAACTCTGAACCTCGAGAATAAAAACGGGAGGAAAATAAAAGAAGAAAACAAGTTAAATAAGGGAAAAAATTAAAGTTAAAACATATAGAAAACAATACCTAGAGTGCTAGACCATATATAATAACATGCCTGGACTTGTTCTGATTTATTATTACCTTAGTTTACAAAATATTATTTGCTGCGTTAAAGGTATCATACTTGGAAAATTGAAGTTTTCAACAGAAAGTTAGTAGGGCTAGGTGTGTTAAGAGAAACCAGTTTACAAAAACTTGAATGTGTAAAGTTTAGACAAATAATTCAGCACTATTGAGAATATCGATCCAGCAGGCGGGAGTCTGGAACACGCGAAGAGGTCTCTATAAATTTTCAAGACAAATGGGTAACTTTTTCCACGTGTAAGTCAAGCTAAGAGAAATACTAGCCCATGCAACACACAATGAGACAACACCTAACCAGGACGAGAATGTGTTTTAAAAAAACAAAGCAAGCGCAAAATAACAAAACTCGTATGACAGGACGTCCATGAGACGGAACATAACGTCATTAATACTACAGGTATTGGTTATTATCAAGATAAGACGTAATTGATTTCTATTATGATATTTTAAGTGACCATTGTGTTCTTTTCACTGTAATGTATATTTAACTCACTCGCTTTAAATATCAGATCCAGATTGAATTTTTTACAATCTGTTTGTGAGACTTGTTTTCTATTTAATCAGATTCATAGTCAATTATACAGCGTGACAAAAATTATTAATTTATAATTTACTCTAAAACAGATACTTAATAAGATGATGAGCAATATTAACTCTCTACTTGTAGTACTATTGGGCGATAGCGAGGAGATACTAAAGGCCAACACGCACATCTAGGCCCAGCCGTCCACCCCTTGGGATACCTCGGTCGTCATGACCATACTCCCAAGTCCTAGTTCTAGTCCTCCCTATCCTATGTTCGCGTCCACGTTCAAGTTCACGGTCCTTAAACCAACACCCCAGGGAGAGAGTGTTGGAGTTTGCAGTTCTGGGAATTGCTGAGCTACATAGTACATCAGGTCGCTCAATCCTGACGACCCCACAGTTGGTCCACGGGCTCCATGAGCCTAGCCGGGAGGACTGCTGTCGCAGATCCACCGACCATTCCCCTGTTCTGCCTCCAGGGACGTGTCCTGCAGCCGTTGTGAGACCGGCTAGGGCTACAAGCCCAACAGTGTGAGACTTTTAGTACATCCAGGTGCTCATCTCCTGGCGACCCCACAGTTTGTCGACGGGCCCGTAGGCCGAGCCAGGAACTAGTACAGTAGCTCCCCTCTGGACTGGTCCGAGCCGAGCCCTGGTGTGCCCCCAGGGACGCCTTCTGCAGCTGTTGTGGGCCAGCACGGAGCTCGCAAGCTCCAACAGATGAGCAAATAGTTCGACAAGGCGCTCAACTCTTGCCTACCCCACTAATGGTTCACGAGTCCCTTGGACTTGACCGGGAGGACTCTCTACTGATCTACCGACCTTTCCCCCAGTGCACCAGCTGGGGACGTGTTTGGTTGCTGAAGTGGGTCCAGCCTGAGCTATAGTACGTCAGGTCGCTCAACTCCTGACGACCTCACAGATTGTCCTTGGGTCACTCGGTTCCAGAGTCGGCGCTAAATCCCACCAACAAAGACCGCGCTTCCTCCTTTCCCGAGCTTATTGACCTGGTGGTAATTCCCAGCATTACGCCCGGTATTGTCCCAACCAGCCCGTTCGCAAGACTAAGCCTAGTCGTGCCGCTGCTGTGAGTCAGCCCACTGAGCAATGTAGGCATCCAGGGAGCTCATCGCCCATGGTGCCCCCACAAAGGTCCTCGGGATTAACCAAGAGAAGGGAGCTTCTGATCTCCACAATCTCCCACCGCCTCGCCACGACGGCCGCTGCTCCCGCTGTGGGCCGGGACATTTGAGCTTTAGTACAACAGGGCGCTCGTCTCCTGTTGACCCCACTTATGGTCCGCGAGTCCATCGGACTTGGAAGGGAGGACTGACTAGCAGATCCACCGACCTTTTCCCCACTACGCCACCGAGGGGACGCGATTTGCTGCTGAAGTGGGCAGCACGAGCTATGTAGTGCATCAGGTCGCTCGAGTCCTGACGACCTCACAAATGGCCCGGTCTGGACCTAGCCGGGAGGAGTGCAAGCAAACCACCGACCGTTCCCCTATCCGCCACCCGGGGACGCGCCCTGTTGCTGTTGTGAGCACAGCTGGGGCCCGATAAACGGACCCCCAGGCCAACACGCACACTAAGAAATTGGGACTGCAAGTAAATATCAATAAAACTAAATATATGGTCACACACAGAAATACATTATATAATGGAAATGGACAGCCAATGACAAATGAGAGAAATTTTGAGGAAGTGGCTGAATTCAAACACCTAGGAATAATCACAATTAGGAATGAGATGCACAAAGAAATTAATCATAGGCTCAATTCTGTAAATGCGTGCTATTATGCATTACAGGGACTCTTGACGTCCCAACTCCTTTCAAAAAACTTTAAACTGAAAATATATAAAACTATTATTCTACCAGTTATATTATGCGCATCCGAAACATGGACTCTTACTTTAAGGGAGGAAAGGAGATTAAAGTATTTGAGAATAAAGTTGTTAGGAAAATGTTTGGACCCAAGACAGATGAATAGACAGGTGAATGGAGAAGACTTATTTAACAGTGAACTACATGACCTTTATAGGAAGCCACATATAATAACAGTTAAGTCTCATAGCCTGCGATGGGCAGGACATATGGCACGAATGGGGAATGAAAGACGTGCATGGAAGCTTCTTGTAGGAAACCCAGAGGGAAAACGCTCAGTTAGTAGACCAAGAATGAGGTGGGAGAATAACATTAACTATGATTTGAGGGAAGTAGATTATACAGGGGATGATTGGAAAACATTAACTCAGGATAGGAATGTATGGAGAGCTTTTGTCCGCGCGGCCATAAACCTACGGGTTCGATAGTGCCAGTGAGTTAGTTATACTCGTATATCCTCACGTGGGACAAGGATGTTCCCTGGTAGGAGTTTCTTAATCAAGCTAATTTAGGTCCTCATATTCTCTACAGAGTAAGGTCAGTTTCACCAACAGAGGTAACTGTATTACGCCAGTTTTCCGCATGTATAATACATAGCTTAAACTGGCGTAATGCAGTTACCTCTATTGATGAAACCGACTCTTAGTGAGTGAAACGTGCTCAGCACATCGTCTCAAAGATAAATGTAGTAGGCAACTAATGTACCTACTACTTCGATGGGAAAGGCCGATTAAAATTTGCTCGGTGGTTTTAATTTAGGCTTCAAGTCCTTTTACGAGCCCGAAAATCTTCGGACTCGGAACCCACTGCTTAAAGTTCTTTCTGGAGGACTTGTCCTTTCGATTTTTACGTCTTCAAATATACATCGATCCCAGCTGGGTTTCAACCCGCGTTCCCCGTAACTAGAGGCAAGTAACTTGACCCTTAGACTAACAAGGCCGACTTAACTCTAGAAAGCATACTCAGTTTTAACACCTTAAATCTGCAAACGTACAATGAATATATTTCTGGTAAAGAAAAATTTAGTTTCTCTTGAAAATTAACTATAATTTTTATTATGTCGCAATCAAAGTAAAACAAATAATTATACATTTCCATAATTAAAAGTAAATAAATCAATAAATAGTGCCAATGCGTTGGAATAGATTTTAAATATAAGGAAATCAAAAATATTTCCAAAATCAACATTAAATATATTCATAAATTAATTAAATAAGACGTACATTGAAATAGGTTTGGAATATCAGGAAATCAAAATCACTGTTCCTTCAAAAACTAAATTACTTACTTAGCATCTCTCTTTATATGATGTTCACGTGAACCTTGATGGTCAATTTTGTAGAAATCTTTAGAAATAAATGTCAGTACACCCAATCTTTAAAACTTAGGCCTACTTAGTTATAGGAAAATTAGCTACAAGAAACTACAAATAAAACAATTTGGTGATTCCAGGGATAAACTGTACAGTAGAGCGGATTTCTTATTTGATAAGCTTCGAAATAAACCTTATTTAGACTTCATATTAGATTTCTTTTTTTTATTTTCTCTAGTGAAATATAGGCCTACATATTAATAATATTTATAGGCCTAATTCCGTAGTCGGCACATAGTTAGGGTGGCCACCTAGCGAGGTGTAGGATGAGGGACAAGAGTGTCATAAAGGGAGGGGCATTTCAGATTTTGAGGGTAAATCCATTATATTGCATTATAATGCTTCTGTTTTATTAGGCTAATAGAAATGTTTTCACAGACTTAATTTAAAATGTTTCTATTGCAAAATTTTAGATATAATATATATTATAACATTACCAAATATAAACAACTGTTTTAATTAATGTAGGCTTATGAACATATTTGTAGATCTTATTTATTTTTAGAAACGTCACTTATTACTTCTGTTAGAAACTATATTTTTGTTGTTTCTTGCTAATGCCGAAGTGTCTCATCATTTTAGACCATATTAAACAAGTTTTTACATCCTATAAAGTTACAATTTATTTTCACTTAAATATCTGTTTTAAGTGTAGGCATATCCGTCTGAAGCCTACGTATTTCTAATATCTGGCCACAATGTTAGTCCTTGGCTGATAGCTTTTTAAACGAATTCATTTGTTAGTGGAATTGAGAGTAAAAACTCCTAGCTGTAGGTTCCTTTTTTATATATATATATATATATATATATATATATATATATTATTATACTGGAAGTAGTGTCGCCAATACAGATTTTTTTCATATAAACTAACCACATGTAAACTAACTAACCAACCAACTCACTGGCAACTAATCATAGTTAATGGTTTTATCCCATCTCAAGTCTTGGGCGGTTTCCCTCTGATTTTCCTACAAGGAATTTCCATGCCCGACTTTCATTTCCCATTCGTGCCATATGTGCTGCCCTTCGTAGTCTACGAGCCTTAACTTTTTTTTTTACATCTGGAATCCCATAAAGATCACGTAGCTCATAGGTATGCAGTTCTCAATTAACCTGTCCGTTGGTCTCTCTTTGATTCAAGAATTTTCCTAAGAACTTTAGTCTCATAATATTTTTTTCCTCCCTTGAAGTAAGAGTCCATGTTTCGTATTCATATAATACAACTGGGAGAATAAGAGTTTTATATTTATTCGGTTAAACATTTTTGAGAGAAGTAGGGATGACAGAATTCCTTGTAATCCATAAGAACATGAATTTCCAGAATTGAGCACAAGCTAAATTTTGAAACATAGATGGCAGCACCAGCTTCACTGCCAACATATAACTTAAGTATCATAAGGATGCAATTACCGATTATCGGAACAATCGAAAACTTAAATTGGCTAACATAGACGACGAATGATCTGCATGTATGCGCGAAATTTAACTATAAGTCTAAAACACGTTTTGGAGTTAAAATCCGGTCACAATCGGGACAATTTAAAATGTATCATAATTCTTACATATTGATTAATTTTTTTAAACGAATACCGCAAAATTATGCGATATCATCATCATCCTTCACAGATTAGGTATTTGCCTGTTCTGATCTCACATCTGTTCAGCCCAGCGCTGTTTTGGTCTTCCCACCGATCTTCGTCCTACAGGATTATATATCAAGGCCATCTTTGATATCCTATCCTCTGTCATTCTTTTCAGATGTTCTGCGATATGTTGTATACAATTTAATACATATCTGTAGAGTTTGTTACATTATATTGATGGGAAATATTGTCTGCTATTTCAGTTGAGAAGAAAAGTTTACGAGTATTGAGAATAAAGTTCTTATAAATGTTTGAATAAAAAAAGGGACAGAAAGATGAATGGAGACTATCCGACAGTGAGCTACGTGATCTTTATGGGAAAACAGATATAACAAGAAGAGTTAAGTCTCGTAAACTGTGATGGACAGAACATGTGGCACGAATGAGGAATGAAAGAGGGACGGAAGACCAGAGGGAAATCGCACATTAAGAATATCAGGAGTGAGATGGATAAATGACATTTACCACGATTTGATGGAAGTGAATTAGGCCTATAAAAGAAATCGTTGAAAAATCTTAGCTCAGGATGGATATATATGGTTACCTTATGTTCGCACGGCCACGAACCTCCGGATTCGTGCCAGCTAGTCAAAGTTGGGAAATCATTGGCTTTTAACAATGAAGTACTTAAGGGATTATTCTGTTCTGTTATGTAAGATTCCCACTTAGTCCTATCAGTGGGGAGGGGGTAAGTATAAAGATGACGTGTACGTTAGTTACCATTTGCTGACTGCGTATAAAATAAAGATGGAATTTGGTAATAAACAGATTTACTTGGCCCGGAGGCTTGTGATGTTATTGGAGAGGTCGGTAAGAACAATTTTCTCCTTCAGTAGACTGAAACATTGTATAGTTATGGGAGGCGGGCGGTACTGTGAATGCTATCCAGTTGCAAGGCAGATCGGATTGCTGCTATTAGTATCCGATACCACCACCAGCTCCTGTGTACCTGCCTTGTAACAAATACTCCTTAACTTTATTATATTAAAGTTCATTAGCGATTTTTACTCCAGGTGATTATCATTATTATTTCTGGGAAGAATATATCTACCGTTCGGTTTATACCAAGCTACGTGAATAGGCCTAATGTGTTATTCTGATGTATTTTTTCTTAGTTACATTATATCGCAATGTATACCTTCTCACATGATTCTGGTTTCCTCATGATCAGAATAAGGGTCGGCAACCTATAGTTCGCGATCCATTCTAGTTCTCCATTCTGAGCCGACGTTGAGTGAGTTTATATTACCGCCGCAAAATGTATTTTATTATGTTTATGATGAAATGAAATGCGCGCAATGTGCATAGAGGTATATTTTCATTTTTACAAATGTTTATGAGTGAGATTTATCGTCTCTGGACAGTGTTCGGCCGCAGGGTTTGTAACACAGCTGACACACAACACTATATAGTATATATCTTGGTGAAACACTTATTATTGCGAAAACCAAGTGTTGCTGGTTTCTATGCTTTGTCAGATGATAGTTGTTTTCATCCAGTTTCTGGTTCTCATGGTGTCTGTTATGAAGAATTCGTTCCAGATGACGTTCCTTCTTCCTCTGAGTACTAAGAGAGTTTTCTCGTAGGATGTGTTTGGCAGGTATGCAATGCCGTAGACCAGTGTTGGGCCATAGTCTCTCCTTTGTTAGGAGTTAATAGACCGAGTTCGTTTTTTACTTACCTTATTTGCCCAAAGATGTTATGAGTGGCTTGCGGTCGACTCACTGACTGAATAAGACATCTAGCAGGCAACTAAGTTATTAGTAAGATCTTTGAGATAGCTAAATTTTGCTTAGTGGCATTTCATTCAGGCTTAAGGATCTTTCACGAGCCTGAAAATTTTCACACTTGGGACCAACGGCTTAAAATCTCTCTCGGCGGACTTGCTCCTTGGATTTTTCCATCTTAGAAAAATCCATTGACCATGGCCGGGTTTGATTGGAAAATGTTCAGGATAGTAAGGAGTGGAGAGATAATATCCGACGTGAACATATGGGTCCGGTAGTGCCAGCGAGTTAGTAGGCCCCTATATAGACCTAGAAATGTCTATTGTTATTCTGAATATCATCTGTACAGGAGTTTTTTTTTCCCCCTCTAGGAGAAGATAGCTTGTAAAATCAATTATGAATAAATACATAATGCTTATATATTTATATGCTAACATTTGTATACAGACCTATAGTTGCATAGATACAATTTAATGGGCATAATGTAAGAGAACAAATGTGCTATATAACCTAATATAAATAAGTGGATTAGCGTGGTTAATAGGCCATTCATTATATGTCCCAGTGCAATACCGTGTAACATAAACCAGGCGTTAAGTTTAGAGTGCAATGTTAAGTCTCGAGAGATATTGTATGAAAATATCGTTCGTCGAATTATGTGCACGAATGGCCACTCCAGTGTGCTGAACACGTAACCCCGCAGAATGATGTGGATGCCGGATTGTGGATTCACAAAATAATCGAAAAGCAATTCTATTGTTAACTAACCCTAGGGCTTATTGATCCTGTATGTTTAGTCCCTCATTCACTGAGGATTAGGCCTACGTATTGTTAAAATAGGGCTACTATAAGTTAGAATCTTAATCAGATAGATGATGAAAAATATCTAGGCCCAAAAAATTGCATTAGGGCCTACATGAAATTCAGCATTAATCTTTGATAAATACCGACATCTGAATGTTATAAATAATAGTTTGGAGTTTTTTTAACTCGTGTAAGTTACAAGACTATTTTTATCCCAACGCATTATATATAACGAGATTGCTGCACTTCATTTTGAAACAGACTACTGCTAGTTGCTAATAACAAATTTAATCTTATGAATTTTCCGAATTCTCTTATTTTTTATCTTCTTACTAATGCGTTATTCGATTCTTTATTGTAGGTTTAATATTTCATTCAATAAATTATTCTCAGGATTTTGTTTTAATAGAAAACTTATATTTTCATGAGTTCTAATTTCTTTATGGGAATTATAAAAAAAGTTTTTTTGCAAAAAAAAATGGAATGAGATTTCGATCCTGGTGCTCTGAATTGTATACTACTTGGAGTAGACTTGATCGGAATTTTAGTTATGTTTACAGTACTAGGTGCATAGTAATTTTAGCAGTCTATTGAATTTTTTTTATATGATGTGGTTTTTTTATTCTTTTAATTGTTATAAACATGTAACACAACGCTCTAAAAGCATAGCCCTACATGTAAAAATGGTTACTTATCTCCAATTAATATTTTAAGAAGTAATGCTTATCTTCAGCACGTATTACGAATGAATGAACAGCGCATACCAAGAAGAATGTATAATTATAAACCAAAAGGGAGAAGAATGTTGGGAAGACCATTGAAGAGACGGAAGGACCAATTCGACCTATAATGAGATCGAACAGGCCATTGGGTTTAATCCTTGTTGTTGATGATGATGATGATGAAGTCATGAGATATTTACCAGGACCTTATTTTAATAAAGTTAATCAGAACAAAGAATATGAAGAGTGGTATGTAATAGAACCGTTTACGTAATTATGGCCACACTTAGAAATGCATTATTAGCGTAAATGGTAATGTACGCTAAAAACAATTGAGTAAAAATTTGAAGAAGTGGCGTAATTCAAATACAAACAGGAATGAGGCGTGAGTGTGTATAGCCTACATTGACTCAATTCTGGAAAGCCATGCTTTCATGCATTGCAGAGACTCTTGTCAGCCTAACTTCTCTTAAGAAATTATAAACTAAAATATATACAAAACTAAGATTCTTCCATTTATATGGATTTACGAAACTTACTTTCAGAAATGAGAATATATTAGCAGTATTTGAGGGGCGAATTGTTAAGAACTTTTTTTAACGGAAAAGACGAAAAAAAAAAACAGACGAATGGAGAAACCTAAATGACTGAACAACATTATTTTTATAGGAAATGCACATCCAATGCGTCTTCCTCCGAGGAGTGATTTTGGAAATAAACAGGATGAAAATCCTACAAATTATGATTAAGAAGAAGAAGAAAATGTTAGAACGCGATAGGCAGAACCTATGGCAAGAATTCGGATTGAAAGACGTGCATGAAAGTTTGTTATAAGAAACCAAAACGAAATCCCCAGTAGTTAGACCGTGATGGAGTTGTGCGGTCATGAACCCTTTGGGTTCAGTAGTGTCATCGAGTTAGTTAATTAGTAATGTAAACAGTATTAAGCACACGAAAAGTATGTTTATTAACCTATATTCTACGGAAATACCATTAGCCCTAAAAAAGGCTCTACCGAGAAAATATATTTTATTTAGGTGGAGAGTATAATTGAGCCTGCTGAATATAACAAGTCATTTGCACTAATTAACCGACAAGAATACTTAATTGATCCATGGCAGGTGTTTCTGTATACCAATGAAATTCAAATAAGAGTGGAATTTGACGCCTCACAATTTCACACATTTTCTTGCTTGCGTTCATATGATATTCATTAACTGATTGCATTTCCAAATTATAATAAACTTTTAGCTAAATATCTTTAAACTCTTAGGTAGAATAAAATAATCTAGAAAAAAATGGAAAGAACATGTTCAAAGAATGGAAGATGATCGCATTCCCAGAATTATACTTAAATGCAAACCAAAAGGACGCAGGAATATTGGTAGACCGAAGAAGAGATGTATCCAACTTTTGAATGAAAATCTATGAGACCGGAACAAGCCATATGGGCTTAATCCGTGATTGTTGATGATGATGATGATGATAAACTTTTAATCCATCCATAATAATTCTTCCCGAGGGCAGGTCTTTCACTGCAATCATAGCATATTCATGCTGTGCTTTACTAGGGAATTATAGGTGTGGTAGCTTCCCGTTGCTTTCCACACCGGTGAAGGATGATGATGGTATTGATAAGGGTGATGATTATGATGGCCGAATGATTTTCGGGGACCATTGGGCCCTAAGCTTTCTGACATTTGTCTTACATGTGAGGAAAAACTCCGAAAAACCCTCATCCAGGAGCCTGTCCCGACCGGGGATCGAACCCGGGTCCGCTGCGTGACAAGGCAGCACGCTACCTCGAGGCCACAGCAGTGGACAAAGTTTTAATACTTGATTTAACTATATTATTGCGATTAGAATAGTTAGTACTTGTAAGAATGCTAATTTAGGGGATTATCGTGAGTTTACTTGTATCACTATTGCAATGAGATAATTTCTCCAGTGAAGCTAACAAATTGGGCATGCGAACAGTTGAATAATTAAAGGTACGTTATTAGTGGAGTGAGAGATATAGGTCTACAACATTTAGATAATGTTCAAATTGGCTGGAAGTGACTTAACAACCTAAATATGTTTATTTAAAACGTTATCTTCAACGAAGTATGCATACTGTCATTTCTGTTGTTTACGATTTATTCATGATTTTCATTTCCCTAGAAAATTGAACTCTAAATGTGCTAATTATAATCGCAATGCAGCTAGAAAGATTTTAAACCGTGGGTCCCGATTCAGAAGATTTTTGGTCTCATAAAATAATATAAAGTAGTCTATAAATTAGTGCCTCAGAGCAAATTCCAAGTATTAGGTTACCTATTAGCTACGTCATGGTTAAATAACACTCACAAATGGGGATATAGACCTACTTTTATAGATGGACTAGTTTGTTATGGGACCTAGGTCTATATTTTTAGCAACATCCCTATCGAATTAAGATGTTTATTGGCTTAACTTATAGGCCTACTTTTCTAAACGTCTCAGTGCTGTTTTGAAGAAATTGTGGCTTCACATTAACACATTATTAAGCCCTTGTCAATTAACTTTTAAAGAAATTGCGCGATGGTGCGTATTGTCGTACTTACAGCAATGGCGACCATGATTGAAAGTTTAGGCTTCCTACATTTCGGGATTGGCAACCTAAATAACTATTCTGTAATAAAATAACTATACTGTAATATTAGGCCTACATATTACAAACCAAGTGTGGGAAGTAAAATCACTAACCTTTATGTATATTACATACAATGTAAGTTATATACAAAAATATACCCAAAAGGTAGTGCTAAGATACATTATACGAAACAAATCACTGCAGTTTAAATGAACTTTATTTGAAATAATATAAACAATAAATTCGTACTTGCCGCTAGTTTATGACTAATTGGTATCACGGCCTTCTGTACTCAACTAATAATATTGGCCACACTGTTAACGTTAGTCAGTTGTTTATAATGAACGCAATTATATCCAAAAAAGATGCTATTATTTTATTATTATTTATTATTTTGAAAACACCATCGCGCAAAATATCGTGTACAACGCACGTTTGTGAAGGGTTTTTACAGAATATCGGAAATTAAAAACCTGGCTTTCGCACGGTTGTAAACATTTTCCTCGTTTCTGTGAAAACCATTTCCCAACTTCGCCTTGTAATAGGCTATACTATTGTCATTGTTTTAATTTGATCCAGGGCAGCGAAAACGTGTGAGTTATGTACGTAGAGTTTGATTCTGTTTACGTAACACACGCACGTGTTATTGAGTAATTGTCAACTTGAATCGTTAACCACAATTTCGTAAACTAAACAGAGCTCCGGTAGTTAAATACAAAATCTCGTTACTCACAAAATATCAAAATGCACTAAAATAGTTAATTTAATGTAGTTTTATTTAAGACATAAATTTAATTTTACCATCATTCATAGACATATTAACTAAATCATATTTTATGTGCAAAACTGTTACAATTTTTTATTAACTTTTTCACATTATTTTACCTTCGTAATGTAGTTTTTTAGGTCTTCATAGCACAGGATGCTTCAGTTAACATTCTAAACCAATTTATTCAATTTGTAACTCTTGTTTCTTCATTTAAAAATCTACAGTTAATTAAATAGCCCTACTTGTGTATCACTGATATTAATGCTTAAAATTAGGCCTATTTACAGTGTGGAACATGAACATCAACGCCAAAATTATTTAAGATTGTTAAGCGGGAAAAATTTGTACAAAAACTTAAATGGATAATACAGAAATTCATAATTTTAAAATAATTATAAGACCTATTCATATTTTTATTTTTTTTTTACAGAAGAAAGTTGAAGGATAAAAATTAGACTCTGTGGTAGTGAGAGAGGCCAACAGGCTTGCTTACCTTACAGCCACACGTCTTGTAATACTCTAACGATCATACAGCCAATATAGGGGAGACATTTTGGTCAGCGTGTCGAGTCGCCAGCCGTCGTAGTTAGTTTTCACAACCTGGAGCTGCTATTTATTGTAGCTATCCAGATTCCTCTTAAGTGAGCATCAGTCCCATATTATCCAAAATTCCATGAGAAACGGTCTTCCTCCTTAGGAATTCGTAGACTCTGAGCCAAGGCATGATGCTTAAGCCACTCATCTATGGCACGGAACGAGGGTTAATAATATACCTTGTTAAAGAAAATAACTATCGTAACGAAAAAAAAATATATGCTTAAATGGTTAATCATCTTAATGGAACATTTATGTGGTTAACGTTACGTGTATATTAGTGTAGGAATAGAGGTCTAACCTAGATTAAAACCTGGATTGTACGAATAAAATTTTATTTTGAGGGGTAAATTTTAATATTTTGAGGTAAAATTCGAATAGAACCATGTGAATTTATTATCCATGCCCATACAATTTTTATAGATTACCCTTATTTGTTTACTTGTAAATATTATAGGATTAAATGTTGTTATGGTGTATTCAAATCGAAAATTGCGCCTGTTTTTGTGAATATTACAGTAGGCCTATTTAGTGTATTTTAATTCTCTATTTTTTGCCCTTTTCGTAAAATCGTAAAGTACTAAAATAAAATATTTTATGAAAAAAGTGCCTACAAACGGAGAGGTTAAATAAGGCAGAGAGATAGACTTGATGATGATGATGATAATAATAATAATAATAATAATAATAATTTTATTTATTAATTAAATAAAAATACAACTTAATTTTATTTGATTTTCATATTTATTAAGATACAGGCCTAATTCAGATACAATTCAGTCACAATAATTTTAACTTTTATAAGATTCATTATATAGGAAGAACAAACAGAAGTTTTAGTATCAGATATAAAGAACATTTTCGAGTCTTTATTCACGCAGAAGGAAAATCAAGCTATGCAAAACACGTTATCCATGAAGGACATCGCATGTTAAATATTGAAAACACCCTAACAGTAATGCACAGACAAAATATTCTAGCGAAGATAAACGTACTCGAAGAGATGGAAATCATGAAAGCAGCTCACAACAACGACAATCTGATAAACGAAAACGAACCCAATACATGTAACCCCCTCTACCAGATCTTCATTGAAACACCAGTTTTGAATCCTGCCGATAATGGGACAAGTCCCGAAAGCGCTACAGTTAAATAATTAATTAAGTTGAGGAGACGGACCTTTCAGGTGAATATTCCATAATTTTATATTTTAATTTTATTAGGAATTTTGTCGAACACTATGAAAGCTTTTTCTTCAAGCTAACGTAATTCCATTCTTAATAAAAATATATATATACTATCTTGCGCATTTTGTTATGTCAATTCCATTTTATCCATACTCCTCCTGATATCCATCTATTGTTACTGTGATTTACCTCTTCTCCCTTTGCATTCAAGATTTCATTCAAAAATAATTTTCGGAATTGTGTCTTCTTTTAACGTGTTCAAACTATTTCAATTTTTATTGTTCATTACTTCTGGAATGTTCGTATTCACTGTTATCTTTTTAATTCTTTGGTTTCTAATGTTATCTATTATTGATTTTCTTGCAGCTCTATGCCAATAGTCCATTTTCGTAGCTAATAATTTAATTGCACGTGTCATAATAATAGTAATAATAATAGGCCTATTCTAGTAGTTGGCCATTGTTTGAAATTTAGATTAAGTACGATTAGATTTCGCTTCTGCTACTTTGTGATCATATATCAGCCATCATATAGGCCTAATTGCGGTAATATGACTACGTATTTCGAGCGCCCCATCCTCAGAAGTAATGCCAGGAGGGAATGGTGGAAATCTCTTAAGACAACCTACAAGCATTGGACAAAAAAAAAATTGTACTGTTATTAATTTGACATAAGCTTACTGTAAAATGCAATGGACATAGTAAATACAAACATTAGGATAAAACAACACGCCTAACAATAGCACTAAAATACGATCTCAGTTGTAGGTGACGATAAAAAAATTATATTATGAAATATAGAAAAAAGCAATAAATACTTTTAAATCAGCAAAATGTTAATTTATTAAATAAAGTTGCACCAAAGAGAGATGAACAGACAGGTGAATGGAGAAGACTGCATAACAGTAACTACATGGTTTTTATAGGAAATCAGTTATAATAAAAATAGTAAAGTCCCATAAACTGCGATGGACAGGACATGTGGCACAAATGGGGAATGAAAGACGTGCATGGAAGCTTCTTGTAGGAAAACCTGAGGAAAACGCCCAGTTGGTAGACCAAGAATGAAGTGGGAGAATAACATCACGATTTGATGGAAGTAGATTATACAGGGAATGATTGTGGAAAACATTAACTCAGGATAGGGATGTATGGAGAGCATATGTCAGCGCCATCATGAACCTACGGATTCGATAGTGTCAGTGAGTTAGACTAATATATATATAGCCTATTGCTTTATACAAAAATTTTGTTTTCGTTAATCTGGCCTGAGTCTCGTTAAGTTAATATTTATTACTAGAGCGAGGAATTATATGAAGAAAATTACACGAAAATATGAAATCATAAAGACAAAATATGAAAAATATGAAAATGATAACGCAAAAATATTATGAAGCTACTATTTTCTAAACTTTTTACATATATTTATATATAGGCCCACTATAACTTATAAGTGTACATACCAGCACATAAATGAGACAAACATAACTTATTTATAGCTCAAGAAATCAAGATATTCACTGTATTTCAATTTTAATTAGCTTTTTCATTAATTCTGACCCAATATAAAATATATTCATGATCTGAAACAATTTTAATGGATCACGCCATAGTGTAGTTGTATAAGGAAACGTGGTACAAACAGGAAAGTCGTGGGTTCGAGTCTCGATATTGTCAAGATTTTTAGCTGGACCAGACCTTCTGGTGGCATTGTGGACCTGGGGTCTCAGATCCTAATGGAAGTGAGTACTAGATGCATGTTCTGGGCACAAATGCGGCCATAAGGTAGATCCGACAATCCGGCAGACATCTCGTGTCTATTGTCTAGAAAGATGGGAGCTTCAACATGCCACTACCCCCAAAGGCCTCCCAAGACTGTAGTGGAATCACTTTACCTTCATAAATAAAAACCGAGAGGTTATATATAATGCAATTAATTAATGTACTGAATGATATTTAATTATGAAATCCAAACATATACAAGAAAGAAAAAATTGTAACCAAAACAAGCAGGTTTCCATGAATTATAGCACTAACAAAGTTTAGAACGGGTATAGTTTGGATTATTGCTGTTTTTACATTGCATAAAGATATTAAATTCCTGGAGATGCAAGTGTAACAATAACATTAAATTGGACGATTTAAAATACAAGTAAAAACATTCCGGATGTCATATTGGAGAAACAATATATTAAAAGTTATTAGTCCATAATTGATTCCAGGTATTGTTTCAGTACTCTCTTTGCAATTAATGTTACATTTAATATTGAACTTCAAACATGGTGAAATGTAGTTAAGAATTATTCTAACATTTTTTTTTCATGAAATGGGTCTAACAGGTCCATAATCTTTGTCTAATTGTGTTTTGAACAATCCAATTGTCAATTCTGTTTGTAATACACAGAAGTTTTTTCTATATTTTCTGATAGTAAACTATAAGGCCTGTTGGTCAAAATCGTTTTGCACGATGAAAAATTATGCTCAACATCACACAATGTTAAGCCAGCATACTTGTATCATGCTATATTCGATAGTTTGATGCCCTTACCTACATGAACTTTACTAATTTCACAAACCACTTAAACGGAAATGAGTACCAGACGCTTGTTCTGGGGGTACAGGCGGCCGTCATGCAGGGCTGACATCAAGTGCCGATTGTCCAGAAAAAGTGGTAGCCTTATCCTCCTACTACCCCAAGGACCTCTTGAGGCCTTTAGTGGGATTACTTTACTTTACTGTTTCAAGTTACCAGCAGTCTCTCCTATATTTAAATGCTGTAATCTGTTCAGAAAGTAAGGACTGCTCTTAGGTAACAATAACGAGTGACAGCTATTTTACCTGACTATAGAATATTCCAACATTCTTTTCCTTATTCATCTAGGCTCATGTTCTTGTCTGGGGATCGAGTTTAGGACAGAAACCTCCATCTAACACTGTCACTCTGTGACTCCTTATCTAATTACTTGCTTTTATAAAATCTATCTATCTTGTTCAGAAGGAATACTGAAGAATTTTCACTTGTCTACCACGTTACACTGTCAAAAATTACATAAATACATTTATTTCAAGAAATATTTTAATAAATTCCTAGAACTTTTATTGAAAAAAAAGTACGGGAATTTGAAAGTTGAAAAATATGAAGGAGTATGAAATTTTCACTAAAATATGAACATTTTGCTAAAATATTATGAAATATGAAGTTTTTTGTTGGTCTTATTTGATTCTACATATCATGAAATGTAAAGATACTTAGTCTCAGCGCTCTCTGACAAATAGTTTAAAACATGAAATTTCATAAAATTCCGCGCTCTATTTATTACGTATGTTGTAATTATGTAAATAACTTCTAATGGAAAACACATTCGTATCTTGAAGATAGTTGTTCCTTTAATGCAGTTGGTTCGTGAGAATATTTACTATAGAAGAATAATGTAATGGCGGTTTGTCGAGCAGAAGTAGCGAGTCAGGAAATAACGTATGTAAATTGCGGTGTATGGCGATGGTCCTCCATTTTGTTTGTTGGTCGGCTGCTAGGTAACGAGCGATGGGCAATAGGCATGCGGTTCGCTGGACTTGCGCTGGCCGATAGAGCATTGATCCCTCATGAGAGAGCCTCCTCCACCTCTTTTAAGGATCGATCCGGAACACTCGACATCTTACCAACCTGCTAAATATAAACCACACTCTGCACCCTACATTAATCCACCTAAATTCATCATCTCTATCTTTGCATGTAATCCCTCTCAACCATTTTGCTTCATGTTTTTCCTATTTGAGGATATAGTGTGAGGGAGAAAAAAAAAGTAAATCTTTCATTAGTGCTAATGCAATTCTTTGTTTTATTTATTTTATTCAGGTATAGCACCTATGGTTTTAATCTTGTTAAAGATTTTGAGTTAAGTGACTTCATTATCATACGTTGGTTCAAACGGGAAGACCTAGTAAAAAAAAAGTTAAAACATTTTAAGTACATAGTTAGAAAGACAAATCATAAATAAGCTTGAAATATATTAAATATTTATTAAATTATAGCCAATTAGACTGAAGATTTTCCCTGGCTTTCCTCAGTCATCTGGGTCATTGCTGGGGTAGAATTTCGTTATCTGGACCCATTTTATCGCAACTAGACTTAACGTAAGTGATAGTAAACATTTAAAAATAGGTAGGCCTAAATACTTGGTCATAAGACCAGAGTCTATAAATAGCAATAAACAGACTAAAAAGCGTAACAACAGACTAATACTGATCATAATAATAAAAAGTATATTTAATCTTTGATTGTGTTATATGTTTTTTCTCTTTGTATATTTACTGTTGTTTATAGGCCTGTATTTATATCCAAATCTTTTTATAATTTTAATTTAAATTTTCCTTGCAATCTATGTTTAAATTTATGTGCACCTGTCTGCTTCATTACAAATTATCTTACTTAATTTTGTATTATCAGATTACCCGGTGTTGAAAGGCTGTTTGTTTATCCCAAACTCCGTCACAAATCGCCTTAGCTACATCTAAAACGGATTCCGCTTTAATATCGGGCAGCTACGATTATTTTTATATATTTCTCCCTCTTACCCTCTAAGAATAATACCGGGAATTTTTTTACCACCAAAAGGCCTAAATTTTCCAGATTCTAAGTCATATGTGTACCAAGTTTGGTTTAAATTGCTCCGGGTGTTGACAGATATATGCTGAAACTTATTATCAATTCTTATCCAAAAATTAAATCCACTAATAGTGAATAAATATTTTGGATTTGGATTTCGTTTCAATGTTCTCAATACACAAAAATGCTTAGACTTTTGCTTTATAATTTATGCAATTTCGATAAACTTTGAAGTACATGATTAATTACAGTGCAAAGTTAATATTTTTAAATATACCGGTATAGCCTATATTTTTTAACAAAAGGGGCACCACGCAGTAGCATAGTTGGTAATGACAATACGCTACAAACAGGAAGAAGAGGGTTTGAGTCCCGGTGGTGTTAGGATTTTAAACTGACTAAACCTTCAGGCGGCACCATGGTCCTGGGGTCGATTAAATCTCTTAATTTTACTTTTTTTTCTTGTAAGGCTCCCTCTTTTTTTTTTTTTTTTTTTTTTTTTTTTTCTCTTGTAAGGCTCCCTCTTTTAATGGAATGGACAGCTAATGACAAATGAGGGAAATTTTGAGGAATTGGCTGAATTCAAATACCTAGGAACAATAATCACAAATAGGAATGAGATGCACAAAGAAATTAAACATAGGCTCAATTCTGGAAATGCATGCTATTATGCATTGCAGAGACTTTTGATGTCCCAACTCCTTTCAAAAAACGTTAAGCTGAAAATATATAAAACTATTATTCTACCAGTTATATTATATGGGTGCGAAACATGGACTCTTACTTTAAGGGAGGAAAGGAGATTACGAGTATTTGAGAATAAAGTTCTTAGGAAAATTTTTGGACCAAAGAGAGATGAACAGACAGGTGAATGGAGAAGACTACATAACAATGAACTACATGGTCTTTATAGGAAGCCAGATATAATAAGAACAGTTAAGTCCCGTAGACTGCGATGGGCAGGACATGTTGCGCGTATGGGGAGTGAAAGACGTGCATGGAAACTTCTTGTAGGAAAGCCAGAAGGAAAACGCCCAGTTGGTAGACCAAGAATGAGGTGGGAGAACAACATTAACTATGATTTGAGGGAAGTAGATTATACAGGGAATGATTGGAAAGCATTAGCTCAGGATAGGGATGTATGGAGAGCTTATGTCCGTGCGGCCATGAACCTACGGGTTCGATAGTGCCAGTGAGTAAGTAAGTAAGTAAGGCTCCCTCTTTTTATAGCCAATCGGCACTTGATGTCAGGTGGGCTGCGTGACTTTACCCTCAGAACAAGCGTCTGGTACTAGTGTCTACCTTAAAATGGAATTACTTTGTTACTTTAGAATAAGTTTTGTGTTTTATTGTAGGAGTCTATGTTTATATATATATATATATATATATATATATATATATATATAGGCCTACATATAAAAAACTCCTGGCGCGACAGGCCTACAAGGCCCTTAGCCTACCAGCCGGCTGCTGGCCTCGCATCCACATGTGTCAATCACAGAGGTAGATGATAATCAGTCAGTGTAGGGGTGACATGTGGTCAGCATGTCGAGTTCCCCAGCCGTTATAGCTGGTTTTATCAACCTGGAGCCGCTACTTATTGTAGCTACCCAAATGCATCACGATGATGGGTGGGCACCGGTCCCATACTGGCCGAAATACCATGAGAAAATGTCTTCCTCCATGGAGACTCGAACCAGCGCAAGTCCCGTAACTCTGCACCAAGGCTTCCTGCCTTAACCACTCGGCTACGGCGCGGGACATATATACATATACAGAGTGTAAATGAATTATACAGCATAAATTTAACTACGTATACAGGGATATTATATAAGCTTTTTGAGAGTGGCCTGCCGTGATTTGAACCATCAGTTTCGAATCTCAAATCCATCGCTTTAACCATTACGCCACACATTACCTACACAGATTCTGCATGTTTCACTCTAAGCTAAGTCTCTGATTGTACCGATTCCACTTTAACCATTGCAGTGGCGTGCAATCATCTGCTAAGTTCGACGTTTTAAGGAATTTGGTAACCCATATTTCATAAACGTTGTTGATGAATTGTCCCGCGCCGTAGCCGAGCGGTTAAGGTAGGAAGCCTTGGCGCAGAGCTACGGGACTTGCGCTGGTTCGAGTCTCCATGGGGGAAGAAATTTTCTCATGGTATTTCGGCCAGTATGGGACCGGTGCCCACCCAGCATCGTGAGGCAATTGGGTAGCTACAATAAGTAGCGGCTCCAGGTTGAGGAAACCAGCTATAACGGCTGGGGGACTCGACATGCTAACCACATGTCACCCCTACACTGGCTGCTGATCATCTACCTATGTGATTCACACATGTGGATGTGAGGCCAGCAGCCGGCTGGTAGGCTAAGGGCCTTGTAGGCCTGTCGCGCCAGGAGTTTTGTTGATGAATTATTAGCAATCAGGATCTCGGAATTATTACCAAGATCTGAAGTTATTCTAGTATAATTTTCTCTCCTACTTCGCTCTCCTATTGATTTATCTGTATCAATTATCGATTACTTTGATTCCCTGTAACTAGCCCATTTTCCCTCGTAGACCATTAGTTCCCTATTTCAAATTACTTGTATAATACTCCTCTGTAGCAGTTACGGTACATTTGTGCGGTATAATTCATTTACACCCTGTATGTATGTATGTATGTATGTATGTGTATATATATATATATAGATAGATAGATAGATAGAGATAGATAGATAGATAGATAGATAGATAGATAGATAGATAGATAGTGAGAGAGAGAGTGAGAGAGACTTATATACACCTATTGGTTAAAACGTACCTTAAAGTCGTCCTCAGTCACAAAATAATCCCATTACTCAAAATATCCCGTCCTGTAGTACAAAAAGTTACAAACAAAAGTGACATAAAATAAGTGAAAGGTAGGCCATGATCTATAAAACTGTTTAATTTTCAAAATTTAGCGTTTTGAATGCATTTTAATAAGCATGGAGATTAAACCTGTGAAAACTTACAGAAAAGAGTCCTCAATTTAATTGAATTTAAATCATACAAATAACTTTTTCATCATCATAATCCTGAGGCACCACAATTTCAAAGTCAAAAGTTTCAGTCACCTCATTAATCCTCTTCCAAACTCTTCTATCCGTTTCTATATTCAGATTTTCCACTTTTATGTCTCTTATTAACTAACTCACTGGCTCTATCGAACCCGTACGTTCATGGCCGCGCGTACACACATCCCTGTCCTGAGCTAATGATTTCCAATCATCCCCTATATAATTCATTACTGTTTATAAATTGTAAAATTCATTGTTATGACAGCTTCTGGAGGTTTTAGCGATTTCCAAAGGTATGAAGCTATTAAGAATGTTCATGAAAAGATTAAAAAGAAATCAGATCTTCACCGATCCTATCTAGTAGGCACAGAAAATAACTATGACCAATATATACATATGGCATGAAGAGAAAAATTAAAACGTGAACCGGGATTTGAACCCGAAACCTCTAACTCTATACGCTAGTGAGATATCGTCTTCGCTATACAGGCTCCCAGTGCAAACATAAATTTTCCTTTCCTGGATTCCGAAAACAGTATCGCACTAACGTATAGAGCTAGAGGTCTCGGATTCAAATCCCGGCTAAGGAGTTAATATTTGTTTTCGTGTCATATTTAGCTTTCGTTGCTAAATATCGAAATTTAATTATAACATCGACATATATATATATATATATATATATATATATGCCTATAGGCTAACATCGACACACACACACACACACATATATATATATATATATATATATGTATACATATATATGCTATGTGCGTGTGTGTGTCAACATTCTAGCGGCTACAAGTTTTGTTTTATCGGAACCAAAGTTCGTATATAGCAATCAATTTAAAAAGTACAGTCAGGTTTGTTAACCAGCAAAATTCTACCATGGGGTATAAATGTAAAATGGTTCTAGCTGTCGCAATTTTCGATGTTTCGCAACGAAATTCTATACATATCCAAATAAAACTAAAGAAGAGTATTCTCGAATAATCAGCGAAATCTGACAATTGCAAATGGGGGTTTACCTGCAACCTGAAATTTAAAATCGTTCTGTTTTTTCACTGCTTCATGACACTCTTAAATAAGCTGGTATCAGAAATTGAGTTTCTCCACTTTAACAAAATAAATATACGAGTACTATATTCTCTAAACCAATTAACTTCGACTTGCTGAGGAATTTGCTTTATATAAAACTATTATTGTACCAGTTGTATTAAATGTATGCGAAACATGGTCTCTTACTTTAAGGGAGGAAAGGAGATTACTAGTATTTGAGAGTAGAGTTCTTAGGAAAATTTTTGTATCAGAGAGAGATAAACAGACAAGTGAATGGAGAAGATTACATAACAGTGAACTACATGGTGTTCATAGGAAGCCAGATATATTAAGAAGAGTTAAGTCTCGTAGACTGCGAAGGCAAGGCATGTGGCACGAATGGGGAATGAAAAGACGTGAATGGAAGCTTCTTGTAGGAAAACCTGAGGAAAACGACCAGTTGGTAGACCTAGAATGAGGTGGAGGAATAACGTTAACTATGATTTGAGAGAAGTAGATTATACAGGGAATGATTGGAAAACTTTTGCTCAGGATAGGGATGTATGGAGAGCTTTTGTCCGCGCGGTCATGAAACTACGTGTTCGATAGTGCCACTTAGAGGAATTTGCTTAGTTTCAGCGGTTCCTTGGTTATGGACGCTTTCTAATATATCATCATCATCATGAACAAATTCGTTTTAGGCCATGTGGCCTGTACGGTAAACCTAGCGAAGATGGTCTTGATCTTTCCACCGATGTTTTGGTCTTCCTTGGTCCCTATGTCCAGTTGGGGTATATTGGAATGCCAATTTTGGAAGTCTATTTCTTGCCATTCTTCTCAGATGATTTTTCCATTCTTGTTGGTATCTTTGGATATCTTCATTTAAACTTGCTACTCCAAGTTTTCCTCTGATAGTAGTGTTCCTTTGGTGATCCAGTCTATTAACTCCTAACAATGATCGTAAGAAGCGCATTTGGCTTACTTGAAGTTTATGAGAGTTTCTTTTATTTAAAATCCAAATTTCACTTCCGTATTTTAGAGCAGCTTTTGATGTGACGTTATGTAATCTTAGTTTTGTCTCTGTCCTCATCTGTTTACCAAAATGTCTTCGTATTACCCCATTCATTTTATTATATTTTTGATATGCAGGTTCTATACAGTTAGATTGGTCTGTAATATGAACATTTTCCAATAGGCCTATAGAAATATTTGCCTCCTAGGTTACTACTAATGATTTCAAAAAGGCTGGAAAATCTTAGTTTCAATGATTTCTCTAATCACCCCTCCTATGTATGCAATTCTAGGCCCAAATACAAAATATCATAGTTTTAATGAGCTTGGATAAACTGGTGAGAGTTTTTTCTTTTTTAGAATTTATAATTATTCATATTGCATGTTGTACTGCAATTGCGTAGAGTTTTTGATACGGCAGACAGGACGCGCAAATGAAACAATGGAGATCCACTTTACGCTGCCTAGCCATACATCTGCGTTGCCAAACAGATGAGGAACGACGTCCGTACGTGAGCCTGTATTATCATGCTTAATTACTGTTGTTGGTGTGACGTCAGGAGCCATGGAGCGTTAAGCGGAATTATAATAATACATGACACAGCTTTATGGGTATATTAGCCTATCCACTGTACGCTACATATAAATTAACATTTCTTGCTTCGTCCACTCTCCGGCATTTCCCAAATTATCATGCACAAACTTTGATCCATTATTAAACATAACCTCAATTCTAACAGCGTTAGAAAATGTCTCCATGATTTTATCGTATCATAATTTTGCCTTGTTAATTCTTTGGGTATTTATCGACGATCTGTAACCATAGTGTTCTAGATCTATTTTTTAAAATAATTATTGCATTGAGGTAAAATCTTAAATTGGTAATATATCCTATAAGATACTTTAGTTTGATTTACTTACTATTTTCAACCAAGCAATGGAAAAATGAATCAGAAAAATTTATTTAAATTTCTGTCATAAATTTTTTTAAATAAATAGTTGCTCTTACCTCGATTTCATCATTACCCAATGTATGATACATATATTAATTTTTTTTCTCGTATAATTTATCATATTATTATTAGTATTATTATTATTATTATTATTATTATTATTATCATAAGTATTATTATTATCATCATACAAAATATTGTTTGTAGGTCTACATGAAATTTGCATTGCGATATTTAATATATGTTTAATTCATTATAATTTTTATAGTGTATATAAGGTATAATTATATTGTTAAATATGTAGGCTACATGTAATTTGTGCTGGTTGAGCGGAAGAGAAGACCTTATGGCCTTAACTCTGCCAGAATAAATAAAACATTATTATTGTTGTTATTATTATTATTATTATTATTATTATTATTATTATTATTATTATTATTATTATTATTATTACAACTACTATGTAATAATAAATTATGGTTGTGCATGGGTTATTTTCACTGCAGTCAGATTCGTTTTAATAAATTGGTATAAGAATTTGAGGATCTCCACTGAACCTCTTACAGTTAGCAAACCAAAGAAATTAGCCGTCATGAGGTATTAATACGAGTACAGATATAGTATATTTCAAAACATGAGGACCTCGCCTCACACCACTGGCTCATGGCAGCTATCAATCACAAGAACAACAGTCCCGAGTTAATAATGGCATTGTGATGTTTCTAGAAGTGTGTCTCTTTTGTCCACCGGTATTTAAAGGAAGGGTTGTATTTTGTTCACTGGAATTTAGAGCTCAAAAGAGAGGGAATGAGGGTTTTGCTATTTCCTGGAATCGAGGTTCTCATGTTTTAGAGAAAAGTATACCTCAGAATCGGCATGTTGGAGGGCGCATTGTTGCCATAAATATTAAGGGTTAAGTGAATATCCCATGTACATTGGCATTGCGATAATAAAAACAGAAATTTGACAGGTCTATTTTGATTACCAATGTCATGTGATTCTGGACCATCCATATGTTTAATTCCTTATTTCTTTTGAAATTGAAAGCAATTAATTCTAAATTATTATACGGTAATTCAAATTATCGGTATATTAGGTACATACCTATCTAATCCATTGACTATTTGATATTTTTTTTAAATAAATAAGTTAATACTAATAACAATTGCCACTGGTATGAGATTCGAGGGTTCGAGGTCAATTGTCTTTTTAATGTCTTAATAGTCCTGAGATTAATAGTAATAAAACTAATAATAACTATCCGCTAATAACTATAAAACTAACAATTTCCATACGAAAGGACTATGTAAACTGAAACTGAACTGCATGACTTGACGTGCCTACCAACCGGCTGCTGGCCTTACATCCACGTGTGCCAAATTTTACTTAGGTCTATTCTGGAAGAGTTAAGATAGGTATATAGAAATATATAATACAATTATACACACAATTAAAAATTACAGACTCTACTAATATATCACGTGTTGGCGTGGAACTACCTAATATGCGCTGGTTGGAACCCCAATGGGAGAATTTCTTTTCTCATGGAATTTCGCTAAGTATGGGACCCTGTCCTCACAGCATCGTGAGGAATTTGGTTAGCTACAAAGAAAGTAGCTACTCCAGATTGAGAAAATCAGATATAACGACAGGCTGACAAGATGGCAACCCTATACTGGCTGAATGATTTTTCACCTTGTAAGTTACGCATGTGGAGGTGAGACCAGCAGCGGGATATTCAGACAAGAGCTTTCTAGGATTGTTGCGCCATTGTATTAATTTATAGAATATTAAGATGATATAAAATACAATCAGAGTCATTCTTTTAATGCACCAATATACCAATAATAATAATAATAATAATAATAATAGATTATAATTAATATATGCACATTATAAGTCTATAGGTAACATCCAAGGAATAGGTTAAACCAAAGTCAAGTAAATATAGGCCTAATACTGAATTTCTTTTAAATGTTTCTAACGCTCGGTAGCCACTGTTTTCATGTGGTAGGGAATTTCATTTACGGGAAGTGGAGAGTGTAGGCCTATATAAGATTATGATATGGAGTGAAGGGATGTTCCATCTCAATGAAGACCAATATTTAGCGAGATATTCTGGTGTGATCATGTTTTTAATTTATGTTTGGAGTGGGTATATAGGCCTATATATATATATATATATATATATATAACGTGCCAAGTTAGAGGTCCTGGGTTCAAATCCTGGTTCAGGCGTTTATTTTTCTTTTCATGTCATATTAGACCTTCATTGCTAAATGTAAAAACAATTAATTATAACATCAAAATAAAGAAGCGTCACTGCTATAAAGTAACCATTCTCTTTAATTTTCTTACTTATTATAGTAGCCACTAGAGGGCAGTGATCGAGTTCCTGCTACCTCAAACGATAGAGAATACAGTATTGGTCCTATATAAAGGAAAACTAAATATTTGTGCTAGGATGCCTGGATAGCGTAAGTCGTAGCGCACTAATGTCCGAGTTAGAGGTCCTGGGTTCAAATCCCGGTTTTGGCGTTTATTTTTCTTTTCATGTCATATGTATATACCGGTAACCAGAAATTAAATATAATTTCGAATATGGATATTTTTTGGGAAGATAAGTAAATTTAGACACTTGAAAGCATCTCACGCCTAAAAGAAGTACCGTAGTTTCTAAGCAAGATTCGCTGGCCTTCCCAGACCCTCATTTGAATAGCGACGCTGATAATCTTGAGTTGTTATAGGGCGTTGTTGAATGAAATGCTATCTCAATGTTACTGGTTTTACTTTATATTAGTTTTCTGAAAAGTCCTGTTTATCACACATTATGTAAGCATCACTAATAGCGTTCTCTAAAATTTAGATTAGATTGTAAATACGAGATGGAATGATAGATAGCGTCAAGGTCTTTAAAATATAGGCTATGTCATAAACATGGGCCAGTTGTTTTTAATTTGAAATATTACTTATTTAGTTGAAAATAATTCAACGCCTTTCTATTTTGAGATGTGTTTTCATAATTATTATCGGAATATAATTTAGAATATAATTGCTATAATTTTTGACTGGATTTTGTTAAAATCAATCTTAAAATGAAATACTACGGTATTAGAATCATGTACGTCTATTTTAGAAGTTATTTACTACATGTAGGGTCTTTGTGGTGAATGCAAACGTATGTGTTTTCAGAAATGCAAGCATTAATTTGTATTATCTATTCATACTCTATTGTCGGAAAAAAATCCTATGACAAATCATAAATTATGTTATAAATATGTAGAGGCCTATAGGATTTCTAATAAATACTATGAAATAAAATTTTATTTACATACAAATTTTCAATGTTAACACATCTTTCTGTGCCTAAAGTTTTATTTTCCTTCACCACTCATCTCAAATAATTATATATGTACATAGGTATATATCAATTGATTGATATAAAATATAGCCGATAAATGATGTCTTCTTTTTTCTTCAACCAGCAGCCTTCCTTTTTAAGTGCTTCGAGCTCGTTAAAAATCTTGCGTACCTACACACTTTATTTTTTATATTATCTTGCTTTCTACATTTGAGGAGGTCAGAATTTGTACATGATAAAGTATATATAATGAGGAATAGGTTTATATTTATTACGTGTTTTACCAAAGATAGTCTTATCCTTTTCTCTAAATATAATTATCAAATCCAGTCCAAGTCTTACAATATTTTTATATTATTAATATTCTTACGTTCTCCAGCTAGGCGTTTTCTGGTCTTCCTTTACCTCTCCTTCCCGCGGAATCCAAAATTCTTCTTGGTAATCTTTCTTTATAAAATATAAACCAATTGTCTTTGGTTAATTAAAACATTATAGTAAACCCTTCAAAATTAAAAAAAAAGTGAAATATTTTAAGTACAGCTACTAATGTCAAAACTAAGGACTAACTAAATGAGTTTTTTTTTGTAAGCAGGCCTACATGGAGTTTAGATTATTGTCTAATGATCAAAAGACGTTTTATTTTCATAGTTCTAAATTGAGAAGCTTGATGGAAACTCGGTTCACATTTTAAAATATTCTACTTTGTGCGACGTATGCTTCCGCAAAATGTTATCATTTCTATAAAACTGAGTTATATGGATTTTTATAACACTGTGTTGGATAAGCTGATAGAATGTTTTGAGCAGCTGATTGCATCACGGCAGTCCACACCGAATATTAGAAGAGAATGTATTAAAAATGTAATCATTTATTTATTTGTGACATATAATGTAGTTTAGTAACACAAAAAAACATTAATAAAATTCATGAAAAAAATATGTTGAGATATTAGTCACAATATTGAAATTAAAATATAAAATTGTTATGTAATAGGTGCGTCTCCCCAACTTTGTAAACCATTAATTCTCTGTAGGCCTTTCGGGACTAGTCCCATCGTCAGCAGAAGGAACAGGAGATAGGTCTGTATCTATTGACCCTGAATACAATACTGGACCAACGGATCTGTGCCCCCGTAAGAAATGCAAACTAAACACTAATTCCGTTTCTCCTCGGTAAATTATTTCCCTTCCTGCATTCTTGCCTGTCTCTATTTTCTATCTCTCTCTTTCTCCCCTCCCATTACTCACAGTTTTGAGCTTTCTTGCGGGATATTATTTGCACTCTTAGTCCAGCGTTGTCAACTCAGTATCAGTGTGTTATGTTATATAGTATGTAAATTGTAAATTATCATTAGCTTAATTCATAAGCATAAATTATAATTCCTGTATAGTATCAGTATGTTATATAATATGTAAATAAAATCGTAGCATGTAGTAACTTCGCCATAGCCGGTCCCTAGCCCGGATGAGAAAAAAACAGGGCATATGACTGTGTGTTCATTCCTAAAATTTTATAATTTTGCTAGGACTTCAAGCTCCGATTGAGGATCTTTCCACTGGTTGCCCTTTTACCAGCCGGCTGCTGGCCCTTCACATCCACATGTGTCAATCACAGAGGTAGATGATCAACAGCCAGTGTAGGGGTGACATGTGGTTAGCATGTCCAGTCCCCCAGCCGTTATAGCTGGTTCCTCAACCTGGAACCGCTACTTATTGTAGCTACCCAATTGCCTCACGATGCTGGGTGGGCACCGATCCCATACTGGCCGAAATACCATGAGAAAATTTCTTCCCCCATGGAGACTCGAACCAGCGCAAGTCCCGTAGCTCTGCGCCAAGGTTTCCTATCTTAACCGCTCGGCTATGGCGCGGGAAGACTTCAAGCTAACGTTCCAAATCTAACCAAATAAGACAATGACGTGAAGGAGAAGTATTTATGACGAAACATCTTTAAAAGCAACATAATATGTAGATTCCCTTCACGTAATTTCCATTTAACCAACAAATATCCACTATTATAATTATATACATTAATCGTAGAAATCAATCAGCGTCATTAGACTTACTTATATATGAAGAAGTAATAATTAACCTTACATTATTCAAGAGCCTGACACCGGGGGAAGTTTGACAACGTCCCTACTCGGTCAGTTACAGTGGCTTCTTCTATTTGACGTATTGGGAGGGGAGCGCGGTGGAATGGTGTGAGAACTGACGTATAATTTTCGAAGAACGATGCCGCCGCTACAGGGGCGCAGATCCGTTGGTCCGACTATACATGCGTGAATGCAATATTGGTCAGTAGTAGTCTACATACCTACTCGTATATGCGACTTGTTCTGCTGATGATGGGACCAGTCCTGAGAATTAACAGTTCACAAAATTCAGGAGTCGGACTTATTAGGTAACAATTTAATAATTTTAATTATTAATAACACATAATGAATGAAGCAGAGGAGAACTCAACCGCTAATAGTGAAGCTGATAGTTGCCCATCCTCTCAAATCACCGTAACCTTGGAATTACGAGGAAATGTGACTCTGATTAAAAGAAAAAGATTTCTCCTGTGTGTCTGTGTGTCATAGATCATTATAACATTAAAATACATAGTATAATGGGAGAATATATTTGTAGGAAACCAGATGGAAAGCCCCTAACAGGTAGGCCAAGAAGATGTGGGAGAATAATATTGACCATGGTTTGAGGGTGGTGAATTATATAGGGAGTGATTGGAAAATATAAATTCCGGATACAGATGTATGGAGAGCATATATCCGTGCATATCCGAGTTAGATAGTTCCAGTGAATTATAGGTAGTTATTGCAAATAATGGTTACATTCAAATCTAATACATTTTATTAACTCGAAAACTGTAAATTGTTTTCTCAAACGGAATATTTTAACTGGATTTTTTTGCAGCAAGCTCCTCAATTGTGTGTGTGTATGTTTGTGTTTTGTGTGAATATATGCGTGTTTGTGTGAATTTAGGTTATGCATGTATTTAGACCTATATGAGTGTCTAGGCAATGTAAACTATGCATGTAGTTATTTATATTACACAAACAATTGTACACTCACTCTACACTTCCCTTGGACACATTACATCACGTATGAACATGATCTGCCAAGGTGGTGCTTAAATTGAAAACATCACGCTTGTGTGTATCCGCTGAGTGTGATCCGAGAAGCTGTAAAAGTGAACGGATGGCATAATGCATTTTGGTAACAAGTTTTAGAAACATTCAGTGTACAAAGTATAGCCGTGGATCAAATATTATGGGCATTGAAGGACAATGGACAAATATATAATTGAATATTAAGAAAGAGCACTATATTTTTTAGTGAAATGAAATGCAGTTTGACAAAGCAAAAAAACCTAGTAAAGTGCTATTGTCAAAATGTCTGGATTTGCCTGATATCGAAGCAAATATAAAGAAAATGAAATATTTATAAATTTAACTGCATAAGTAGCCATTTAATTTCTCATTCATAAACCAATAGGCTGCATACTGTACTGATTTGCCAATGTGTTCGAACCAACAAGTCTTTAAATACATTATACATTCACATACATTATACTTGTATCTTCACACATGCATTGTTATACCCAACCACCTACCGACAGAGTTTGAATTACTGGTCCATTATAAAACAACAATGTTTTAAGTATTATCTTGTGTTTTCAAATAACTTCTCTGCCTGAATGATATTAAAGTGAACTGATTATTTTATGGCAGATGAGGTGGGACTGTTGAAGTACGTACCAATAGCCTGGCTTCTCCGCTCCGAAGCGTTGCCTGTCTGAAACCTCGCAATATGCCAATGGCGTTTTTTACCTTGTGCTCGGAGAAACCAAGGCCTGTATAATTTTGATTATCGATGATATGTTCTAGAGAAAAATCTGATCTTCATAACAGCAAACACCCTATGTTTTTAAGTGCTATAGATCCCGATATATAACTTTTTTATAATTATTGCAATAGCTAAGTGTATTGCATACTAGTAACTTATATAGACCTATGTTATGAAGAGAGTTACAAGTTTAAGGAAGTATATAAATTTACTATAAAATTAAAATAGATAGGTATTCATATTAATATAATTAAGTTTAAATGTTACACTATACAGATAGGGAGGGGGGATATTAGGATAATATGTAAAAGTTTACGATTTGGCAGTGTTGCATCTGCGACCATACTTTAATTATTGCTATATGCCAAGTTCGGTTTTGATGAAATAAAACATTACGACCACTAGAGCGTTAACAGACACGCATACACATGCGCACGCGCATAGGCATATATATGGGTAAAATGATCGCACTTACAGACCATAGAAGATCCTTGGAGTAAGACGAGGTTAAGACTCCCACATTTCTTGACAATTGACACTTGAAGTCAGCTGGGTTGTCAACCCTGCATAATGGCCGCTTTATCCCCCGAACAAGCATTTGGTACTCATTTCCGTTAGAGGATTAGTCGACCCCAGGGCGGTCTCGCCAGAAGATTTGGTTAAGTTTAAAAATCATTACCCCACCGGGACTCTAACCTTCGACTTTCCAGTTTGTAGCTTATACGCTACGACGTGCCCCCCACAGACACGCAAATTTATTATTATTATTATTATTATTATTATTATTATTATTATTATTATTATTATTATTATTATTATTATTGTCCACCGCTGTGGTCTCGAGGTAGCGTGCAGCCTTGTCACGCAGCGGGTCCGGGTTCGATTCCCGGTTGGGACAGGCTCCTGGGTGAAGTTTTTTTTCGGGGTTTTTCCTCACCCGTAAGACAAATGTCAGGAAGCTTAGAGCCTAACGGTCCCCGAAAATCATCCGGCCATCATCATAATCATCATCCTTCACCGGTGTAGAAAGCAACGGGAAGCTACCCTAGTAACGCTGCAAACCATAGCATGAAAATGCTATGATTGCAATGAAAAACCTGCCTTCGGGGAGAATTATTATGGATGGATTATTATTATTATTATTATTATTATTATTATTATTATTATTATTTACAGTGTTGTGCCCTAGGGCAAGTTCTTCGTTGCAATCATAGCATTATAATGCTATAATTTGCAGTTTTACTAGGGAATTATAGGTATGGTAGCTTCCCGTTGATTTCCACACCGTGGTCAGATGATATTCGGGGACCGTTTGGGCCTCATCGCTTCCTGACACTTGTCATACAGGTGAGGAAAAACCCCGAAGAAACTCAGCCAGGAAGCTTGTCCCAACCGAGAATCGAACCCGGGCCCGCCGTGTGACAAGGCAGCACGCTACCTTTAGAACACAGCTGTGGACTTTATATATATCATGATCATTTTCGGTTTTTACTAGATAGGATCGGTGAAGAAATTGTTTTATTATTATCATGAGAACAACCTGAATAGCTTCGTTTCTTCGGAATTGTCTAAAATCTTGAATCCTCCACTGATGAGGATCAATTGGCAGAGTGGTGCTGATTGCACTTACAAGATGTATGTTGCGACTGGTACGGTTGATTAACCGCACCACACGTTATCTAAATTCTGATGACAGTCAGCCATTCATTATTTTAAAACCCGTCATCGCGTTAATTGTCCTTGTCGTAAATAGATTACCTTAAAGTGTTTTATTTCTAGTTACCTTCAATATATAGATTATGTAATGTTGCTATTTTATTTAAAACATCAAACACTTGAATATTCCTTTTTTTAAACCTTGATTACACCCATGCATTGAGACTTTTTAAATAAGATATCTGATTTATTAATATTTCCTTAATTACGTGAATTACAGATCTAAATTACAACAGACATGCGGAATAAAATGCGATGTAACGAATCTGGCAGTAGATGCATCAGAAAAAAAAATATATATATATATAAAGAGAGTAAACATGAACATACAGTTAATCATTTTTACTTCTTCTTCTTCTTAAACTTAATTTGTAGGATTTTCATCCTGTTTATTTCCAAAATCACTCCTCGGAGGAAGACGTATTGGATGTATATTTTTTTTAATAAAAGTCCAAAATATTGCCAATCGAAAAACACAATTAGTGTAATTATTTTTTATTTATTTCATGATACGTTTAACATTGATATACAGAAGTACTAGGCCATTCGATAAATAACAGCAGTATTCTTATAATACCATAGTATATTACTTTTAATATTATGAACTTCAATTATGGTCTCTTATCAAGCCAACTATACGCAGTCATCTGCAGCACCATTTCTGAATATCTCTCTCATCTGGTCGATCTAGATCAGATATCAACTCTTGATTGAAATCGAATGCCTCGTACAGAATCTTTGATCTTTGTGAATAAGTTATTGTCCTGTCTGGTGAATTTGATGGATGTTCAAGTGCTTCCCAATTCCATCTTCTACACAAATTCTACTGAACATATTTTAGTGCTGTACTGCTTACTGCATGTGAGAAACAGTGAATGTGTTCAGGAAATATTACTATTTCAAGACTTTCAATATTACAGATTTATACAACGAAGACTGTTCAACATAATACAAAATTACACCACTAGGTTCGCTGATTTACAACAATGTTGAATACCCTACTATTTACATTGAAATGTTACATGAATCATGAAAATAAACATAACATTTTAGCCATTATTCTACGATAAGAAAATGATGTACAGTGCCCTCCCCCTTCCCATATAATTATTATTTGTGATTATACGAATACAGCAGAATAACCAGCACAGTTGTGCAGAATGCACAAATCTGAATTGGTTCCGAAAAGAAAAGACACAACAGGCGAATAATATATAATTGAGAGATAGGGTAATAGACATTTCTTTTGCGATTGGGGTTTTAGTTGAATGAAATGTGTGGATTGTATTTGGCGATATTCTTTCAATGTGTTTGAACCGATTACGTTTTGATAGTTCAGTTTTGTCTATAAAATTCATTGTATGGGCCTATGTTCCATCGCTGTAATCTAGGGGTTACGTCATTACCTTAGACGCAATGGACCCGGGTTCGATCTCCGGTCTGGACAGGTTTTCTATGTGAGACTTTTTTTTTGTCATTTTTCCTCACCTCTAAGACAAATGTGAGGAAACGTTGAGACCCATATAGTCGTCGAACACCATTCGGCCATAATAATCATACATTTTTTTTATTTGTCTTATTAAGTATGTATGTGTCGGCCGCGGTGGACTAGTGGTTATGCTCCTTGCCTCTGGTCCCAAGGATCGCGGGTTCAAACCCGGCCAGGGTCGATGGATTTTTTAGGACGGAAAAATCCAAGGAGCAAGTCCTCCGGGAGGGACTTTAAGCCGTGGGTCCCGAGTCTGAAGATTTTTAGGCACGTAACAAATCCTTAAGCCTGAATGAGAAGGCCTCTAAGCAAAATTTACCGAATTTTCCCGTCCTAGTACTACCTTGGTTTCCTAGATGTCAGTATGAGGCGGAACGCTGACCACGAACCACTCAAAATCACATTTATACGAAAACAAGTGTAACTAAATTAATAAGGTTCAAATTCTTCCCTGTAGGGGGAGAGCGCCTAAATCTCTGTAAAGGGAAAACATGGGCTTACAATTACATGTATGTATGTATGTATGTATGTATGTATGTATGTATTGTATGTATTGTATGTATGTATACGTATGTGTTTTGTCTTATATTTTCGCGTAGTGTCGGAGTGGCCCTGACGTAGACCTGATCACTCATCAATAAGGGAGAGTCTCATGATCTTGTGCGATCAAATAGTAACTGTGAGATTAACAGTTTATAGTCCTCTCTCGATAGTTCGTGTTACCTACAAAGGGAGATAAAAACAGATAGATTGAATATTCTTAATTAATTTCTTATATATCCCATGTATTTTATCCATGATTCTAGGCTTATAACTTGCTAATGGTTGTAAAAATGTCATATCTGCTGCTGCAATTTTTTTCTGCTTTAGTAATTGTCCAATTTTCGCATCCATATGTTAACATAGGTACTGACATTGTTTTGTATATAATTTCAATTTTGTAGATTTCAGGGTCTTATTTCTTAATGTTCTTATTGTTCCACACTTGCCATATATATGTTTAATGTTTTATTAACTAATTTTCTAGCAATAAGACACCTTAAATCCTACATAGACTAATTAAACTTATTCGCCTATTCTATTGGTCTGTTATAAAAATATTCTCCATATTATTAAATAAGAAAGGAGCAAGTCCTTCGGGAGGGACTTTAAGCCGTGGGTAGATTTTTAGGCTCGTAAAAAATCCTTAAGTCTGAATGAAAAGGCCTCTAAGCAAAATTTACCGAATTTTCCCGTCCTAGTACTACCTTGGTTTCCTAGATGTCAGTATGAGGCGGAACGCTGACCACGGACCACTCAAAATGACATCCATACGAAAACAAGTGTAACTAAATTAGTATGGTTCAAATTCTTCCCTGTTAGGGGAAGAGCGCCTAAATCTCTGTAAAAGGAAAACAGGGGCATACAAAAAATTTAAATAAGAACTAGAATGAGAACAAGAGGACATGAAGTGGAGGGATAGAGACGAGTAGAGAAGAAAAATAAACCTCTGGGCACAGAAATATGTGGGAACATTGAATTCTGTATATAAATGAATAATTATTGTTTATTATTATTATTATTATTGTTTATTATTATTATTGTTTATTATTATTATTATTAATATTATTATTACAGTAATGTGTTGAAATGGAAAGCTAGGACTGTAAGGAATGAATTGTAAACCTAATTCCCCTTTTACCAAGGTAAATGTTAGGAAACAAACTGAACCCCTAGCATTATCTCCCCTTTCGCTGCATTTTATCAGTGATACAAATCTAAGATAGCTTGAAACAGATAAAGATTATGTATGTATAACGGAAAAGTGGCGTAATTACTAAAAAAAACTAGAGTATGCATATGGCGTCTATATCTGGCGTTTGAGATATCGTAACTCTTATCATCGATCCTAAATTACATTTTCGCCCTAATTTAATTCTTTGGTATTTTTATAAATCTTATGCGCGATTTGAAAACAAATATAAATACTATAACTTAAATTATGTAGGGTCCTTAGTGTTTAGCTTATTTATTTAGATTTGGTTACATTTAGTTACTATCGGCCTCGGTTTAGATTTTGAAATTCTTGCCTCTGGTCCCGAGAATCGCTAGTTTAAACTCGGCCGGGTTTCATGGATTCTTAGGGACTTTATTCCGTGGGTCCCGAGCGTGAAAGCTTTCCAAGCCTAAATTAAAGCCTCTGAGCAAAATTTAATCAGTATTTTCCAATTTTAATACTTAGTAGCCTAATAGATGGCTCTTTAAGGCAACTTGCAAACCACATGAAATGACATATGTAGGGAAATAAGCATAATTAAATTAGTTTGGTTAAAGAAACTCCCGATAGGGAGCACTCATATCCCTAATGAGAACATACGGGTATAGATTATACTAGTCACATATCTACCTTATTAGGCATTTGCCTATATTTTAGCGAATTCCGAAAGAATGTATCTATTCAGGTTGCACCCATGAACTTTTTTTCTCAATTGATCGATCGTACTACGCACTACGACGATAAAAATGTTTACTGAGACAATTTTTATCGAAACTAAACTCGATATATACGACCCTATTCATAACAATTAGTTATTAATAAAAATAGTATCGAGTTCGTTAGCCAGAGAAATTTGGTAATTTGGAATGGGGTTTAACCTTAGACAAAAGTTTAAAAATGATATAGGGAGCTTCCGTTTTCTTTGTAACGAAACTTGCTACATGACATTGAAATAAAATTAAATAAAACAAAAATATTTTCAGAAAATCGGCTAAATCTATTACGAGAGAGAGTCTAACTGAAAATCTATCTCTGTGATATATGCAAGTGCGTGTGAGTTCAGCAGCGGTCTGGTAGACCAAAAACTTTCTAGGTCTGTCGCGTCATGGAGTTTATCTGAAAGCTTAGATTTAAAAATCTGTAGCGAACGCCATTATTTTCGCAATGATACTGGACAAGAAACATTTGAATAAGAAGAGTTCGTTAATGGGAAAATCCGACAATTAGGAGAGGAGGTTAACCTGAAATTTTAAATTTAGTGAGAACATTTGCAATATAGCGGCCACCAATTTTGTTTTCTCCTGACGATACTTAGTAAGCCAATATATGAATTAAATATCAAAAGAAAGACATCCATAACCCAGAAAAAGCAGGGCATTTGGCTACTCAGGGTTAATTCGAATTGCTGAGAAATTCCCTTAATTTACGTAACTGCTGCGTGACGTACCGAGCAGGAGTGCATAATACTAATTAAGGTCTACCAGGGCTAGGATTTCTGTATAAATACATGTTTGTTTATAGTTGAAATTTTGTTGTATTACCCGTTTAAGGAGTAAGCGCAGTTGTTGAGGAGGGCACTGCAGTCGTGTTTATGCAGGAATAGAACACGTGACACTGCTATCTACGAGTGCAGAGGGGAATGGGACATGGGACGCTGTCAGTGTACATTGCCTTATATGACGTCACGTGTAGCAACAAACAGAGCTTCGTAATTCTTCCGCCTGCAGAGATATTTTGAATGACTCATATGTGGGTAATTTGAAGAATGTTTCTCTCCCTTTCTCTACTCGTAACCGGTCGTCCCTGCCAGTAGTGACATGGTAACAACTATAAGTCTACAATACTTAAGGGGACTCAGTTATGAACAGAGGTAGAATGTCACTCCTGCTTAGAAATTATAATAGGACATTCGATAAGTAATGGCAACACAGTTGTAAATTAGCGATCCTTGTGTAATCTTGCCCACCGCTGTGGTCTCGAGGTAGCGTGCTGCCTTGTCACGCAGCGGGCCCGGGTTCGGGGCAGTTTTTCTGGGTGAGGTTTTTATCGGGGTTTTTCTTCACCTGTAAGACATGTCAAGAAAATTTAAGGCCCGAACGGTCCCCGAAATCATAAGGCCATCATCACCATCATCATCCTTATCATTATCATCCTTCACCGGTGTGGAAAGCAACGGGAAGCAACACACCTACAATTCCCTAGTAAAGCTGCAAGCATAGCATGAACATTCTACGATTGCAGTGAAGGACCTGCCCTAGGGCAGAGTTACTATGGATGGATGGAGTGTAATCTTGTAGTGTGTTGTTGAGTAGTGCTTTTTATAAATCTGTAATATTAAAAGTCTTAAAATTGCAATATTTTGTGAATACATTCACTATTTGTCACATGTAGTAAGTAATACCGCCCTAAAATGATGTTCAGTCGAATTTGTTTAGGAGATGGAACACATTTTGGAACATCCACCAAATTTACCGGACAGGAGCCCTTGTGAATTTAACTTATTCACAAAGATCAGAGAACCTAACCGAGGAATTCGATTTCAATTAAGAGTTGATATCCAGAAACCTATTTATCGATCAGATGATTGAGATATTCAGAAATGGTGCTGCAGATGGATTGCGTCGTTTTCCAGGAATTTAGCATCATATAGTTGGCTTGAAAAGAGACTGTAAATGAAGTTCTTAATGTCAAAAGCAACCTAACTAACTAACTAACTCACTGACACTATCAAACCCGTAGTTTCATGGCCGCACGGACAGAAGCTCTCCATATATCCCTGTCCTGAGTCAATGTTTCCCAATCATCCCCTGTATAATCTACTTCCCTCAAATCATAGTTAATGTTATTCTCCCACCTCATCTATCAACTGGGCGTTTTCCCTCTGGTTTTCCTACAAGAATCTTCCATACATCAAAAGCAACCTAACTAATTTTTTGTGATATAGCAATGTTTCCATTACTTATCGAATGCCCCAGTATATCTACTGTAATTCTTATTACCAGAAATTTCTACAATTTATTGTGTTAATTTTATTTAAGGGTAAAAAAGATAACGTGATCCCACTACAGGCCTTATAGTTAGTACTTGGGGTATTAGGAGTTACGGCTCCCATATTTCTAGAAATTCGGCACTAGATGTTAGCCGGATTTCAGCCCTGCATGACAGCCGCCTATACCCCTGAATAAACGTCTGTTACACAATTCCGTAGAGGCTTTTCGACCCCAGGGTCATGGTGCAGTCCGAAGGTTGAGAGAAGTTTAAAAATACTGACCCGATCTTCCGGATTGTTTAAGTAATGATAGATTTAGCTACAATATCTAAAAAAAAATCGTAGCTTCTTAATTTATACGTCGCAGTACTAATAATAGCCCCAGAGGGTGAGTTCATACACCCAAAAATTTCGCTTAAACAAGGTTTTCTAAAGTCTAGATTCTATAACGTTCAGTGGTATGGACATGAGGACATTTTAAGTTCCTGCATTTTTCACCTCGGAAAAATTCCATGAATGTTACTGAAAATGGGAACCTGGGATTAGGGATGCGAATACCCCTTGGCTACCAAGACCGAGAGATATATGCCTCTGTTGCTGTGAGGAAGACGGTTTGTTGTGTAATGTGGTATTTGAAATACCGGAAGGAAGGCAGCTCATAGTTGGCTTACCTTTAACACGCTACACACGAGATGATACCTGCTGATAACGAACTGTGCGTATTCCAGATGCAGCCAACTGAAAAATAAATATATTCCCCAGCGAATCCAATCACTCCATCTGCTTATTGTAATGACAATTACAAAAATGGAGCAGGATACTGCCTGTACTCTTCTGATTAATAATCTTCTTGTGTCAATCCAAATTCCTGTCTGTCTTTCTTAAGATTATGTGGATTATAGTTCAAATGCCAATACAGAAATTCGATGAAAAAAAAACACAAGAGATAATCGTAGCAGTATGTGGATAAAAACTTGAGCAATAACAACCACTGTGTGTTTGTGTTTTTAGTCCCAACGTAGTACTAAAAATAGACTATCTGAAAACCGAATGAGAAGTTGAGATAGAAATGACCTTAAACACCATATTAACAATGTAACATTGAAAGACCATAACAGGATAACAAACTCACGGAATGGATTAAAAACTAAAATAATAATCACATCAATCTTAATCTTAAAACAAACTCACTCTAACCATAAATTCTTAGTTTTTGTAAAATATACCATATTTATTTATTTTTAATTTCTATTAGGAATTGCACATGTTTGAGAAATAATAAGGAAAAATTAAATATGTGGCAGAAAAACGTGAGTAAACTGGAAAACATTTCGCTAGGACGAAAAGTAACGGAACTTAACGATATAGGCCTAGTTATAAATTTTCATGAACTCTCATTTGCGCTAGAATTGCCTATGTTTCTTTAATACGTTCAGAATCATTGAAGCAGTAATTAGGCCTAATCGATCTTCTAACACACTGGTTGCCAAATTTTGAAACTCGCAGGTGACCTCTTCGTTCTGTTCATAGACCTACCCGAAGACTCCTTTATGCCAAAGATGATGGTAGAAGTCAGTTATACTCTAATTATTGTATTTATTCTTGAGTAAGTTAGTAATTTAGATTGATAAATTCAGTCCAAAACACTTGAGAAATGCGGAGAAGCGGATTCACGTTAAATATGTTATTAATTTATTAGGCTTCCTGATAGCAGATACAAGGTAATAAACGACTACAGAGTTAGTACTACTGTGTAGAAATCAGTATTGAAACGTAACTCAAAAACTCCAAGTGCGACAGGCCTAGAAGGCCCTTGGTCTACCAGCCGACTGCTGGCATCACATCCACATGTGTTAATCACAGAGGTAGGAGATCATCTAGCCAAGGTTGGGGTGACATGTGGTCAGCATGTCGGGGCCTCCAACCGTTTTAGCTGGTCTTCTCAACCCGGAGTCGCTACTTAGTGTAGCTACCCAAATAATATTGAAACATACGAAAGGAAAATGGAGAGAAAGGTGCTATGCATAACGATGAGAGAAGTGACTATCAGAAATTTTCTATAACTAGAAAAAGTCGCGCAAATAGCTTCTGTAATAAGATGTAGATGGAGTGTCACGTAGCGAGACAACTTCAAGGTAAATGGGCGCTGGAAAGAACCATGTAAAACTCCTAAGCAGGCAAGAGAATCAGGGCAGTGGAAGGTGATTCTGATTACATTCAAACAACAATTAGGATCCAACGTTTTAATAATCTATTTTTTATCATCGTTGAGTTAATTATTCAAGTTAAAATAGTGCACATTTATCTGAGTTACTCAGTCGCCCTTAGCTATGAGTTCAAATTGTGGTGGCTTTTCGTACTCTCGTCCGTCATCAGCGTTCATTTATTGAGCCTGCTGGTTTAGCATCGCTCATAAAATATGTGAGTGGAGAATAGTAGTGAGCAATCTAAGAATTTAATTGCAATTACGGGTCATAATGTAGGCTTGAGTCCAGCGCCGTGGCCTAGCGAATTAAGGGATCAAGTCTTAGTACTGAGCTACAGGTTTTGCACTTGTTCGATTCTCCATAACTAACTCACTGGCTCTATCGAACCCGTAGGATCATGGCCGCGCCACATAAGCTGTGCATACATACCTATACTGAGCTAATGTTTCCCAATCATCCCCTGTATAATCTACTTCCCTCAAATATTGGATAAATCCCATCTATTCTTATTCTACCAACTGGGCGTTTTCCCTCGGGTTTTCCTACAAGAAGCTTCCATGCACCTCTTACATCCCCATACATGCCACATGTCTTGCCCGTCGCAGCCTACGAGACTTAACTGTTATTATGTCTGGCTTCCTATACATATCATATAGCTCACTATTATGAAGTTTTCTCCATTCGCCAATTTCTTCATCTCTTTTTTGCCCAAAAATTGTCTTGAGAACTTTGTTCTCAAATACTCGTGATCTTCTTTCCTCCCTTAAAGTAAGAGTCCATGTTTCGCATCCATGATGGAATACATTTTCTCATGAAATTTCGACCAATATGGGACCGGTGCCCATCCAACATCGCGAGAAACTAGCGTCTCTAGGTCGAGAAAACCAGATATAATGCTGGGGGACACCTATGCTAGGTGGATCATTTTCCATATCTGTGATTAACACATGTGTATGTGAGGCCTGCAGCCGGATTATAGGCCAAGGATCTTCTTAGAATGACACGCCATTGGGGAAAAGGGTAATGTAGGATTAAAATGCGATACTTTTCCCATTGGGCGTACTCCCTATGTGAGCCACAAAATATGAGCTTTCCTATTAACAATTAACCTAAAAGTTGAATTTTTTGGGAACACTTTCAACGTTCTTTCGAAACATGGTATATAGGGCCTACAATTTAATCATCAAAATAAAGATGATCCGAAAACCAGCAAAAATCGGATCGTGAATTGGGTTTGCTGAAGAATTAGGTTAGTTTACGCAGTTCCAGTGCAATGGAATTTTGTTAATTTATCCATAATCAATACTCAACACCAGGCTGGAAAATATACAAGATCTAAAAACAAATCGGTGAGATAATTAAAATATTTTATATTTTGCTGCTGAAGTCTAGACTCGAAATGGTATAATTTTCATCAGGATATGAGAGTTATTGATAATGCCTCCCTCCCCCTTGCATAGCAACACCTACACCGCAGGGTGCTCGCGTGCTACAGGATAATTTTTGCTGGTTAGACTAGCATATATAGGAGGGGGTAGACATCCCCTGTGTCTATTTCTCATCCCCTCTAGACATTAAGGCACCCTAAGAGCTACTACTCTGACACACTGTGTGTGCCTCAACTGTTTTATAGGACAAGTTACTTTTATCAAACACGTGTAACTTACTCATTTCATCTTAAAATGTATTAATGTCAGGTGAAAAATGCACAACTTGAGCTGGAATTTAAAAGTACATAGCCTATAGGCCTATGTACACCTACTAACTTTGTTTTCTTGTAGATATTTACCTCGGCTTATAATCAGGATACCAGGAAATATTACTCTAGCTATTTCCTTTAAATTCGGTAATTATAATTTCTTTCTGATCGTATCTTCTTCATCCCTCCTGTTTTCGTCGTCGGACATATTCATATATTTTAGGGGTTAAGAATCTTTGATCTTTTAGTGAATTCGAAAATAATGCCACTATTAAAGTTGTACTCATAAAAATATTATTTTTTTATAAATCTTTAGGGCCTATACTTAACAGAACCAAAAATTATCATGAAAAATGTGTGTGTGTGCGTGTGTGTCTGTTAACGTTCTGGTGGCCGCAATTTTTTGTTATATTTTCGCAACCAAACTCATGTAGCCCATAACAATCAAAAGTAAGTTAACGAGTTGGTTAATCAGCTAAATCGGAACTCATGACGAGGAAGGAATGTTAACTAGAAACGCAAAATTATCAATCGGTCTAGTGGGTACAATTTTCGTAACTGAATTCGATATACTTGAAATAAAACGAAAATAAAACAGTACTCTCCGAAAATAAGCGAAGTCGGAACATTAGAAGCGGGACTTTACCCTAAAAGTCAAAATTTTAAACTCGCTCTAGGGGCCCCATTATTGTTCTTTCGTAACAGAACTCGGCAGGTAACATTTGTATCAGAAAAATATGATCAATGTCGTTAAACAGAAATATCTCACCATTAAGAGTAGGGGTTAATAAAAAAAAACTTTAGTGGGAAGGTGTTCAGCGCTTCAGCGGCCGATTTTTTCTCGTAACGAAACTTATGTATATTATAATTACCAAACGAAATATTGTGTCCACCGCTGTGGTCTCGAGATAGCGTGTTGTCTTGTCACGCAGCGGGCCCGGGTTCGATCCCCGGTCGGGACAGTTTTTCTGGGTGAGGTTTTTATCGGGGTTTTTCCTCACCTGTAAGACAAATGTCAGGAAAACTTTAAGGCCCAAACGGTCCCCGAAATCATATGGCCATCATCATCCTTATCATTATCATCATCATCCTTCATCGGTGTGGAAAGTAACGGGAAGCTACCACACCTACAATTCCCTAGTAAAGCTACAAGCATAGCATGAAAAGCTATGATTGCAGTGAAAGACCTGCCCTCGGGCAGAATTACTATGGATGGAAACGAAATATAAATTACGTAAACGTTAGAGTGGATACCAAAATTTGAATATTGCTCTAGCGCCGCAATTTCTGATTATTTACGAATATACAAAATTTAATTGACAAAAGGAAGATATCGGCCTAGGCCCTATTTAGTAAAACATTTTAGACTACTGATGTATTCGCATTTTTTCGCAGTTCTATTCTATTGTATTTATTGTAAGTCCATTAGATTGTTAGATTATTTTTGTTCCTCATATTTTACTCATATAAACAAAATAATAAATTCGCAACTTACAGTGAATTGAAATTGCTTCGAAAAAAATAAAAATTATATATTTTATTGATTTATTAATTATTAATCATGCAGATTATATATTTACAAGCAATTTTCATTTGTGGATTAATGAATTATTAGGCCTACAGGATATAGGGTCTAGTCCAGTTAGTTTAGACGTATTTGGATCGTAAAGTGTACTTCTGGAAATCTTGAAAGACTATCGAGAAAAAATAACTTACATAACCTTATAGATTTTAGTTTGTAATCCCAGTTTCAACTTGTGTGTAATCTGATAACGTCCCACACGCTAGCCGAACCGATTAAAGCATGATGCCTTGGTGTAGAACTACGGGAATTGTGCTAATTCTAGTCCCCATAGGTAGGACATTTTCTCCCGGAATTTCGACCCATATGGGACCAGTGCCTATCCAGAATCATGAGGAATTTGGGTAGCTGCAATGAGTAGCGCCTGCAGGCTGAGATAACCAGTTATAACGACTGGCATGCTGACCATATGGATCGATAATCGACCACCTCTATGATTATCACAAGTAGATGATTAGTAGGCCGAGGGTCTTCTAGGCATGTCACGCCATAAAGTTCTTTTGGAGCTTTCTGCTAACGAGCCTACTCTTAACGAAGTAACAAAGAAAATATTTGATGTAGACTTCATTGATCACTAGAAATTTATGTTGAATCAGATTTTGAGCATCAGTCATGAAGTAACTGACTGTAAATCTGGAATATGAGGCACTTACTCCCATATTGCTGAGTCTGTTTTCCAGGAAATCATATAAATACCAGACTGTGGCCGTTTGCGTGATGAGTATAATCCGATCAACAAGTTACAGACCTCTAAGACCATCAGCATACCCAGATTCATGTCATGACATCTGAGTGCAATACCATATAAATAACCCTGATTACGTCATGTCAGTTATATAACTACACCTCCAATTTTGGGTTTTATGCCTATTATTTCCTCAACGAATAAACAAGATTAGCTGATGCTAGTACAGGTTTTATGATAGGTTATACTACCCCACAAGTGCCCAAGAATTATTTTATAAGAATATTATTGTGTTATTTTTTCTTATCTATTGTGTAAATTCACTACTTTTTAAATTTTAATATGAAGATAAATGTTTGTATTTATTTCGTTTAATTGCGGTTAAAATATCTGTTATATCTGTTGGTGCCTATTTTGTTTTCTCTGAATCTAAAATTGCTGTTTATTAAATTAAATCTGCTTAATTTATACCAGTTCAATGCTCGTAAATCTTCTAAATGCTATCAGATCATTGAAATATATTTACAAGAGAATAATTTCACTTTACGGTCAATAAATAGATTTAATAAGCCTATAGTTAATTAGTCCACCGCAGTGGTATCAGGGTAGATTTGCTAGTTCGAACTCAGCGGTCCCGTGTTCGACCCCTGTCAGAACAAGTTTCCTGAGTGATTTTTTCGGGATTTTTCCTCATCTGTAAGATAACTGTCAGGTAACTTCAAGACTAAAACGGTCCCCGAATGTCATCTGATCATCATAATCATCATATTCACCATATTTAATATTAATGTATATTTATATTCGAATTAATCTGCTTCGACTCTATTGATTTATTTATTTAAAATGATAGAATTTGTATATTTTAGTGCAAGCTTACTTTTAAATTGCAAAATAATTTATGTAATTATAGTTTACTGCGCCATGTCAATGATTGCCAAGTACTTTACTCCCCTCTCGTAAGGAAGAATCCAAGCCTACCCCACCCCCTCCTTACCCTAACTGACATAATTATTAATACATTTCACTATAGCTTGTATTACAAGAACTTAAAGATGCTTCAAGCACAGAAAACCAATATACCGGTACAAATTTGTTACACAAGAAGGTCATAAAGAATTAAAAAATAATTAAAATATTCGTTGAGTAATTTTTATTTATAAACAACCCCACGTGCATTATGGAATTTCGGAATGTAGTAGTTACCTCCCTGTTCCCGAAGTAAAGAACACGAGGGCAGGACTTCAACAGGAAGGAACAAGTAGACAGGCGCTCTCACACGAGAGCTTGAATAAGTCAAGTTTTTAGGTTTTTATTGAATAATATCTAATTTTAATAATCCAGATGATCGATGTAGTTTTCTAATTACATAAAAAGTTAGATAATAATTGTAACTTTTTTTGAAGAGCTGTTGTTTTGTTTTAAATTGAACGTGAACGACTCGTGTGTTTATTGCTTTATGTTGCTTGTTTCTGCGGTTTATTATTTTTTTTTCAGTAAAAATGCGCTCCAATAATGTTCACATGTGAAAATAAAAAAAAAAACTATAACTCTTTGTTACTACACCATAATTACCAGACATTATTTTGCATTTTTTAACGTTATAGTCGTTTTCTCTTTAAATATGGACATCTGAAATATTATTATTCTATTTGGTACTTTACTGCAAATATCATATATGTTTTAATGCCATTCATGATTCTAAATAGAATGTCCTTCATGATTAGTTTCGCAGATAGATACTAAAATTGTGACAACTCACAAATCACAATTTTGTTTCAGAGTATCTAATCATTAGAATTGAAAATTTCCAGGTAATAATTTTTTCGATAAATTCTATATATTTGTAATAATTATTACATTATTTCGCATATTTGGATGGATCAGAACACAAGCAAACCTGTGCTAGGCTACCTCTGAAAAAGAAAGTTAAATAATGCTTACTACATTTCGCCATGGTCATAGTTTTAAGATTAAAACTAAAATGTAATTGTAAACAGAATTTTGGACTACTCCCTAGAATTAATTGTGGATGAATAACTTTTAACATATTGTTTCTCCAATCATGTCATGCAGGAATTAGTCTATTTGTGCTCTGAACCACCCATCTATTTCTCGTGGTATCTAATTTCAATTGAATAACCAAAATTTTAATTCATTATAATGTTTTCCTCTTGAAGTAAATCTTTTTGGGATTTAGAAGATAAATGTTTTTTTTTCATTCGTTTCACAGTCTTTGGGGAACGTTGGTTCAGCAATTTCTCTGTGTGTTGTGTTCCTTTCTTAGTGCCCAGTATTTCTTTATTATTTCTAATCGTATTTTCTTCCGAGATAATAGATTTGGATAGCTGTGTAAATTTATCATGGAACATTATGTTTTCATTTTGAATAATTAATTTAGCTGTTCGATCAATTAATGAATTTTCCGTAATATTTAATTATACTAGACCTTTTTCAGTTCTTTAAACCAGTTGGATTTTATTTTGCGCTTACGGGGGAAAAAAAAAATGGTTTTAAATTAATCTGTTAGAGTTTCTTCCGAGATGACCATATAAATGTATTCTCCTTTTTCGCATAGTGTCTTAAAGTTTTTCATTCTTTTTTGTAGAGAGTTTAATTCTTGATGTATATCATCTTGTTATCTTGAATTGGTCCTATGATTTTCCTTAAAATTTTCCTTTCCTTTAGCTCAAGTTTGTCCATTTGGCGTTTGAAATGTATGGTTAGTGTTTGTGCTGCATGCAGCGCTTCTGGCTTGATCACTGTCTTGTAATGTATAATTTTGGATCCCCATGAAAGGGATTTTTTTGTTGTGATAAATATTTCAATACACTGAAATAAGTTTTTATGATCTTCATATTGATGTAGGCCAGAGCCTCAGTTTCGATCGGCAGACTTTGGGAAGCGCTCGCATATAGTTGCATTCATACTAAACGTTTTATACTTTACATTGCTATCTGCAGAGGTCATGCACTAATGGCTTGCATAAATATTTTAAAACACAAATTTAATTTATTTTTATGTAGTGAGGGGCACGCCGTAGCGTAGTTTGTTAAGGCAATACGCTACAAGTCGAAAGAATGGGGGTTCATCTCCTGTTGGGTTCAGGATTTCTAAACTGGCGGCACCATGGTCCTGGAATTGACTCAGCTTCAACCACGGTGCGGGATATACACCCCCATTATTATGACTCTAAAACACGCCTAAGTATATAAATAATTGAAATAAATAAAGTTTTCTATTACCAACTATGCATTTAATGTAACTGTATGTTATAAAATTTTAAAAGTTCATTAGGAAGACAGCTCGCAACTTGAAATGAAGATCTGAGCCCTGGAGAGTAAACAACGTGGGAAATTCAGATAGAATTGAAACAAAAATTCTAGAGACTCGATCAGGTTGGTTTTCTTTGCATCCACTTGGTATTGCTTCACTTTAAATTTGTACCTTCTGGATTATTAGGTTGGGAATAACAAGTAAAAACCGGAAAAAAAAGTTTTAAATGAATTTACATAATATATAACACTTTTGATTTTGAAGGATGAACATATTTGAGGTTAGTCTGTACTTAAGATTATGTAAATCAAGGACTTAAAATATTTGACAACGATTAATCTCTTTTTTAAATGTGTTCTCTAAGTAGCTAAAATTCTTAAATATAATCAAAGCTTCTTATTTCATAGTTCAGTAAATTTAGGTGAATTTATCTCGATGTATTAGCGTAGTGGTTACCACCCTCGCATGTGGTTCTGAATTTATGGATTCAGACACTTCAGAATCCATTGATTTTTTTAGCGCATAAAAATCCTGGTATAAAGCAGTCCTCTTGATAGAGGCTTATTCTTATTGCTTTATTTAAATGCCATATAAATCTGTCGTCCACCGCTGTGCCCGGGTTCGATCCCCGGTCGGGACAGTTTTTCTGGGTGAGGTTTTTATCGGGGATTTTCCTCACCTGTAAGACAAATGTCAGGAAAACTTTAAGGCCCAAACGGTCCCCGAAATTATCATCATCCTTATCATTATCATCCTTACCATTATCATTATCATCATCATCCTTCACCGGTGTGGAAAGCAACGGGAAGCTACCACACCTACACAATTCCCTAGTAAAGCTGCAAGCATAGCATGAAAATGCTATGATTGCAGTGAAGGACCTGCCTTCGGGCAGAATTACTATGGATGGATGGATAAATCTGTCTGTATGACCGTCTATGTCCTTATATACTACATGGGGTAAATACGCTCCTTGGGACAGCTACTTAACCAAGCTAATTTAGTTACGTTTATTTCCGTATAGATGTCAGCGAGTGACATGGCTACCTCATTGCCTGGAAGTGACACTTTCTAGACAACTAATAAATTAATTTGATGGGAAAGAGGCTCTAAGTCTCAACTTGAAAAAAATCTTCAACTGGATACCAAAGGCATAAAGTTAGTATCGGAGAAATTGTCCTTTGGATTTTTCAATCGACCCCGGCCTGGTTAGAACTGCACGATAAGAATGTAATATTATACTCAATGTAACAAAATAAGAGGGCAAATTTTAAAGTAACAATTTTACCCCATTTATGTGATGTAATGGATGAGGCCTTTAATTTATTGTAGAACAAATTGTCAGCATTATAGTGTAAACAGTGATCATTTCTGTTTAGTGGTAGCTCATAGCGACAGTTCAAATGATAAATAAATGTGATAGTTTCATCGAAGACTGCATAAAATGATTGATTGAACATCATTTAGAGTGCTTACAAGTATATTGAATCCATAAGTATCGTGTTGACACTCAAGTAAACAATGTCAATGCAGTATCGTGCAAATTTCATAATATTTCTATATTTTGAAATAATTATCTTCTTGGAATTCACCGCCAATTGATTTAAGTTAATTTGATATTATAATAAACCGCAATTACATTGACTTTAACTCATGCTCCAAATGAGAGTCAATGACCAATTACGTTTCAATGAGTTTTGTTTTACAATCAATGACAGTCGTGTTTCACCTCGCACTTTATCGATTTATCATTATCAGCTCCTGATTTTGTGTTAAAGAAAGCTTCTTTGTAATATTCTGAACTGAACAGGTCAGAGCATTATTTTTCTCCAACAAATAGATGAAATATAGCAAATAATGAACAGATTCCTTGATTTTACTGAGTTGTTTACTAAAAAAATAAATTAATAACCTATAATGTTGATTATAATATAAGTTACAGTTTGATGTGTTTCATCATCTATCTACTAGGGTGCATTCTTACAATATTTCGATCTTATTTGGCGATAAATAATATGATCAAGTTGCAGTGAATAAACATAACCTCACATTTCTGATTTGTTTTCAAGCATCGCTGTTTACATTAAATATATAAATATTTTAAATACAAATAATGATTTGTGAGTAAACAGCTTAATTGTATTCGTTAAATAGTCCTAACAAATGCCACTCTTGATTTCCAAATCCTCTAGATGAATTGCAAATTACTCGTGACATGACTTAGGCCTATGCTAATTTTACTATTGTATTACCTACAAACTTAAACATTTTAAATTCTAATCCCTTTGTTGTAATGAATATGGTTTCAATGTATGTTTGCAGTAATCCCTTTTTACGTGAAATCACGGGCATCTGGGAACAAATTAATACAGAAGATGGAAGAGTCAAACATGAATATTTGAAGGCTCGAATTTCCCTCTAGTGATGACCGGATGTATACACTTTTTAAAACCTGGTAGTAAAAATTCTTCGACTTTTCTTGGTGTCGATGTTAGACAACAGTAGTAGACGGCTGTTTGTTGCTTGAATTTGTCCGCCGTCTACTTCTTGGTCTGTCGTAAGTTCTTTTGCCGATGTAGGAGTCCACCTTGTGGTTTTCTGCGCTAGTTTTATCAGCAGATCTCGTGCCCGACTTCATTTAGCCTTGTGATAGAGAGAGAGACTTATCTCTCTTCTAACCAGAATATTCTCCACTTCTCGTTGCGTATTATATATATATAGCCTATATGGTTTCCTATCATAATTCCGAATTCAGTTGCACATTATCCTTAGCCCATTTCCTGAAACCATTTTCTTTAACACAAATATCCCGAAACCCGTTAATACCGAAAAACAAAATACTAACATTAAGTTACTGTTTAATCACATCAGTCTTAAACTGAAAGAGATAACCAAAATAATTCACACTAACCTAATATTTTCCTTTTCTGTCTTGTGTAGGTTAGAAATTAATATTTGGTTAGGTTTTAAAGTGGGTATTTAATATTCTGGATAATAATCTTTCGAAATTCTGTATTCAGGAAAACAGATTCTTGAGAATTCTTTCGGATAATTGAATTCCGATATTTGAAATTGTTTCTTTTCGAAGATTAAATTCGAAAAAAAAAAATGGTACAGAATGCGTGTGACATTATTTTTGCATATATATCCACAAATTAAACTTATAGTATAGCGATTAGACCGGGAGGAGATTCAGTCAACATTTTTTCACGTCGAGCATTTAAAAGTTTTAGTGTTAATCCAAATTGATATTGTTTTAACAATTTGTATAATATGAAATTAAATATCGGACCAAATAACGATGAGTTAGAGGATTTATAGTTTTGTTTCACAATAAATTCGTGATCACAGCGAAGTTGATAGTGAGATTATCACTTCATTATTCGCTCCCTTTATGGCGCTTGGATCTCTTGACTGAATGGCAACTAGCGGCTGCTATTGAGTCACAAAGGAATCATGTCAACTCCGGTATCGCATTGTACATACTAAACTCCTTGTTAAAAATACTTGAACAGAATGAATTTGTCTTCATAGATGAGCATTCCGTTTCTAGATGAGCATTCCGTTTCTAGAAGCAATTTTGAAGGTTGCCTAGTTCTTCACAACAGAACATTAATATTTTTTAAAAGCAATTTTGAACTACCCTTAAGTTGACTATGTAAAAGTTTATAATTGTAAAATTCGTACCTAAGATCTCACACATCCTCAATTAGGCTATATAAAATTTCAAACAAAGAAAGTTCGTAGGACTTTCGGAACGTGTTCCATCTTTAACCACTGAAGATGGAACTGAAAGTTCTAATATAAGTTCATTAACTGAAGTTCTAGGCTACATACAGTGAATTTTAAAAGTGATTGTACAGTTACATTCTTACCAAAGTTCAAAATATTGAAAATCGATAAATATAATTAGTATAAAATATATTCTTCATATGTTTCATGAAAATTCTTAGGAAATGTTTGGTTCAAAGACAGGCGAACATACATGTAAACGGAGAAGACCACATAGTGAAATACATGCTCTTTATGCGAAACCTGATAAAACAAGAACAGTTAAGTCCCGTAAACTGCGGTAGGGAGGATATGTAGTACGAATGGGGAATGAAAGTGGGGCGTGGAATCTTCTTGTAGGAAAACCGGAGGTAAAGCGCGCAGTAGGTAGGTCAGGATTAAGATGAGAGAATAAACACTAACAATGTTTGGAAAAGATTAGCTCAGTGTAGGGATGAATGGAGAGCTTATTTCCGCGTGATCATGAACGTACGGATTCGATAATTCCGGTGAGTTTGACATAGTTCGTGGTACGTTTAACATTAATGTAAGAATATTACATTGTCATGATATATGAGCCGTGAAAATACTCAAATATAAAAGTCTAGCCTCTATTCTTCGAGTAACAAAATGTGTCTAAAAATGCATATTGTACCTTGAGCATAAATTAGCTGTGTTTTTATATGAAATCATTTTTTTTTTAGTACACAATTGATCTTCTTGGTGATACAATATTAAAATATATATACAGTCAATATGCCCATTTCACCAATAATATTTAAAATGGTCAACTAGTTTCTACAGCCAAGCTGTCATTCTCAAGACCAGATATTGACTGAAGACAATATAGATAAAAAATAAAGATACAAATTCAGTTAAAAACAAACTACGTCACATGACGCAATCATTCACAAGTGAAAGTAAACATAATAAAACTAATCCTCTTTTTTATCAATTAGAGAAAAGAGGGGGCTGTACGGAATAGGGCCTTTGTCTTTGTTCATTATTTTATCCTTATTTTTATAAATTTCCAAACTTTCAAGGACGTTAAGGAATTTGAAATCCCTGACCGAACGAACCAGCCTAAGATTACTTTTGTTGATAGCGTGACCGTACTCAGAAATATGCTGGGCAACTCCAGATTTTTCAATTCTGTTGAGTCTGAAATGGGCAATATGTTCATTAAATCTAGTTAAAATGGATCTTCTGGTTTGCCCAACATATTTCAAGTCACAGTCATTGCATGCAATTTCATAAATCCCGGATTTCTCTATACAATCGACTTTATCTTTAGGGTTTCCGAGTAAACTATTTAATGTCAAAGTGGAAGTGAAAATCAATTTAGTATCTAGTCCTTTGAATATCTTGTTCAAACCTCTAGTTAAAGAGGGAACGTACGGCATAATAGCAAAATTAGCTTTATTAATAGGAGAATGGAAAGCTGTAGAATCCATAACAAGTTTTCTAAATTCAAATTTACGAATCAACTTATCAATAATATTTTCATTGAACCATTACACTTAGCTATATCTTTAATGGTTTGTAATTCCTTATTATATCTATTTTACTTAACGGAAAAGTGATGAGACGGTGAACTAAAAAATTGAAACTGGCCATTTTATGTTGATTACAATGGTGAGAATCTGCCGGGATATATCTAAATGTACTGGTATCTTTTCTATAAATGTCAAATTCCAATCTATAATTATTTCTAATTATTATCATATCTAAAAAGGCAGCCTTCCATTCTCTTCCTCTTCATACGTAAAATTTATGCTGGGAGTTCGGTCATTTAATATTTCAACAAATTCCTGTACATTACATTTTTTGGTATCAAAAATAGCAAAAATGTCGTCAACATATCTGAGCCAGACCCTTGGAAAGTAATCTAATTCTTTCCCAAGCTCCGTCTCAAATCTGCTCATAAAAAGATCCGCTAGGAAAGGAGACAATGAATTACCCATTGCCGTTCCCTCCTTTTGTTCATAAAACTTATTGTTAAATTGAAAAATGTTCTGATTCATGCAAAGTTCCGTTAACTTGATATATTGATTGACAATATGGGGCTCCAATTTATTCTGTAGTAGTAGGTCTTCCAAGAAACTCAGCGTCTGAGGTATCGGTATACTAGGAAAGAGAGATTTCACATCAAAAGAAATCAAAATCTCTCCATCCTTCAGCTCGATATTCTTGGTTTTCTCAATGAATTCCAACGAATTCTTAACAGCAAGGCCGGGCTGTGGTAGGGGAAGATTACCAAACTCACAACTCAACCATTTAGAAATATTATAAGTGGGTGCAGATATAGCTGAAACTATAGGTCTAACTAATTTTCCTGGTTTGTGTATTTTTGGTAAACAGTACAATTTAGGTACCAGAGGATTCGAAATATGCAATTTGCGTTTTAATTCTTTAGTAACCAGATGATTGCACGAATTCACAACATTAGTTACGTCCCTGATCATTTTAGGTAATGGATTTTTATTAACCAACTGGTAAGGACCACCATTAATCATATCATTAACACGATCATAGTAGTCCTGTTTATCCAGACAACGACCCTATTCCCTTTATCAGCTTTCATGTAAAAGCAATCCCTTCTTCTCAAACCTTTAATGACTCTCTTGTTTTGTATATCAGTGCTATTTGATGATTTCTTAGTAGTAGCCAAATTCTTCGTAACGATCTGTTTACTAAATTCTCTGATATATTGTTTTGTGGGTTCATTGAAATGCTTGATTGAAGATTCGATGCCAGCAATAACATTTTCAATTTCAGAATTGTGATCCGGTAAAGCAAATTTTAGGCCTTTATTTAACAACTGCAGTTCTTGGTCATTAAAGGTTTGTGAAGAGAGATTCTCAACAATACTGACCCTATCGGAGCATACCCCGGACCCTCCCCTGCGATCAATAAGTTTTTTCAATTTAATCTGTTGGGAAGAACGTTTTTTCTGAACCTTAAAATTGATCGATCGAAACATATTTCTCTGAAATTCACACCAGTCTAAAAATTCCAGTTCAGTAAGATGTGCTGTTAATGTTTTCCATAGTTTATAAGATTGAATTTCCAATCTGCTCCTCTTCGAATAAAGGTATTTAATTTCGGAATGTAGCCACTTTTGTTTGGTAAATTTGGTTATTCTCTCTCTGTTTCTACAATTTTTTGACACATTTACTTGAATGAACTTTGGAAAAACTGATTCTTTTTTACAATTCTTTAAAAAGGCAATGTCCAAACCAATGAAACTTATTTTCATACTTATTTTATGGTATAGATTGTGATCAGATTTCCTAGTCATCATATTGAAATCAGTCTAATAAATCACAATCTCGGTAACAATATCACTTACAAACACAGTGGTTATAAGCTGAACCTGAAGAAACCGGAGAGTAGAATACCAAGGTGTGATTGAGTTTGAAGTTGAAGTTCGTAGTCGTTCAAAAGTCCAATTGTATTATCAAAATTATAACAGGTGATGTATTTGCTAACGATTAACAAATCAACTGTGTAGATGATTAATTATTAATAAAATCGTAGATTCTTCCCTGATGAAATATAACACTAGATTCCACACTTAAAACTCACAAGCAGGGTCCGGTGCACAAATCCAACCGATGACAATATGTCAAAACATAAAATAATCGTAGCTTTATTATTTGTCAATAGTCAATATAGATCGAATTGACCTGGATGTCAAATGTATTTAGTACACAATTGATCTTCTTGGTGATACAATATTAAAATATATATACAGTCAATATGCCCATTTCACCAATAATATTTAAAATGGTCAACTAGTTTCTACAGCCAAGCTGTCATTCTCAAGACCAGATATTGACTGAAGACAATATAGATAAAAAATAAAGATACAAATTCAGTTAAAAACAAACTACGTCACATGACGCAATCATTCACAAGTGAAAGTAAACATAATAAAACTAATCCTCTTTTTTATCAATTAGAGAAAAGAGGGGGCTGTACGGAATAGGGCCTTTGTCTTTGTTCATTATTTTATCCTTATTTTTATAAATTTCCAAACTTTCAAGGACGTTAAGGAATTTGAAATCCCTGACCGAACTGGTTCGTTCGGTCAGGGATTTCAAATTCCTTAACGTCCTTGAAAGTTTGGAAATTTATAAAAATAAGGATAAAATAATGAACAAAGACAAAGGCCCTATTCCGTACAGCCCCCTCTTTTCTCTAATTGATAAAAAAGAGGATTAGTTTTATTATGTTTACTTTCACTTGTGAATGATTGCGTCATGTGACGTAGTTTGTTTTTAACTGAATTTGTATCTTTATTTTTTATCTATATTGTCTTCAGTCAATATCTGGTCTTGAGAATGACAGCTTGGCTGTAGAAACTAGTTGACCATTTTAAATATTTATTGGTGAAATGGGCATATTGACTGTATATATATTTTAATATTGTATCACCAAGAAGATCAATTGTGTACTAAATACATTTGACATCCAGGTCAATTCGATCTATATTGACTATTGACAAATAATAAAGCTACGATTATTTTATGTTTTGACATATTGTCATCGGTTGGATTTGTGCACCGGACCCTGCTTGTGAGTTTTAAGTGTGGAATCTAGTGTTATATTTCATCAGGGAAGAATCTACGATTTTATTAATAATTAATCATCTACACAGTGGATTTGTTAATCGTTAGCAAATACATCACCTGTTATAATTTTGATAATACAATTGGACTTTTGAACGACTACGAACTTCAACTTCAAACTCAATCACACCTTGGTATTCTACTCTCCGGTTTCTTCAGGTTCAGCTTATAACCACTGTGTTTGTAAGTGATATTGTTACCGAGATTGTGATTTATTAGACTGATTTCAATATGATGACTAGGAAATCTGATCACAATCTATACCATAAAATAAGTATGAAAATAAGTTTCATTGGTTTGGACATTGCCTTTTTAAAGAATTGTAAAAAAGAATCAGTTTTTCCAAAGTTCATTCAAGTAAATGTGTCAAAAAATTGTAGAAACAGAGAGAGAATAACCAAATTTACCAAACAAAAGTGGCTAGATTCCGAAATTAAATACCTTTATTCGAAGAGGAGCAGATTGGAAATTCAATCTTATAAACTATGGAAAACATTAACAGCACATCTTACCGAACTGGAATTTTTAGACTGGTGTGAATTTCAGAGAAATATGTTTCGATCGATCAATTTTAAGGTTCAGAAAAAACGTTCTTCCCAACAGATTAAATTGAAAAAACTTATTGATCGCAGGGGAGGGTCCGGGGTATGCTCCGATAGGGTCAGTATTGTTGAGAATCTCTCTTCACAAACCTTTAATGACCAAGAACTGCAGTTGTTAAATAAAGGCCTAAAATTTGCTTTACCGGATCACAATTCTGAAATTGAAAATGTTATTGCTGGCATCGAATCTTCAATCAAGCATTTCAATGAACCCACAAAACAATATATCAGAGAATTTAGTAAACAGATCGTTACGAAGAATTTGGCTACTACTAAGAAATCATCAAATAGCACTGATATACAAAACAAGAGAGTCATTAAAGGTTTGAGAAGAAGGGATTGCTTTTACATGAAAGCTGATAAAGGGAATAGGGTCGTTGTCTTGGATAAACAGGACTACTATGATCGTGTTAATGATATGATTAATGGTGGTCCTTACCAGTTGGTTAATAAAAATCCATTACCTAAAATGATCAGGGACGTAACTAATGTTGTGAATTCGTGCAATCATCTGGTTACTAAAGAATTAAAACGCAAATTGCATATTTCGAATCCTCTGGTACCTAAATTGTACTGTTTACCAAAAATACACAAACCAGGAAAATTAGTTAGACCTATAGTTTCAGCTATATCTGCACCCACTTATAATATTTCTAAATGGTTGAGTTGTGAGTTTGGTAATCTTCCCCTACCACAGCCCGGCCTTGCTGTTAAGAATTCGTTGGAATTCATTGAGAAAACCAAGAATATCGAGCTGAAGGATGGAGAGATTTTGATTTCTTTTGATGTGAAATCTCTCTTTCCTAGTATACCGATACCTCAGACGCTGAGTTTCTTGGAAGACCTACTACTACAGAATAAATTGGAGCCCCATATTGTCAATCAATATATCAAGTTAACGGAACTTTGCATGAATCAGAACATTTTTCAATTTAACAATAAGTTTTATGAACAAAAGGAGGGAACGGCAATGGGTAATTCATTGTCTCCTTTCCTAGCTGATCTTTTTATGAGCAGATTTGAGACGGAGCTTGGGAAAGAATTAGATTACTTTCCAAGGGTCTGGCTCAGATATGTTGACGACATTTTTGCTATTTTTGATACCAAAAAATGTAATGTACAGGAATTTGTTGAAATATTAAATGACCGAACTCCCAGCATAAATTTTACGTATGAAGAGGAAGAGAATGGAAGGCTGCCTTTTTTAGATATGATAATAATTAGAAATAATTATAGATTGGAATTTGACATTTATAGAAAAGATACCAGTACATTTAGATATATCCCGGCAGATTCTCACCATTGTAATCAACATAAAATGGCCAGTTTCAATTTTTTAGTTCACCGTCTTATCACTTTTCCGTTAAGTAAAAATAGATATAATAAGGAATTACAAACCATTAAAGATATAGCTAAGTGTAATGGTTTCAATGGAAATATTATTGATAAGTTGATTCGTAAATTTGAATTTAGAAAACTTGTTATGGATTCTACAGCTTTCCATTCTCCTATTAATAAAGCTAATTTTGCTATTATGCCGTACGTTCCCTCTTTAACTAGAGGTTTGAACAAGATATTCAAAGGACTAGATACTAAATTGATTTTCACTTCCACTTTGACATTAAATAGTTTACTCGGAAACCCTAAAGATAAAGTCGATTGTATAGAGAAATCCGGGATTTATGAAATTGCATGCAATGACTGTGACTTGAAATATGTTGGGCAAACCAGAAGATCCATTTTAACTAGATTTAATGAACATATTGCCCATTTCAGACTCAACAGAATTGAAAAATCTGGAGTTGCCCAGCATATTTCTGAGTACGGTCACGCTATCAACAAAAGTAATCTTAGGCTGGTTCGTTCGGTCAGGGATTTCAAATTCCTTAACGTCCTTGAAAGTTTTGGAAATTTATAAAAATAAGGATAAAATAATGAACAAAGACAAAGGCCCTATTCCGTACAGCCCCCTCTTTTCTCTAATTGATAAAAAAGAGGATTAGTTTTATTATGTTTACTTTCACTTGTGAATGATTGCGTCATGTGACGTAGTTTGTTTTTAACTGAATTTGTATCTTTATTTTTTATCTATATTGTCTTCAGTCAATATCTGGTCTTGAGAATGACAGCTTGGCTGTAGAAACTAGTTGACCATTTTAAATATTATTGGTGAAATGGGCATATTGACTGTATATATATTTTAATATGAAATCAGTTTTTTCCTCAAAATTAAATTTATTTGTTTGTCTCAGGTCAGCAATGCTGGATCTTCGAGAATTTCTGTAGATCTTCAGAACTTTTTAACTTATCATTATAGTAGATATAGTTGAAAATGATGGTCTAATATTAAACTCACGTTAATCTTTTTTTTTAAAGCTACTGAATTTTAATGCCTGCGTGAATATAAAAAGAATGTCAGGTCTAACACTTACAAATGGAAACATCTGGTCTGGAGGAACGTCTGTGATCATTACATTTATTTATTATTTAAATAGTTAATTAATTAGAAATTCAAACCCTAAAGAATAAAAAGGCACCAGGGCCGGGAAACATACCAAATGAGTTAATTAAATATGGCCCAAAAAATTTAATAGGTAGATTGAGGGACTTGTTTAATAAGTGCATTGCAATACAGAAGATTCCTGATGAATGGAAAATAAGCTACATAGTACCAATATACAAGAAGGGCGATAGAAGAGACGCAAAAAACTACAGAGGACTAAGTATAAATAACACATTATATAGAATATTTACGAAGTTTTTAAAAACAAAGTTACAAAAAGATGTTAAAGACAAATTAGGAGAAGATCAAAATGGATTCAGACCAGGAAGGTCATGTGTTGACAATATATTTGCAATACAACAGTTAATTGAAAAACGGACTGCAGTTGGAGAAGAAACCCATTTGACAATGATAGATTTAGAGAAAGCTTATGACTCAATTCCGAGGAAACAAATTATGGGAAGTATTGGAGAAATACAATATTGACAGAAACCTAATAGAAATTATTAAACAAACCTATAAAGATAACTCCGCTTATGTTAAAATGGGAAATATAATGTCTAATCCTATAAACACCTCAAAGGGATTGAAACAAGGGTGCAGTCTATCACCAATTTTATTTAATATTTATGTAGAATTTATATTAACGAAATGGAAACAAAGCTGCAAAGGTATGGGGATCCCAATAGGCAATAGATTTTTGCTGACATTACAATTTGCCGATGGTCAACTGGTTTTAGCGCAAGACAATTTTGATATGGAATTCATGATAAAAAGGTTGAAAAGCACATATGAATCATGGGGTCTCACAGTAAATTTACAAGAAACAGAATATCTGGCAATAAATAGCAATGAAAGAGAAAAATTAGTATTGGAAGATGGAATCCAAATAAAGCAAGTGAAACAAACTAAATATTTGGGAATTATTATGGATAACATCGAAGGTATAGGCAAAGAGAACATAAAACATAGAATTGAATTGAGTAGCAAAATAATATCATCATTAAATTCCATATGGTGGGATAAGCATATTTGGAAAGACACAAAAAAATATATTGGTAAAACATTGGTGGAATCTGTTGCAATGTACGGAAGTGAGGTATGGACAATCAATAAGTACTACAAGAATAGACTAATAGCTCTAGAAATGGATTATTTACGAAGAAGTGCCAGAAAGTCTAAATTAGAACGTGTCACAAATAAGGAAATTAGAAACATAATGGAAGCAGAAGAAAGCATAATTGAAAGAATTGAGGAAAAGGAATTAAAGTGGTTAGGACATGTTTTAAGAATGGAAGATGAGCGATGGCCGAAGCAACTATATGAATGGCATCCTAACAGAAAGAAGAAAAGAGGAAGACCAAGGTTAACATGGAAGGAAAACATGAAGACAGTAATGCAAGCTAGACGGCTAAGCATCGAAGATGCCCAAGACCGTAGGCTTTGGAGGTTTGGCACGGGAAGACGGCAGCAGTTGTAAAAACCCGAAGATAGATAGAATTAATTACCTGGGTGATGGTTTCCTTCCGAGTTTTTTCTCACCTGTAAGACAAATGTCAGGAAACTTTAAGGCCCAACGGTTCCCAAACGTCATCTGGCCATCATTATCATCATCATCACAATCACCATGTTTAGTGTGAATGATTTTTTCGTCTCAATTTTGTGTTGTCTCAGAGGAGGCCCTCACTTTGAGCTGATCACTCTTCGGGGAGCTTCTCCATGTCCTTGTGTGGTCAAAAAAGTATGTGCGTCATCCATAGTTTAAATACCCCTTCCAACAGGTCGTGCAACCATAAGGCCCGGAGGCATTGTCACCTATAAGGTGAGAGGTTATAGGCCTACAGACTTAATGGATGGATGGATGGTTGGTTCATTCTTACAGTGATTATTCTGTTGATGATATTTAGCCTATATTTTCTGCAGATCTAGAGCTACATTTTTCTAATGCCTATGGTTGTATGTATTTTAGAACGTATCTTACAGTTTTGAGGGGGCACGCCGTAGCATAGTGGTTAAGGCACTGCGCTACAAACCGGAAGGTCAAGGGTTCGAGTCCTGGTGGGGTCAGAATTTTTAAACTGACCCAAACCTTTTGGCGACACTATGGCCCTGGGGTAGACTCAGCCTCTAACGGAAATGAGTATAAGACGCTCGTTCTGGGGGTAAAGACGGCCGTCACGCAGGGATGACAACCCCGCTGACATCAATTGCCGATTGTCCAGAAAAAGTGGGAGCCTTAACCTTCTACTATCCCAAGGGCGTCCTGAGGCCTGTAGTGAGATCACTTTACCTTTACCTTACAGTTTTGAAGCCTATTTTAGGGGCTAAATCTGCATTTTTAGAGCCAAAAGTAAGACGTCTAGTTTTTACCTTTGTTGAGTAGGCTATGATATTTCCTGGATATATCGTAGTCGTGTGCTAAATTTCCGGGAAATACAGAGTCGCGTGGCTAAATGCAAATCTAGATCCTCAAGTTGCATCGCGTGCCGTGTCTTCTATAATGTTTAGGAATCTTCTTACAACACAATAAATTATTGTATTATTTTTATTATTTGTTTGTGAAATTAAAATAGCTTCAAGACATTTCATTTCTCACTGACAGCAAAACTGAATTCTATTTTAGTATAGACGCTATATCTGAAGAGTAGCAGAATTCCCGTCAGGCCCCCGAAGAGCATAGGATCTCCAAGTAATATCGCCAACAGATTCACCAGCACATTAACTTCACTCAAAACTCTATCCAAATTTCTCAGCATTCTTTCTCGTTTTGTTTCGCCAGGCAATTCTGGGCCATCCTCTTCTTCTGAACATTCCTTGAGGATTCCATTATCGCAATTTAAGCTAGGAAGCATTAAAAACCCCAACATCTGCATGCTTAGTGAAAAAGTTTCATATAGAGCAGCGTTTCCCAACATATAGATACCGACTCACTGGGGGGGGGGGTCGTAAAGGGAGGGGTTAAGTGAAGTCCCGAAGTCTCGCAATATGATAAAAGGCCCACAAAAATATGTTAAACTGGGAAGTGGATTTGCAATAAATCTATTCCTGTTGTGGCACTTCCATTCAACTTAATTTTCTTACATTTCTAATACAACATTTAATAGTCGCCATGACAACAGCACATATTTTTGTTTCGTCGTCTCGTGTCACGGATAAACTGAACTCCTTTGAATGCAACATACACCAGTCATCACAATACTTCTTTGAGTAAGTTTTAGCACGTGATTAATGAGAGTAGGCTAATTTTGTTTTGTTTGTTTAATAACATGAAGAGTGTTTGAGAATAAAGTTCTTAGAAAAATGTTTGGACCAAAGAGAGATGAACAGACGGTCGAATGGAGAAAACTACAGACCAGTGAGCTATATTATCTTTAATGAGATATAATAAGAACAGATGAGTCTCGTAAACTACATTAGGCAGGGCGTGGGATATGAATGGGGAATGAATGAGGGACATGGAAGCTCCTTGTGGGAAAACCATATGGAAAGCGTGCAATATACAGGTCCAGAATGTGGTAGGGGAATAATATTAACTATGATGTTTGGGAAGTAGATTATACAGGGGATCATTGGGAAACATTGGCTCAGGATAGGGATGTAAGGAGAGGTTATGTCCACTCGGCCATGAGCCTATGGGTTCTATAATGCCAATGAGTTAATTAGTTGTTTAATAACGTGTATTGGAGTACTATTTAGATTTTAATCAGTGATTAAAGTGTATTAATTTACTTAGAGATTGCTTGAAGTTTAATATTCTTCAAAGTGGATCCCTGATTATGCAGTGTTTGGATATTTATTTTATAATTTTTTCTATTTCTTTTGTGGACATGTCAGATTTTAATACAAGTTTCTCGCTTAGGCTTATTTTAGTATAACTATATAGGAAGTTGCTGGGTCAAATAATTTAAGCGGTAAGACAGGCTTCGATTTGTGGCAGGTGGGGAATGTGCGATTAATCTAAGTTTCGTTTCTCTCCAAATTGGTTCCCATCAAATCTTCTTTGAAATGCATATCGGGATTTAAAAGTCCTCATTTCGTCAGATGTGAGTTTCTTTTACACTTATATAGGAATAGGTGTACATACTGAACACTGTAATAATAATAATTATTTTGTTACTTTTAGAGCAAATTATTAGCCCTACATATCCATTCATATTACAACACTCTACAGTTTATAACTATAAGGATCATCTTCCATTCGTTCTGCGATTTGATCTCATGCTGCCTACACTTTTTTATTGCGATGTCTAATTGCAAGATTCATTAGTACATCTTGCATAGTCAATTCATGTCATTTTTGGAACACATTTCAGCAATTGAAAGTTCAGTCTACCAGTTAAGGTTATTTTATGAAAATTATATTACGTTAGAATGGGTTGTTAGTTTACCTATAGTAAAATTACGTTACTAAAATGTGTTCGACTGAAGACAGAATCCTCTACTTCGGTGAAATTCAAGACGACAGCGACTGAGCCAAATTCCCCAATGTTGGTTGTCCTGTGTTAACTGTAATTCGTCGTTATGTTTACAAGATCGATAGAGTTTACATCATTTCTAATTTTTCTGCTACTTTTCGTACTTTTTCAGATTAAAAATATCTCTATTATAGTTTTACATTTCGCCTTTTACATGCTTTTACATGCCGTAAACCGCCCGTCCTTACATTTCCACGATCTGAAAAAAAACACAACATTAAGACACGCCATTTACTCACAAATTCATACTAAACATGGCGAATATGATAATTATTATAAATGGTCAGTTGATGTTCTGCGACCGTTTGGGTCTTAAAGTTTCCAGACCTACATTTTACAGGTGAGGAAAATACTCCGAAAGAACCAATATCCATGAAACTTGCCCCGATCGGAAATGAACCTCGAGAACTATCCGTAAGACGCTAGACACTGACCATGGCGTTGGACCAGATCAAAAACTAACACACATGCACAATACGTAGCCAGCTTATCTTGTTCTGCAACTAGGTTATAACTCGTTCTTTTTTCAATTTATTTATTTATTTACTTTTTTTTTTTTCGTAAAGTGGTCATTTGTAATTTTAAACCACATTTTAGTTTCGGGAGTTGAAATAAGATACAAAGTACTGTGTCATTATTTGGAAACGGATAATTTGTAATAGAATACCACGCTGCTTTAAGAAATATGAGAGTTCAGTTTATTTGCACCAGATTGTCCGTCAAGAAGGCGGTGTAATTGACACTTGTCATCATGAATACTGCCGCCAGTGCAATAAGTCTGTCGGCCCCTTGTTCAACAACAAAAAAATTGTGTGTATCAACGACCTACGTTTATTTTTGTTTAAATCTCTATCCTCGGCGCATATTACAGCACTCCGAAACCTGCAGACACTCATTAAAAGTATGGAATAATACAAGGTTTTGTTTATTAACCTATTCACACCGTGTCGGGCGAGTGGTACCTACAAAGAATTGTCCACCATTCAACATAAGGAGAGAATTCTATTATGGCATAAGATGTAGGAACTCAAGAGTTTGTTTTTATAACAATAATACAAACAACAACAAAAATTATCACAAATTTGTGTAATCAGTGATCAGTTAATTGTCCCGGCCGGGGTGGAAGGATTTTTAGTTTATTGGTCTATATATATGAGTGCCTCAGTGCCATAGGTGCCTAACCTACAATTTAAAAAAAAAACTATTATTTTCCCTGTAATTGTTCTGTCAGATGCACATCTGCCTATAACATTTTTGTGTTAATTTTAACTCATCTATAATGTTATAGGCAGATGTGGCTCTGACAGAGATGATTATTTCTAGTGCAGTTACAGGGAAAAGAATAATTTTTATATTGTGGGTTATGGCACTGAGGCACTCATATATATATTTGTGTGTGTGTGGGCGTGCGTGCGTGCGTGTGTGTGTGTGTGTGTGTGTGTGAGAGAGAGAGAGAGAGAGAGAGAGAGAGAGAGAGAGAGAGAGAGAGAGAGAGAGAGAGAGAGAGAGAGAGAGAGAGTCGGTCGCGGCGGACTAGTGGTTTTGTTCATTGCGTCTGGTCTAGAGGGTAGCGGGTTCAAACCCGGACGGGGTCGATCGATTTTTAGGATGGAAAAAATCCAAGGAGCAAGTCTTCCGGGAGGGATTTTAAGCCGCAGGTCCCGAGTTCTGAAGATTTTCAGGTTCGTAAAAGATCCTTAAGCCTGTGTGTACTATGCAAAATTTACCTACCTCTTTATCCTAGTAATACCTTGCTTGCCTGGTAGATGTCCCATTGGATCGGTGTGTTGACCACATATCATTCATGACATCTATGGGCAAATAAGCTAACTAAATTAACTTGGTCTAGTAACTCCTAATAAAGGAGAGGTTAAGGCACAACATCGAGCTACGTCATTATAATATATATATATATATATTTGTTTGTGTGTGAATGCATGTGCGTGCGTCTGTTAACGCTCTAGCGGCAGAAATTTTTGCATTATTAGTACCAAATTCAATATAACCTATAGCAATGAATTAAAAAAATAATACGGCCGAGCTCGTTTACCAGCAAACGAATAACTCTACAAAACCAAAGAATGTAGCGGTGGTATAGATAAATACCTACGAAATGGATCTGCGTCTCAGACCACTTTCAATTTCAGCGCAGATTGGTGGTAGTGGGAGTCAGTCGTATTATATCGTGCTATACCAATACGTATTACAGTGTGATGTATTAAATCCCTTTGATTTGTACATCCCCCAATCCGAGTCAACTGAGAGTGTGACTACTGTAACCCAACTGATGGATCGACCTCCAACTGATACTGTCCCGCTTACTATGGCCACATGTGTACTTCAAACTTCCTGGTTCATTTTTGTTTGTAGTACTAAAGTCCCATGATCATTCTTTGGACAAATTTAAGTATCCTGCTCACTTCCACGTCGTCAGTTAACTTATTTTCACAATAGACTTGTAATGTTAGTGAAGATAAGAATCCACATAAAATTTATATTGTTTACAGTGAATAATTAAAATGCAAAATGTTTTATTGCTAAGAGATTCTTGTAGTTGCTATGAAGTCATTACCCGCAACCAATGACTGCTAAGTAAAATAAACATTGTTTCTTTTTTACTCGCACTTAGAGTGTAATTATCGAGAATCGTGACGTGTCTTTTTTCATTTATTCAACCATTGTTAGGAGATTCTTACCTTTAAATGCCTGATTGTCTATCCAAAATAAGACATGCTATTGGTGTAAACATTGACGGAAGAACTCTCATCGATGGTATGTAGGAAGAGAAGTAGTAGTCCATAACTCTTACAGAGTTTACGATACAAGGATGGAAGCCATTCTTCTACTTTTTAGTAGAAATATAATTTTTCAACGAATACGTAAAAGTCTTCCATCCACATAATATACTACTATACTTTATTTCATGCTATGTTCAATTTCTTGCATTGAATTAAATTAATTACTTTGTGTAAATAAGATATCAGGTTTACATTTATGGTTCTGACTTTATGGTCGCCATTTAGAATGTCATATCAAATATGCAGAGATGATTCTGAAATTCCGCAAAGTATCATATTTTCGATGTCGGAAAAGTAATATGTTTTAAATGAAATATTATATTTTAACAGATTAGCTAAAATTATTTAAACAATTCTCGTGACTTATAGTTAATTATTATTGGCGAAGCGCGACATTCAGTTTTTTTTTCCTGGAAAACGATGCCAAAATGAAGTACGTGAGCTATTTATAGCTGTTTTCTGTACATTGAAAAGTTTATATTTATAGTAAGGTGTCATGAACGAGTTTTAAGGGTAAACAACGCCTACTTAAAGGTAACGGGTCTGAAATTATGTTTTAGGAGTATAGGCCCTATATACAGAGAATATTCTTAATATTGCTTACATAAAAAATGACACATCATGTGCTACATTTTAATTTTTATGCTGGCAAAAGGTTCATATGATAAACAGTTCGACAACGGCAATAGTTCATTTTCCACACTCATTTCAATAAAATGAATATATAAAATTCGTCATAGTATAATACAAAATATCCTTAGCATATGTAATATACTTTATACATTCCTCGGAATATATGGGTGCTCCCTAGCGGGAGTTTCTTGACCAAGCTTATTCAGCCATACATAAGTACCATACATGTCAATGAGTGATATGTGGTCAGCATATCGCCTAAATAAGACATCTAGCAGGCAATGAAAGTGTTACTAGGATGGAAAACGCCGGTTAAATTTTGCTCATAGGCACTAATTTAGGCTTGAGGATCTCTTATACGCCCGAAATTCTTCAGACTCGGTACTACGGCTTAAAGTCCCTCCAGGACGACTTGACCCTTGGATTTTTCCATCTTAAAAATCCATTGAACCCGCCTCCCTCGGGAGTACAGCTAAAAACTAGTTATAGAGTTGAAGAAGAAATGGTTTTGAAAATTAGTATTGAGATGCATTCTTGTGTGCTGCGATGTGGAAAATATTAGGAAACGCCATCACTGTTATTTGTGCGGAGAATGATTATGAAATCCATATTGTTGAAACACTCGTGTGTGTAATGTATGAAATTTACTTTCTAATACTGTATTCTAATCTCTAGCTAGCTGTCATTTCGTTATGAAGGTCCAGTAATAAATATTGAGCTCCATGAAAACACCAAAAGCTAGAAGCAAACTCTTATTGTTAGATAATTGTAATTTAATAAAATACACAATTGTCATTGGAAGATAAATTTACTACAATAGGGGAACTAAGTATACTACTCATTTTTTCATCTTCTAAACCGAAAATAACCAAAATCGAAATTAGACTATATAAGAACGTTATTCGACTAGTAGTTACACATGGTACAGAAACATGGACAAGTAAACAGAAGACGAAAAAGAAAGAAAAACTATCAGGAGGATTTAGGGTTCAAGCGTATGGAGCATGCGTTCAATGAGGAAAATACTGAGTTTGCAGAGGAAGGCGAGAATATTGAGTTTTATCAAGACGATAAGACAAAATGTGTATACCAGTCGACCGCTGATCTCGCATCTACTTATTTACAGAGGTGGATGATCACTTAATCAGTATAGAGTGCCACATGTCGAATACTTAGCCGTTATAGCTGGTTTTCTGAACCAGGTGTTGCATTGTTGGTAACAGTAATATGCTGTTACACCGGAAGATCGAGGGTTCGATTCCATATAGTGTCAGAAACTTTAAATTATCCTGTACCTTCTAGCGACACGGCATCGACTCAGCCTTTAATTCATAAGTACCAAACATTTGTCCTGGGTGTAAAGGTCTCCTAAAGCCTATAGTGGGATCACTTTACTTTTACTCCAGTGGTTAACTTATCTAGAGTCCCTGAATCGATTGCCGGCTATATCATAAAATGTTTTCTTTGTGTTAACTTTAGGCTGTAACTTATGGTTAGAACCGAGATGTAGTCATACTCTTGAAGATAATAGTAGCTTCTCATGAGAAGTGGCGACATCTAGTTAAAAGAACTCAGCAGGTTTAAGAATCACATAACTCTAAAAAGGTGACTTTTGTTTTATCTTCTGCTCACCAGTGAGAGTAAGCAATTACAGTAAGTCGACTTTTGATTGCCGTACCTCGGAAGTATTTTATTATATCTAAGTTAGTTAAAGATTAACAATGACCGTCCTACTAAAAATACCGTTTATACTTTCAGGCCCTATTTTAAATTGCCTTTAAAACCGATAAATATTCTTAATATTTTCAAAATTCAATCTTACGGATATATTTTTTGAGGTTTTAAAGCCTTCCAAATGATTGAGTCTATAATTCTCAAGGATTCAAGCACAACAATGATCAATGTAAAACTAAATGTATTTTATAAAATTGGCGCAATCCAAAATAATAAAATAACCGTAAAATCCCCAAATTTCGAGTAATGTGAACTTAAAAGACACTGGGTTTTAAATGGTTAAAAATAGAAAATATGTTAAACTAAAAATGATCCCCGTTTGATAAACTCATACTTTAAGGGCTAGAATTATTATTTAATAATAATAATAATAATAATAATTAATAGTAATAATAATAATAATCTAATAAGGGAAGACCAAAGAAAAGATGGAAACAGCAGCAATTATGAGCCGGAACAGGCTAGTGAATAAGCCTAAACCGTGATGAAGAAGAAGAATCTAATATATAAATTAATTTTTGTTTGTTTGTTTGTTCGTACTTTACGCGCGGCCATACCGTTGATGCTATTGTGATGGGGCTTTTTGCAAAATGTTCAGAACATTCCCGGGATGAACATAGGCTACAAGACAGTTGTAATACTCAACAACTTCACCCCTAAAAATCACCCTTTTTAGTGAAAAAATGTCCCTTTTGACGCTTAAATGGCTTACGCTGCCTAAACCATAACGAATACACCAAATTAATGTATACAAAATTGAATATCTCAAAAACTCTACAAAAAAGTCCGAGACAGCTATGTTTATCTTTTACTGATAACTCACAATAACCATTTTTTAAACACTTTCAAAAATTATTTTAACACAGTTCCAATAATGGATCATATTATAATATAATGATATTGTGAAAAGAAAAATTAATTAATCAATTGAGTTGGTGTTTACTTGATGAAAATCCATTACTTATTTAATTAACATGTTAATTTATCGTCTCTGAAAAAGGTATAGTGTACCGAAACAGCTGTAACTAAATTATATCTTAATAAATATGAAAATAAAATAAAACTGTGAGTTTTATTTTTATTTAATTAAATAAAAATTAATGTTTGAACCAGGAATCGAACGTGGGCCTCTTGTTTTCCGTACAAGCGTGCAAAACCACTACACTGTACGAACATGGTACAAACATAAACAATTCTTTCCACATATACAAATCTATAATTCTCATTTCGTCCTCTGCCAGGTAGACGTCACCACCAACGTCAACGGCCTGCTTCATTTAGAAGTATCTTTGTTTTTTGAAAATCTTACACTACCATTTTTATAAGCAGTGATCGACGTTATTTATCACCTTCAAATATTGTTATTTAACACAGTTCCAATAATGGAACATATTATAATATTAATTTTTCTTTTATAATATTATAATGGTGATATATTTTTGACACGGCCTTTGTACATCAGAACGCTTCTCTGGGAGAAATTTCAAGGTAAATTTCGGCATGCAATGGTTGGCAGTTCCTTTGTGAAATTCATTCTATAAATAAAAAACTGAGGATAAAAATAGTTTTTATATTGTGATACTAGATGACCTGAAGTCTAATACAGTTGCAGACCTAGTTCTGTTAAGAACGTAACCTAATTCTAAGATTTCATGCGGATAACATTGTATACAAGTACTTTTTTTCTTTTCGTTTCAAAAATCGCTCGATAAAAAGAGCTATTCATTGCTTGTGAAGAAGTATCTATCCATACATAAAATTATCTGTGTACTATATCTGAAGATACCCTATTATTTTATGAGCCTCTAGCATTGATTCCTCTCATACAGTAGTGATATTCAAATTATTATTCGAAAAATGGTACAAGCTTTACTCGTAGCTAGCTGATAACATCTTATAAGTACGCCCTACCATCTCAGTCTTCCATCCTCTGGTATGTACTTGCTTATATGTAAAGAATACAACGTGCGTTAGTGAAAGAGCGATTTATGTACAACTATTATTTTTTTAACTTTTCTAATTTATTTGACAATAAACTCCATAGGAAAATATTTGGACCGAAGAGAGATGAATAGACAAGTAAATGAAAACAGAAATCTATGTAACACTGAGCTAAATTATCTTCCTGGGAAATTTGACGTAGTAATTACAGTTAAGTCTCGTAGATTGTGATGGGCAGGACATGTGGGACGTGAAAGAGGGTAAAGGAAACATATCATAAGAAAATCAGAGGGAAAGCACCCAGCAGGATAAGAATGAGGTGGAGTAATTAGATTAACCAAAATTCGAGGAACATTGAGGGAATGAATTGAAGGTATCATCACAGGATAGAGATGAAGCTTATGGGGAAATTACTTTTTTTTCCATATTTCAAGGCTTTTTCGCCATTTTAATAAAAGTCTGCAATTTGATCCCCATTATTTAGAACTATAAATAGATTCTTTCAACACAGTCGATAGAAAATATATTATTCTTAACCAAATGTATCATGAAAATGACAGTAATTTGTTTAAGCATGGAATTGCGTTGTTCGATAGTAAGTATCGATATCTGATGGAGGTAGCACAACACCTGAGAAGTTATATTGTAATATAACGAATATAAAAAAGTGCATTAATTTCTGAGACAATAAAGGATAAATTATTTGAAAAAATAGAATTGTGTAATGGTCTGTCACAAGTTTTAAGATAAGTGCGGGTGGTTTTTACCATTTTGATTTGTACAATTAACTTTTTATAGCTTTATACAATTTTTTATTTTATAATATTTTCAAGAAAATAAACACATTATGAGATAATTGTAAAGGCACATAATGACTTTTGATATTACTTTAATGTCAAATTGAAATCACATTTCTAAAGGATTGTTGTGAGATAGAAATGCATGAATTAAATTGTGCATGTAACTTATTTTAATTTATATAGGTTAAAGAAACACGTAAAAAATAGAATACATCGATTTAGGCTAAAGTATAGCACTAAAAAAAGATAAATTTATAGGCCTACTGATACAAAATCAGAATAATGTAAATAAAATAAAAAGTAACCAAAATCAGAACAATACAAATAAAATAAAGAAAATAAGTCAATACTACAATAAAAAAGTAAATATGTTACAGAAAATTAACTCAAGTCTTGATAGATCAGTAATATTATTGATGAATTCGTAGAAAATATTGTACCTCAATTTTTTTTCTGTAATTCGGGTTCTGTTGTCTCTTACAGTTAAATTTTATTTATTTTTTTCGAATTTACCAGAAGAAATAAAAAAAATGACAAATTTCACATTTATGTCCTATTCGTGTATAATTGTTGCATTTTAAGCCAATTTCATAATTTATCATACTGTTTTCTCAAAACACAATGAAGTTGGCTAGAGAATAAAATATTACAAGTATTTTTAGGGACACCACCGTAGCGTAGCTGGTTAAGTCAAAACGCTACAAGTCCCGGTGAAGTCAGTATTTTTAAACTTGCCTAAACCTGGTGACGGCACCTTGCTCCTGCTATCGACTCAGCCCATAACGTAAGTTATCAGACATTTATTATGGGGTAAAGGCGGTCGTCACGCAGGGCTGAAAACCCGGCTGACTTTTCGTGCACATAGCCTAGAAAGATGGGTGCCTTAACCTCGTACTATCCCAAGGTCCTCCTAAGGCCTGTAATGGGATCACTTACCTCTACTACAAGTTTTTATGAGCATTTGGCGTCATTGCGCATTTGCGTAAAATCACACTTAATAATAATAAGGCACTGAGAGAACAAGATTTTCTGCATAAGATCAGGTAAGGCATATCCCTGGTAAAATAATCAGTCCACGTCTCCCGTCTGTTTAAAATATTTTGTGTGTTCCATTACTTAGTAATACACTTCAATACGTCAAAGTAAAATATACAGAATGTTTACTAAATGCATGTCTCTTTTTAACAAATTCCGAAGGAATGAATTAATGACATTCTTCTCATTAAAGTACAATACATTTTTTATTACCTCCACCGATCATATCTAGTAGACGCCGAAAATGATCGTGATCAACATTTATGTATAGTAAATTATATTACTTACCGATAGGCCTATATATCCTTTAACATATACCGGCCGCAATTTTTGTTTCATTGACCAAACTTTTCATATTTCAATAATTAGGAATTAAGATAGAGTTCGGTATCCAGCAAATTCGGACTATTAGATGTAGGAGTTCCCTTATAACAAAAGTTTGTAAATCGCTCTAGCTGTCGCAATTTTCGATGTTTCACAACGAAACTCAGTGCATAGATCTGCTATTGAACCGAATCGAGCGAGTTATTCTAAAAAAAATCAGTGAAATTCCATCATTAGAAATAGATATTTACCTGAAAATCGAAATTAAACACTGGAACAATCCACATATTTGGCTGTATCCTACAATTTAATTAACCCTTAAATTGGCAATGTATCCTCTGAGGAACATTACTTTTATTCAATGTTTTTAATACAGTAATGGAAAAATAAACCGGTAGATATTATTAAATTGGTGTCAACTTGCAGACCTACAATATGAAAGTAGTTAATAACTTAAGTTATACATTATTTGTTTTCACTGCAATCTAAAACTTTTAAATAAGCTGACCAGAAATTGAGTTTCTCCAATATAACAAAATACTAATATATATATATCCATCCATAGTAATTCTGCCTGAGGGCAGGTCTTTCACTGCAATCGTAGCATTTTCATGCTAGGCTTTGCAGCTTTTACTAGGGAATTATAGGTGTGGTAGCTTCCCATTCCTTTTCACACCGGTGAAGTATGATGATGATGATGATAATAAGGCTGATGATGGCCGGATGATTTTCGGGGACTTTTTTGGGCCCTAAGCTTCCTGACATTTGTCTTACAGATATATATATATATATATATATATATATATATAGTCCACCGCTGTGGTCTCGGGTAGCGTGCTGCCTTGTCACGCAGCGGGCCCGGGTTCGATCCCCGGTCGGGGCAGTTTTTCTGGGTGAGGTTTTTATCGGGGTTTTTCCTCACCTGCAAGACAAATGTCAGGAAAACTTTAAGGCCCAAACGGTCCCCGAAATCATATGGCCATCATCCTTATCATTATCATCCCTACCATTATCATTATCATCATCATCCTTCACCGGTGTGGAAAGCAACGGGAAGCTACAACACCTACACAATTCCCTAGTAAAGCTGCAAGCATAGCATGAAAATATATAAGAAAAACAAGTGTTTTTATTAGAATACTTGAGTGGCTCAGATGGTTAGAGCGCTAAATGTACAGAGTTTAGAGACTCAGGTTCAAATCGCGACTCAGGCACTTAGCCTATTTATCTTTTCATATATTATGTATATATGTATTGGGATAATAAAATCGATTCTCTAGTAATTCACTTAGTTCTACACAGTTCCTGCGTGACGGAATTTTTCCGTTCTAATATCTCATTTTTTCTCTGAATGAAATGTGGTGAGGCTATAAGTAGTGTTCCTACTGTTTAATTTAAATGGCCATAAAGCGTAAAATAAATGTAATAATATAATTATCTGTGGAGTACAATGAGGCACAAAGTATATGATGCTTGAGAATATTTTTGCTTTTTATGTGCGCTTATGATTTTGCTCGCGGGTCTATTCTTGATGATCAGTTGCATGATGGGAAAGTATATTTTTTCTACTATTTTCATGAGAACCAAAAAATTACTGTCTCGTCTGCTTTGCGTTGTGTTTAGAGATCATATCACATTTTCTTGAATATATAGTGCTGCAATACGCGCAGTGTGAAAACGGAATAAGTCACATATGCAAGTCTTACAGTACCGCATTTGCGTATGAATCCATCATAATTATGTCACTCATGGTAATATAGAGGTAACGTGTTTGTCTCTGATTCAAGATTTTACCACAACCGGTAGATTTTTTTGTGAGGATATTGTTTCATTGAAAGAAATTTTCAATTCAAAAGTTATCGGTTTCATGTCGAAGACAACATCTTCTCAAAATTAATAGTGGATTCAACACATAGGCCTACTAGGATATCTCCATAACATTTTCAATAACACATCGCAAACATCATTTAGAACTGAGTTACATTAAAAATAGCTTAAGAAAAAATTAAAAAAACAAATAAAAAAAAAAAAGGAACAAGAAAATAATTAACTGAAAATCCCGCTAGCCCGGCCGTATGTCGGGAGATCCTCTCTGCATATTTTCTGAAGAGGACAATCCGTAAGTCCGTAATACGACAATTGGAGGAAAAAAACTGCACACACAAATAGACAATCATACTCGTAGAAATTATATGTAAAAGTAAAATTTGTAGGTTATAGGCATATACAAAAAGTGAAAATCTATGATGCAGTATGTTCTGTAAGATAAAGTGGTCCCACTACAGGTCAGAGGAGATCCTTGGGATAGTTCAAGGTTAAGGCTCCCACTTTTTCTAGACAATCACCACTTGATGTCAGCCGGGTTATCAGCCTTGTGTCGGCCGCATTTACCCCAGAACAATCGTCTGGTACTCATTTTCATTTGAATCTGAGTCTACCTCAAACTCATGGCGCCACCAGAAGGTTTGGGTCGGTTTAAAAATCCTGATCCCACTTGGACTCGAACCCTCGACCTTCCGGTTTGTAGCGTATTGCCTTAATCAACTACACTAAGTCGTGCCCCAATATGTTTCTGTATGTGGCCTATTATTGTCATTATTATTATTATTATTATTATTATTATTATTATTATTATTATTATTATCATCATCATCATCATAGTGATCATCATTGTTAATATTGTGCAGATGGAAAATGTAGATAAGTTCTTCACCTACAGAGGAATCTACTTTTGTTCTTTGAGTAACAAATAAACAGTGTAAAAACATATTTACACTAATTACTGTATTTTAGAGTCATAAACAGATTGTAAAATTATTTTAGACATAGTCTTATTATTATTATTATTATTATTATTATTATTATTATTATTATTATTATTATTATTATTATTATTATTATTATTATTAGTAGTAGTAGTAGTAGTAGTAGTAGTAGTATTGTAGGCCTATAAAATGTTCAAATGGTCCGAAGTGTATGGATAGAAGGTGTGATTGATTGTTCAGCGTTCATCCCGCTGTGGAACATGGTTGCTTCACAAGTTGTAAGTTTCTTAACCCAACTAATTTACGGGATGAATCATAAATATGGCTATACGTTTGATCGCGTTGTGTGATGATAATATTACCATTACAGGAAATATGAAATTACTGTTGGAAAGGCAATTATTCAAACTACAACAATGGAATAAAACAAAATAGTGTAGAACTTACGTCATTAGTCAAAATGGCGTTGAATATGCAACAGAAAATTACAATTGCTACATGGACAATAACGTATGCTAATGATTGTGAGGCCGCAAGACGGGCAAGACATGAGTTTAACGTAGCATTGCAGCCGTGGACTGTGGGGAAGTGGAGAAAACGACTGCTGGAAACGGGAAGGATGCAGAAAATCAAACCTCCTGGAAGGCCTCGCATTAGCACGGATGCAGAAACAACGAAGAGAATTGTGGAGGTGTTCGACGCTAACCCGCAAAAATCAACCCACCAAGCTGCACATGAGCTTCATATCAGTCAATCGAGTGTGTGTCGTGTTTTGAAGCGTGAGAAGTACCACCCCTTGAAACCGATTCGTGTCCACGAACTTAATGAAGACGACTCTTACAGGCAGATGGAAATTTGTTGTAAGGGAATCAGCAAACGACGAACAGTTTGAAGCAATAAAGTGACTTGCTTAGTGTTGTTGTAAGTGATTTGTTTTGTTCTATTGTAGTAATTTGAAGGATTTCCTTTCGAATGATAACATCATATTTCCTTTAATAATAATATTTTCGTCACAAAATGCGATCAAACGTATAGCCATACATCTGACTCACTCTGTAGTTACGCTTATTTCCTACGTATGTCAACGAGAGACATGTGATTAGTGCATTACCAAGAGCAGACATCTAGTAGGAAACTAAGGTATTGCTTGGATGGATGAAAGTGGGTTAAATTTTGATCAGAGATCTTTTTATTCAGATTTGAGGTTCTTTTACGAGCCTGAAAATCTTCAGATTTAGGCTCCATGGCTTAGAGTCCCTCCCGGAGAACTTGTCCCTTGGATTTTTCCATCCTAAAAATACACCAGTCGGGTTTGAACCTGCGACCCTCTGGACTAGAGGCAATGAACATACCACTAGACCACCGCGGCCGACGGATAATAGCTACACGTAGAAATTTATAAATTTGAACCGAATTATGAATTGCGATTTTCAGATAATAACATAAAGAGAGATGTCGCTGCAATTATTAAAACTATATAGGCCTAAGTTTATTTAAAATAAAATTAATATGTAGATTACAAACAGTATACCTAAACTCCATATCATAGAAATAATGTATGTTAGATGAGCTTGTGTTGCATAAGACTGTCTTGCATGTAGGGTGACATCAGTTGCTTCAACACAGTACAGTAGGTGGAATATGTTAAAATTCCCGAGTGCGGGTTAAAACTCTTTTAGTACAAAACTGATAATTTGTTCCGAATTGTTATAAAAATGGTAAATTCAGTTCCTACACTTCTAAGAATTTCATAGGGGTTCATTTGATCAAAGTGAAATTCATTAAAATATAATCATATCCTATCCACTATCATCGTAACTATAGCCGTGTTATTATTATATTTATATTTTATTTAACTTTTATTCTAATGACGTCATTCGCATCTATTTTTATTTATTATCTCTCCTGTTACATTTGAAATGTATATATTTCTATATATACCTGATATGTCCCTTATGGTGACAAGGGTAACTCCTTAACGGGAGTTCTAATAAGTTAGGTTATAACCCCACACATGTTAGTGAGTGGCTTGAGATCAGCAGATTGTCTCATTGAGATATCTAGTAGATAATTAAGATATTACTTTTATGGGGAAGGCCGATTAAATTTGACCCAGAGACGCTAATTTAGATTTCAGGTTCTTTTACGAGCCCGAAAATCTTCAGGATCGCGACCCAAAGATAAATTCCCTGCCGGAGAACTTTTTAATGAAACATGTTCGTGGTCTTAAACTATGATAGGTTCAGTATAACATTCTGTCAATCTTGTGTATTGTATTTGCGTATGTTGGTAATATTTTACGGTCACTTCCCCCGTCATTATACTGTATACGTCTACAAGGGTTAGCAATTTTTCGAAGCCAGAATAGCAGATTGCGTGGATTATATAATCTGGGAGAATACTAACCTATATCTGAGAAATTATGCCTGCTATTGAAAGAACGAAACATATCTTAGAAAGACATGTGATGAATATCTTAAAGAAAATTCTACATAAAACAAGGAGACATAAATTAGAAAATGAGGAAATAAGAACACAACTGGAAACTCAAGCAATAAATGAATAGGTGAATATGAGAAAATATTAATGGAATTTTCACATGTCTCTAATGGCACCAGATAGAATGGTTCGTACACCGACCGTTGGGATGAGGTTACCTGGATGACCAAAGAAACGAAAAGATTCTTGGTTTTTGGACTGAACAGGCTAGCGGCTAGCAACAAGAAAAATTATTTCTGTAATAGTGTAATAAGGTGTCAGATTATGGGAGAGTGAATGTGCTGGTTACATAGTTCGAATAATAAAATTATAATTGCTTTCAATTTTTTTTTTAATTTGGAAACTGAAAGATACAATTTCCGAGATGTTACGTGCTTACCTCATGTGTATTGCATACTATTTTTTAGTCGATGTGACCAATTTTTATTAAATATAGTAATAAATGAATTAAAATATTGGTTGGATGCAAATTACTTCTATGAGAAAGAAACATTTGGTGATCGTTGCTATGTAGCTTTTCATTTTTTTTATTATAGGCAAGGATTGTTGGCTGTGGAGACATTTTTATATGTAGTACCGTGATTAGAATCTGTTTGATAATTTTATTGTGGAAGGAGTAATGGTAGATGATAGAGAAATTGAAGAAGCCTGGAGAGTTGGATGTTCTGCATTAATTCCGGAAAAGTCTAAAGAAAGGTACGAGTTAGTGTACAAAACATTCAAGAAATGTTTTATTTTACTTACCGAATGTATGCTTTTTGAGTCCATATCAGCATTGCGATTTCTTTTGTTTGCATATCAACCAGGTTAGACGTGGGAACGTTGAGTTACTTCCAGTAACAACAATATTGGTAACTATAAGAAATTAGTCACATCGACCAAAAATATAATTTCCCTCTCTTAATTGGATTGAGAATGTTGTATCTCTCCAATTTTACAGTAGGCCTATTCTGTTGGAACGATAAAAAATAGGGTATCGGCAAAAATATAAAGGTTTAAAGGAAGCAAAAATGTTGCAGATTAGATTAGAAGTAATGATCACACGACAAGGGTATAATTTACTTATGACATCAAAAGTAGAACTTTCAGCATTGATATTATCTTACATAAATCCATATCTCTCAATCAAGTCGTTCCATTAGTAATCAGTTTAATTACCAACTGTACGAAAAACAGCTACTGTAGTTGAGAAACCAACCGTGAAGTTTGAACTTTCAATAGCAATAATTGAAAGTTGTTTACATTGTATTCCATTCGTAAGCCTGTCCACAGAATATAAATAGTAACCCTATTTTCGGAAGGCTGATGCTTTAGACGAGCTAAGTTTTAAGATTTCAGATACACAAATATTTCTGTGCTTTCAAAAATTCTATAATCCTTAGTTTGTATTTGATGCAGAATAAGAATGTCTAGGAACTTTGCATGAATACCAAATTTTTTTTTTTACAATCGTGTCTAAGTAATTGTAAAATAAATAAGAATTATGGAACACTGAAATCATTATACTCGTATTATTGTACAGCAAAACGAGATTGACATAAGTTGAAAGAAATAACTGACAAAAATGAGCACGTGTCTTGTCTAATGATACTTTACAACTCACAGTGCATGAAACAAGTGTCGATTAACGATAACAAAACAACGCAATGCTCAGAATACTTTGTATTTTTGGAGAAAATGGCAGGCAACCTTTTAAAAATTTCGTGACTGTAACATCCGTTGACTTTTAATTAGAAATGTTATAGGCAAAACAAATTTGATTATTATTTGCTATGGCTATTTTGTTGTTATTGTTATTATTATTATTATTATTATTATTATTATTATTATTATTATTATTATTATTATTTTATTGTTACTTTGGAACATAAATGTATTAAGTCTGAAATTCGAGTTTTTAATTCGATTCGAAAACATAATTAGATGTCATTTTAAAATTTGACATCTCTCTTACCTATTTGACTACTTAAGACAACTTTGAAAGTGTGATTTTTTTAGATATTTAAGATATGTTGAAAAGAAAACAATAGTTTACTTCTTATTTGCCTAATGACCTTCTTTTCGAGTGCTTGTAGCTTATTAAGAATCTTGCATACTAGTAAAATTTGGGATTTTTTGTTTGATATTATCTAGCTTCCTACATAGCCTAAGAAGAGATGGTCAGTATTCATAGAAATTCTTGGTGGTCTGGATATTAGTCTATGCATTCGTCTGAGTTAGTCCCGCGCCGTAGCCGAGTGGTTAGGTCAAGAAGCCTTGGCGCAAAGCTACAGGACTTGCGCTGGTTCGGGTCCCCATGGGGGAAGAAATGTTCTCATGGAATTTCGGACAGTAGGGGACCGGTGCCTACCCAGCATCGTAAGGCATTTGGGTAACTACAATAAGTAGCGACTCCAGGTTGAGAAGATCAGTTATAACGGCTGGGGGGCACGATATGCTTACCATATGTCACCCCTACACGGGCTAGATGATCGTCTACCTACGTGATAACGCATATGGATGTGAGGCCGGCAGCCGGCTGGCAGGCCAAGGGCCTTCTAGGTCTGTCGCGCTTGGAGTTAGATAGATTCGTCTGAGTTATACATTTTAATTTTGTGTAGATGGACAGTCAAGCAGCAATATCTAGTTTTCAATCTGAATTCTGCCATTGCTTTGTTCCTTGACATTTCATTGTTTATTGGCCAATGTGGATGAATGTTGCATCATAGTTTATGATCGTCAACCTCTATGATTAACACATGTGCACGTTAGGCCAAGGGCCTTATAGGCCTCTCTCGCTATAGATTTTTTTATCCATAATGTCATTTATTTTTAATTTATTTACTAGAACATTCTACTTAATCAGTCTTAAACATTAGTATGAGAAACATGTCATATCAAAAACTAATTTTTCATAATCAGTTCCTCGATAACAAAAAAAAATTGAATCTGTGCATGATCTATTTTCAACACATAATTATTAAAATGTATTGGTATTCAAGTAGAGCATCGATGTGTTTGCATATTAATGCAAACTGAAATGGTAATTTTGGTTAGAGAATTGGTGAAATTGATCACTCCATAATGGATTAAATCCAAATAATTTATCAAGATCAATGCATCTCATAATACCGGATACAAAATTCCTCATATAGGCAAGGGAAAGCACTAACAACCTCAAACTGAATGTGCAGTAAATATTAGCCGTCAAGGAGCAGAAAATGGCTCCAAAAGTGACAATCTGAACGATCCTACAGTCACTGCCAAAAATCAGTCAGTCAGGATGAATAGAAAAAAGCTCATTGTATTTCTTATTCTCATTAAAATAGTATTTTCTTTAGTAATTAATATTATATTAAAGTGTTTTGTTGTTTATACCAGTAGACCTAATTCTTTTTTATAGGTACAATATAAAATATTTCACTGGAAATTCATTCTTCCTTTAATTTGTTTTTTTTTTATTTATTTCTAAGTTATAAGAATTAATTTAAGAACAGAATGCGGTACATTGAAGAGAAAGTAGCATATAATGTATAGTCTTGTGCTGTTGTAACATGTATACATTAGTTTATATTTATATAAAAATACTTCGGCCTTTATCCTGGATGTAACTAATTTGAGATGGAACTGAATTCTAGGCCAAAATTTAAAATATTTGTCTTTTCAAACTTACATGTGCTATAATATTGTAATGATATTGTGAAAAGAAAAATGAATGTCTGGACCAGGAATCGAACCGTGGACCTCTCGGAATTCCGTACGAGCGTGCAAGACCACTACACTATTCTCTATCTTTTGAGAATTTTACACCACCACTTTTATAAACAGTAATCGATGTTATTTAACACTTTCCAATATTGATATTTTAACACAGTTCCAATACTGGATCATATTATAATGATATTGTGAAAACATAGATACTATGAAGCCGGCCGTTGACTTTGGTAGTGACATCTACCTGGTAGCGGTCGAAACGAGAATATTAGATTTATATATGTGGAAACAATTGTTAATGTTTGTGTGCCATGTCTCGAATGGTGTAGTGGTCTTACACGCTCGTGTGGAATACGAGAGGTCCACGGTTCGATTCCTGGTTCAGACATTATTTTTTTCTTTTCACAATATCATTATAATATTATAATATGATCCAGTGTTGGAACTGTGTTAAAATATCAATATTGAGAAGTGTTAAATTACATAGTGCTGATAACAAAAATATGAACATAAATCGTATTTGTGTGTCTGCATTGAATGAGTTTATTTATCAGAATTTTAAAACAACTTGGATTTTTCTTTTTAGCTGATACTTTGTGTTTGCAAACTGTAGTTCACGACTCCTAAGGGGATCGCTGTATTCACTCTGGGGAATCCCTTTGGAATTTGTAATTATAATTAGTATAATAGGCTATTACTATTATTATTGTTAAAAATTATGCATGCAAGTGTTTAAAATGTAATATGGCATAATTATGTAATGGGTTAAAGGTAAACTTTCTCAATTATAATATTAAAATAATACAAATCCATTCATAGTGAATCTGCCCGAGGGTAGGTCCTTCACTGCAATCATAGCATTTTCATGCTATGCTTGCAGCTTTACCAGGGAATTGTAGGTGTGATAGCTTCCCATTGCTTTCCACACCGGTGAAGGATAATGATGATGACCATATGATTTCGGGGACCATTTGGGCCTTAAAGGTTTCCTGACATTTGCCTTACAGGTGAGGAAAAAACCCCGATAAAAACCTCACCCAGAAAAACTGCCCCGACCGCGGATCGAACCCGTGCCCGCTGCGTGACAAGGCAGCACGCTACCTCGAGACCACAGCGGTGGACAATAATAAAACAATGTGAATCATTAGAATAAACATCTACGAAAGTTTTCACATTGTCTTAGTATGTACGCGAAGCTAAAATTAATTATAAGTCGTATTAATCAGAGAAGCAAATGTCAATAATTTCACTGTACAAAGAGTGGTGTGCAGCTTGGGAACCTCTATGTTTATGGAATCCAGGGACGGTATTCATACTTTTACAACTAGTGACTCTTCAAATGCGATATCTGTATTTTCATGACACGCAGTTGAATCAATTCCCATAAAACAATTATTTAAAACAAATATAATTTTATAGGCCTATTCCGCAGCATATAAAGTAGATTTCGAGAACTAATATTCTTCAGAAGACTATTAGCAGAATTGATAAGCTAATGTTCTATTTAACTTTAGACGTTGTCGATAGTCTAGACAATTATAGGATTTTATCTTTTTTCCAAGTATTGTGTTTCAAAATAAAGCAATTAATCTCACAAAATGGATAAGTTAACTTAAACAGCATATGATACATGAGGGGATCAATTATTTCTCACTCTGTAAACAACTGAAAATCACCGTGATAGTTTTATAAAGTTGTTACATTATTTTGCTTTATTTCATTCGCATTATGATTAGAGGGCACCACTATGTAAATCATACAAATTAACAAAAGTACTGTATCATAAAGTATAAAAACTCAACTCTCATAAAAATTCCTCCTACATTTGTTTTGTAAAAGAAAAGGCCTAAATAATTTTGTTACTTGATAACTCGTGTATAACAAAAACAAAATTATAATTCCATAAATAAATTTTTGGGGGTCAATTAAGGACGCCCAAGAATAAAGTTTAATATTACTTTTAGCTAAAATAAAGTGATTGGAAGTAAACTTAATTCTTTGTGCTAAGCTTAGTTTAATTCTACTTCAGGAGGGAAGAAATTAGCCAATGGTTTATAAACCTATTTGATCTCCATTTTCTCGGAGCTAACAAGTTAACATTATTTTTGAATAGACTACTCTTCATATTAACAAAACATAAGTCAATGATTAAAAAGTTTTAAAAGAATTTGCCTTATTTTAGTAGCGTAGTGTGGTAAAACTGAGCATGATAATAAAAAAACAGTATCACAATTTTTTGTTTCACATTTCAACACACAATATTTAAAGAAAATAAATAATAGTTTAAAAAAACTAAATCAACTCGCTTTATTAGAAAACCAAACTAAAAAATAAAAATATATAATAGTTTAAAAAACTAAAATAACACACTTTATTAGAAAACCGAACTAAAAAATGAAAAATAATTTTTATTTCCAACACGCTTGGGATAAAATTAAAGTGGTAAACAAAAAATCATCTCCAACACATTTAGAATAAAACTATAGTTATCTACAAAAAAAAATAATTTCACCATAAAAAGCGTGTGGTGCTCTTTATCAATTAATATATTTGATAATAAACATGTATTGGTAAAAGTAAAGTCTCTAAAAAGTAAATGTAAAAACCATGAAAAGCACCTCACGCTTTTGATGGGAAAATTATTTTTTTTAGACAATTCTAGTTTTATTCTAGATAATTTGGAGATGATTTTTTGTTACCACTTTAATTTTATCCCAAGCGTGTTGGAAATTAAAATTATTTTTCATTTTTTAGTTCGGTTTTCTAAGAAAACGTGTTGCTTTAGTTTTTTAAACTATTATTCAATTTTATTTTTTTGTTTGGTTTTCTAATAAAGCGTGTTGTTTTGGTTTTTTCAACTATTATTTATTTTTTAATTTTTAGTTTAATTGATTGTCATAAACCGGAATCCCATGAAAATTTAATTACTTACATTTTTAGTGTCTAGGCACGAATATAATTAGGCCTATAGGCCTATATATTTTAAAAATTATTATTATCTAATATTATAATATTTTTGAATATTTTAATATAGTTAAATAGTTACTGTTAATTGTATCCTTCTCATATTTTTTGGATAAATTACAACGTGGTAACTTTACAAAATTGTCATTAATATTTTACAGAATAAGATAAAAATTCAAATATCTTTAAATTCGATACTATTGTAGTATGAGCTAAAGGTAATATTCTTCTAAAAAAAATCCTCCGGGCCGGAACCAGCGACCTATGGATTACTGAAATTATATACCACTACAGTCCACCACTCTATCAACTGAGCTACCAGAGGATATAATATTAATTTCTTACAACGATGGACTAAAATGTCGATTTGTCCGCAACCTATTATATATTATATATCATTTATGAAATTATTGTATTGTCATGGTTCCTTTACAAGTATACAAAGATCTCAAGTCGATCCAATGTTTTTAAGTGGATGAAAAATTCCGTTACATGGACAGATACAGGTCAAGCTAATATAAAGCGTGTAAAAACAATAGGTGTATCAGGAGCTTTATTGAGAAGAGAGAAAGCGAATATGGGTCCCTGTACCAGTGAATACTCTAAAGCATATCCCAAAGAGATGTTTATATATTTATACGTAAATGAAAGTTTTGTTAGTAATTATAATATTAAATTAATGTTAATTTCATTGATGTATTACTTTTATAGTTTACAACGATACACCATTGTTACGAAACTTGTGAGTGATAAAAAAAGCTAAGATCAGATACGAATTCAGCATCAGGAAAATCAAAAGAATCGACTTTTAGCGTTTAAAAAAGTCTTTTTTAAAAAGTTACATTTGTTAACCTAAAGTAACTTATTGTGTTGTTAGGGCTTCCCAGGGGTTGGCATTTTGGAATTTGGCGTTCATTCTTTTATAAATATATGGGGTGTAAATGGGTTTGTACATTTTAATACCGAACTAAAGCGTTGAAGAGGGAAGTGAAATATTTTAGGATGGTAATGTATTCTTTTATCTGACAATATTTTGTTGTTGAACAGATGATTTTACTCTGTTTTACATCGACCTGTACTTACCGTTTTCCGGTCATGCACGCATGCGTATCCTCGAAAAATAATACTAAAAAATAGCCGAAACGGACCAATCAGGATTCAAGTCTTTATGTTCAGATGTAACATTACAAAGGAAGACGGTAACAAAAGAAGGTTGAGAGGCAACAGCCCTATATGTGCCATTAAGTTAAAGGGCTAGGGTTGCGTCAGTATGCACGCCTTCCCCTCCTACCGTAAATACTAGGGTCGCTTCTACATTCGCTACCATTAAAATGGAGTTGGCATGAAATCCACCAATCACGTTCACAAATGTATAAAAAAAAAAAGGATGCAACTTGAAGCATGAGTGGGAGATGTCCATTCAGGAACTTCACGTCCCGAAAGAAAACATATGGTCAGCTCATGTAGGGTTAGCCCAGTTGTCACACTTCCTTTGTGAAGTCTCAACTCTAATAACGATAATTCAGACTCTCCCTTTCGGTATTTATTTTTTACAAGCTTTCGTCTGTCTATTGTCTTCATTTTCTAACCATCAGTTATTTTTTTACAATGTCTTTTAGAAGGATATATATACATAGTCCAACGCTGTGGTCTTGAGGTAGCGTGCTGCCTTGTCACGCATCGGGCCCGGGTTTGATTCGCGGTCGGGACAGACTCTTGGGTGAGGTTTCTTCGGTGGTTTTCCTCACCTGTAAGACAAATGTCAGGAAACTTAGGGCCCGATGGTCCCCGAAAATCATTCCGTCATCATCCCCATCCTTCACCGGTGTGGAAAACAACGGGAAGCTGCCACACCTATAATTCCTTAGTAAAGCTGCAAAACATAGCATCAAAATGCTATGATTGCAGTGAAAGATTTGCCCTCGGGCAGAATTACTATAGAATGTATACATATTCGCTACATTTACATAGAATCATATATGGTTAACAACTTTAATAACCACTTCATAACACAGTTGAAATCACTGTATTAAATAAATGATAAATATGTTTGCTTATCTGATAAACTCAGTATTAAATTACAATTAAAATTTTAGTTGAGGAAGACTAAATTTGTAAATATATTTTTATCATTTATTTGTCAATTTGAGATTATTTTATATTGTGGGGATTAGAAATGTTCCTTTGAATTATTTTTGTTTACAGTTTTATCAAAAGTAATTCCACGAGTGATTTCCAACTTATCTAGAGAATTTGGAAATCAAGAGTGGCATTTGTTAGCACTATTTAACGAATCAAATTAAAGCTGTTTACTCACAAATCATTATTTAAATATAATTATTATAAAATATTTACATATTTAATGTCAACGACGATGTTTGAAAACAAATGAGAAACGTTTATTATGTTTCGTTTGTTCATCACTGCAACCAGATCATATTATTTATTGCCAAAGGATCGCAATGTTGTAAGAATGCACCCTAGTGGAGAAAAAATGAAACACATCAAACTGTTTATAATCAAAATTATAGGTTATTAATTAATTTCTGATGTTCTATGATGTAACATGTCAATTGTATTTTCTGGAACGTTAATACCTGGGAAATAATACGTTTAATAAAGTGAAAACAGCGGTTTTTTTTTTTTTTTTTTTTTTTTGTGGTATAATCAATTGCTACAAATGTTTTTCTATTATATTTCGCAAACAGTATCTGGTTACATTCGTGCACTATGTATACAATATGGGAGCCACCTGCATTCTAGGATTCTTACATCTTAATATATAAATTGTTATATTTAACGCATTTCTTAGAGAGTCAGTCACTGTAAAATAATGCTCTGACCTATCCAGAATGTTAAAAAGGAAGAGCTTGATTTTAATGTGATAAAAGTAAACTGATAAAAATGGAGATGAAAAACGACTGTGATTATTTGTAATTCAAAATTCATTGAAATGTGATTGGTCATTGTCTCCGATTTGGGGCATGAGTTAAATAGTCAATTTAAATTAAAGATAATGTGTTATTCCATTTATAGGCCTATGGAGGTCCCAATAAAGTTAGTGCAACATTGAATTAATTTTAATGATAAAAAGGAAAAGGCGCGGGTAGCCAATTCATAGTTTTGAAATTCAGAAAGAGTCATCACTAACAGGACATGTGGCAAGAATGGGGAATGAAAGAAAAGTATGATATAGAAAACCAGAACGAAAGTGACCAGTTAATAGGCGAATAATGATGTGGGAGAACAGTATTGATCTTGATTTGAGGAAGTAAATCATGCAGGTGATGATTGGAAAATATTAGCTCAGGATAGGGATTATGGAGAGTTTATATCCGTGTGGCCATGAGCCTCCGGGTTCGATAGTGCCAGTGAGTTTGATAGTTACAACAATATTTTGTAATAATGATTCAAAGATTAAAACAGTCACAAATTTTAACATATTAAGGACCATTCTTCTTCTTGTCTATAATTTGTAGGATTTTCATCCTGTTTATTTCCAAAATCACTCCTCGGAGGAAGACATATTGATTGTGCATCCACTGTCTATCCATCTCTTGGGTGATCTTCCTCTTGTTCTTTTCCCGTCCATTGGTCTATCTTCTTTAGCTCTTTTTTGCAAGTAGCTTGTCTTCTATTCTTTCTATGTAACCTTTCCAATATGTTCGTCTATCTATAATAAAATTGGTTATGTCTTGAATTTGACATTTGTCCCTAATATCTGTGTTGTGTATCTTATCAAATAATGTTTTCCCCTGAGTAGTTCTTAATATCTCCATTTCATATGTGATTATTTGTTTAGTTTTTGAAGTATCAACCCTAGTTTCTGCGTCATATACGATAACTAGCCGAACTATTTTTTGTATATGCGGATTTTGCTTTCTATTGACATATGTTTGTTGCGCCAAATTAAATCTTTCATATATCCTGATATTTGTGCTGCTTTTATCAGCTTCTTTCTTTACTTCTTAGCCTATATTCAATTTTGAATGTTTGTTATTAATACACCTAAATAATTAAATTCTGATACTTATTCTATTATTTTTCCTTTTTACACTTCTAATTTGCATCTTACAGGTTCTTTCGATATTGTTAAGCATTTGGTCTTATTCGTATTAATTTCCATATTGTATTTTCTGGCATTTATATTAAATTGATGTAAAGATCTCTGTAAATTATCTTCAAATTCGGAAAGGAGAACATCATCTGCGTAACATATCAAGTGAAATTTGGTGTTTCCCATTTTATAACCTTTGTTGCAAGTGAATTTTAAAGAATAACAAACAAAATATCGTAATTGGTCGTTGAAGTGAATATTTTGGAACAAATCTCGTACAATCAACAAAAGGAATGTAATATTGGCCTAAAACATCGTACAGAGAGTATTAATAGTATCTCTCAGGAACACGAATCAATATTATTCATCAGATGTTTTAACTAAAAAGTGAGATAAGCAAAGCAAACATTTTAATAATTAAAACAATTGAAATCAACTCATTAAATTGTTGCTTTACTTGAGTATGATGCAATTCATAAAACTTGAAATCTATAATGGCGAAGAATGTTGTTTGTGTGATGGTACAGTATTGTGACGTAATATTTGCAATATTTGAAGGTTGAGTTGAGGCCCTCATGCATGACTTCTTATTGAGAAATTCCTGCACAGAGCATTGGATAGCTGCAGGAAGAGGAAACATTGATTATACACTTTACAGTCTTAAAGAATTTAACAACCTACAATTTAACATTTTCCTTAATAAATAGGTTACGTGTTTTGCTTCGACGTCACGAGCCTCCACCAATCAAAATTAGGCAGTCAAAACTAGCTATGTATATGCATTATTTCAATGCTGGAGAGACTAGGGCTACTTAATAATTTGGATAACAAAATATATTCATTCTTGTAACACTTCACTATCACAACTTGTAGCTTCATTTTGCATAGCTAATCGATATTTGGGAAATTTGGCAGTAATGTTGTGTAATTGATCCATAGTTATTACTTATTAAAAAATATGTTTTTTTTCTGGCCAATAGGCCATATTTAAAAAATCCATGGCGCGACAGGCCTAGAAGGACCTTTACCCACCACCCGGCGATAGCCTCACATCCACATGTGTTAATCACAGAGGTAGATGATAATCCAGTCAGTGTAAGAGTGGCATGTGATCAGCATATGGAATCCCCCAGTAGCTATACCTGATTTTCTCAACATGTAGCCATTACTTATAATAGCTACCCAGATCCTATTTTTTTTAAATATGCCTACTTGTAGCTTTTTCTTTCCTCCGTCTAAGAGACTATGTTTTATGCCCTAGCAATACCGCAGCCAAGATTACCGTTTTATAAATTTTAATCTTTTGAATATTTGACATAATGTTATAATGATATTGTGGAAAAGACAGGCAGCATTGTACTGAAGAATAAACATTTTAATTGTGTATTTTATTTCTTCATGCATACAATTTAGGATATTTACAATTACTTTGGAATTAAGTTTGATTTGAATTTAATACAGTTATATTAGGGAGAAATTCTGATTTAGTTTTATGATAGTATGTGTTACTCGTTCGTATTACAATTAGGCCTACACTATTGTTTGTTTGCTTATTTTTTTTAATATTCATCCAACATACAAGTCAAGTAGTAGGCCTGGTGGCCTGTTACAGTCTCTTTCCATCTCTTCAAGGACCGACCGAAATAACTTTTTCATATTTGAGGATTTGTGGAGGCTATCTGGAACAGTCCATTCTGTTGACATGTAAGAGTCAATTCTATACGAGAGGTGAGCTGGCTGTTCATGAAATAAATAAATAAATAATAATAATCATAATAATAAAAATTATGTTAACAATAGTTTGATCCTTCCGGGAAATTCTCGTATAAGACTTGAAAGCATAATAATAGTCCCTTCGATTGGTTGCTGGCCAAAGGAAGGCAAGACCAGTGATGGGGCTGCCATCTTATAGCCTCTGGTCAGGCTTTTCTGGAGAAGAAAAGAAAATAAAGGAAAGAAGAAATGGAAAGGAAAGACTCCCTAGCCCTCGGATGCCCTAATAGCGTCGGGGTCGAAAAAAACAAGAGTTAACCAAGAGAGGTTAGATAGTAAAGTTAAAAGAGTGCAAAACACAAGTAAGTGGAAGAAATGTTTTGCTCAGCTTGGGCACCTTGTGGTCGCCATCCACATATCCCCTAGATGAGGACCCCTGAGGGAATATATTAAACAGTACCAACTAAATTGGAAACACCATCTTGAAAGAATGAGTTCAAATCGGATCCCCAAAGCTGTTTATAATTATATACCAAGAGGACGAAGATCACTGGGCCGTCCTATGAAACGCTGGAGGGAAAATTTTCTATAGGATCGTAACAGGCCTTGGCCTAATACTTGGAAGGAAGAAGAAGAAGATGTTAACAATAATAATAATATTAATAATATGCGCTATGTTTGTAAGTTTTTCGTGAAAGAACTGTTTTTAATATCCGCCGAGTTCTTTCAGTCAGCTGAGAGCTTTCTGACCACTGTCCTTATCTGATCTCGTGTCCCCATAATTCTTTAATGCTGTCATAACTTCAGACACACTTCCTCTGCACATAAAAAAAGCCGAAATTAGCAGTTTTTGTCATGGACAGGAATGTGACTGTCAGGTGCAGGACATACGAATTAAATTATTCCAATGTAAATTGACCATGTATTTTTGTTGTCCATTTATTTAGTTATGGTCTGTCAGGTTTTAATACTCGTGATTGTTTGGTGTTAAACTTTAATGCAGATCTAAGGTCCACGTTATGGTATATGTAATATTGATATTTATTTTAAATATAATTAGAATAATAACAGAACGTAGATTTCAAAGATTGTTGAACTGTTCGAACCTCAGTTCCCTGACAGTCGTTTCAAAGACATTCTTTGATATTTTCTGCCCTTCATTAAACATGAGAGACGACTCCGTTTGCATTCGTCAGATAATTATGTTCAAAACCAATAGTTTTGATTATCTGGCATGATTTTTCATCGATTATTTTAATTTATCTGTTTCCCTTATCCTGTTCGGCATCTTTTTTATTTGTCTTATTATTTCCTTTTCTTTTTTCGTGTTTTCCATTGCATTATACATAAAACATGTAGGCCTACATTATACAGACACAGTCGAAGTTGGATGCAATATTAACAATTCCCAATAAAAAAAGTCCACACATCCAAGACCGAGATTCCCGGGACCTTTTGTTTTATAACAGACAAAAATCACAAGACCAAGAGACGGTCATTTAAATATCCTCTTTGGAATTGTAATCGGAACTAACCCACTGCCACTATCGAACCAGTAGGTTCATGGCCGCACGGACATAAGCTCTTCATACATCCATATTTCGATCTAATGTTCTGCAATTACACCTTATAGAATTTATATAACTAACATCATTCGCACCTCATTTTTCAAAGCTTTTCCTCTGACTTTCCTACAAGAAGTTTCCATGCTCATTTTTCATTCTCCATTCGTACCACATGTCCTGTCCATCGCAGTCTACGAGACTTATCTGTTCTCTTTACATCCCATAAAGATAATTTAGCTTACTGAATAATTGGAGCAGTACATTTTATTCTATAATCATCATCATAATCACTCCAGGGATTAGGCAATTGCCCGTTCCGACTTCATAATGCATCAGCCCAACGTCTTCTAGGTCTTCCAACATCACGTCTTCCTCTTGCTTGATAATTTCTTGCTAACGATGGATATATCTCCTTACTCATTCCATCCATATGATCAATCCATTTCTGTCTGTAATTCGTGACCTTATCCAATAAAGGCTGTACTTTCAATTCTTCTCTTATATCCTCATTTCTTATTCTATCAAGTCTTGTACATCCCTTCACTTGTCTTAGGAACCTCATCTCCGCCGTCTGTATTCCATCCTTCTGTTTTTTCATTGGAACCTAAGTTTCACATCCATACAATATTGTGGGAACCGCCATAACATTTATTCTATAATATATTCCATAAACTTAATTTCAAATGATCATTAACCATGATTTGAGGGATAGAGGAGATAATTGGAAAACATTAGCTCAGGATAAGGATGTACGGAGAGCTTTATGTCCGCACAGCCATAAACCTACGGGTTCGATAAAGCCAGTGTGTTAGTAGTTCTTTATGTATAAGAGAGTTTTAAGGTTTCATATATTGCATCAACATTGGGAGGACTATAGTGTTATAAATTTCTATTAGCCTATGATATTCTTTAGCACGTTTGTGGGTTAGAAAGAATGTTAACGTATGTATTCAGTCACGTTGTATGTTATAAGAGAGATTTGTTTATTTCAAACTCTGTAAACAATTCCAGATCCCTGTGATTGGTTTTATGATGTTATATAGGCCTAACTGAGCTTGGTGCACATATTTTAGTTTTATTACTTGCTGTTAAGGTTTGGTGGCAGCACTTAATAAAATCAACTGTAGCCTATCATAAGTTATAAAATATCGATCCCTATTAAATATTTACCCTCAATTTTAACTAATTCCTAAAGGATGAAAATTTTGAGATCGTTTTAACGAAAATATTCATGAAAAAATTTTAATCAACCTTAAATTGACATTGTATCCTATAAGATATTAGTTTATTTATTGTTTTCAGTAATGGGAGAATTAATAGGTAGGCCTATATATTATTTTAGATTGGTGTCAAATTATATAACAATAAATTATGCAAATAGTTATTAACTTACGGTTATATATGATTTGTTTGTATTTTCTTTTTTTTACTGCAGTTCGACATTTTTAAATAAGCTGGAATCAGGAATGAAGTTTCTCCGATTTAACAAAAGAAATAACTCATATATTACGTAAAGCAGCAAAATGGGAGCACAAATCAGATTGCTGAGGAATTCATTTAGTTTACGCAGTTCCTGCGTGACGGAATTTTATTTATATAATTAAATAATTTTACAGCTTCATAACTCATATAATACAAAAACAAAATTATAGGATTTAAAATCAGCTTTGGGTTCAGATCAAGACCCCAAATGTCGACCTAGCCACTTTCGTTTTCAA